>JAWZYV010001057.1:0-18986 GCA_038373885.1 Cheiracanthium punctorium | reverse complement strand
TCGGTCTTCTGTAAAATTATAAAAAAGGGATTGAATGTATTTTGTTGAAATGTACCATTCTGGTATGTGTGTTAATTCCCATACAAGAGTAGCATCTAAGCTAAAATTTTGTGAATTAACAAGCAAAACATGATTTTCCACTGAATTTAAATTTTGGTTTGCAAACCATGGGGTACCAGGGGTTTTTTAATTTTTTGTTTTTACCACACTATGAGTGCTACCTGATCACTTTTGCAGCACTGGAGCAGGTGTTAAATTGATCAAAATCTTTTGTAATTGTTTTAATTAAGCTGTGAGTTGTGACCATAGAAATGTGTGTAAATTTTCACCTTTTTATTTCACGGTTACATTGTCAATTGCTGCTGAGTCTTGCTTAAATTGTTAAAGTGTTCATTGTGCTGCATATTAAGTTTTTAATATTTTTTTTTTTACTTGATCTAATATGTTAATTGGTTAAATAAAAATGTTTTCAATCCCATCCTTTTTGGTTCTCTTTACTTTGACAACGAATCAACACTAAGGGCGGCAAGTGAAAAATCCTGGGTTATTGTCATCATTCAAAACAACGCATTACTGATTTGTTATCCTTTTTTAGCTGTGAAATTGAATAGTGGTGTTCCAAAATAGGAACAACACTACAAAAATGGTGCCGTGAAGGCCCTTGCCCTTTTTACCCTTGTGTGTGTTGTCGAAGTAAACCGAACTAAAATTTTGACATTCATAAATGTACCTTTTCAATATCTTCTAAAATTTTGCAGTGAGTGTTAGGAATATTTTTTTTAAGTCATGCCAAATTCGAGTGGTAACAGTGGCAATGCCACTGCCTTTCCAAATCCCTCTTTCATTAGTATGTTACCTAATTTAAATGGTAAACAATGTCACTACCTTTTTTGATTACCTGGTGCAGATAGCACCATTGGCGTCGTGGACTGACGCACAGTCCATCGCAGTGGCGAAATTGAAAACTTGAGGGCTCAGCTCTTCAATTCTATGCCTCCACTTTGAAAGAGGTTACTTTTGAGTCCTTGCAGGAATTTAGGGCACGTTTTGAGGGCCATTTTGCAGAGTCAAGTGACGTAGCTCAACAAATAGCGAACCTTACAAACTGCAAAACAAAAATTTAAATGAAACTGTAAGGGACTTTGCTACCAGGCTAGAGGGTATCGCGCAAAAGGCTCTTAAGTCTTCAGCTGGGGAAGAAATTCCAAAACGTTTTAGTGACAACATGCTACTCTCGCAATTCAAGGCAGGGTTAGCTGCAAACATTCGTGCTCAAGTAGTGATAGCGGACCCAAAAAACATTTCAGGAGGCCACCGAATTGGCCAAAACGTGTTGAGCGGGCACTTCAATCTTATGCCTCGGACATCAATGTAGTTAGTGCACGACCTACCACTAGCGACAGTGAGTTAGCGCAGATTTTTCGATCCACTACGGAGCAGTATACGAAAATCATTGGAGCTTTTGACTAAAACAAATGGAAGAAATGAAGGTGCAAATTGCATCATTACAGGGCCAACGGAATTCTTTGCCACATAGGCCTTATGCTCCACAATCTCAGCGTTCAGTTGTCTGCTATTATTGCAGAAAAGTGGGTCATATTAGTCGGGTCTGTAGAAAAAAGGAACGAGATATGGCAGCACAAGCTTCTGCTAATGCAAATCAGAGCCCGTCTACTTCAAAATCAAGGGCAAGCTCAGAGTACAAGTGATGAATCCAGTAGGCACCCAAACTAATTGAGGGGGGAGTTTGTACCGGATCGCAACACTCCATGAGTCCCCGTGTAGATCCATTCATTGATATGTCCCTTTTGCCAGCTAATTTACCTATAATTTGTGTCAAAATTGAAAATATTTCACTTCGTGCTCTCATAGACAGTGGAGCTGCAGTAAATGTAATTTCCAGCCATGTAGCTGATGTTTTGAAAGATGCTAAGGAATTAAATTGTCCAAATTTTCAACTTAGAGCTCTAACCGGTGTAGATATCAATACTGAAAAATTAATCGCTTCCAATTTATTTATTTCTGATAAGTCTTTTGATTGTAAATTTTTAGTTGCTCGTGGTATTTTATCTCCAAATTTTGATCTTATAATTGGATTAGACTTTTTAGTAAAAGCTGGCTTTACTTTAAATTGTCATGACTGTCTCTTAAGTAACAAGGATGTGTGTGTCAGCTGGCGGCATGAGCAGCCTGAAAATACTCAGTTATCTGTCCCAGTGACGAGTACTGAACCTTGTCAAGTGTCCTCTCTTTCTCTTTTCGGAAGCCTACCAATAAGAGTTACTGTGCCGCCTTTTTCTCAAAAACTTTTTTCATGTAAATGTAAATAATGTTGACTCTTCGTTTATTGGCCAAGACATTTTTGTTAGAACCTAATCCTAATTTAAATTTTGATTCGTATTTAATTGCTAACGCTGTTTCTAAAATTTCTCACGATCTCCAATGTTTGGTTCAGGTCATTAATTTTACTTCCGAAATCAATTCAGTTAAATAAAAATATGAAGCTTGTCTACGTAACTCCTGTAAATATTGAAAGGCCTGATGAAATTGTTAATGTTGTTGAGGGACAAGAAGAGAAGGAAGATGATTTTAGCCTATGGGCGAAAGATATTGACTTAACCCACCTTGACGATCAGCAGCGTGAGACCCTTAAATCTTTGCTTATTAAATATAAATCTGTTTTTTCTCTTACTCCTTCTGACTTAGGCGAATGCTCAATAATTAAACACCGCATTCATTTAACCGATGACATTCCTGTAAGATCAAAAACCCTATCGTGTCCCATATCATCTTAAGCCCGAAATGCGTAAACAAATTCAGACACTGTTGGATGCTGGTATAATTGAACCCTCTACGAGTAGTTATGCTGCCCCAGTGCTTCTTGTCAAGAAACCGGATGGTTCTTTTCGCCTTGTTGCTGACCTCCGAAAGTTAAAACGCCAAGACCATCCCCAATAACTTTCCTTTGCCTAATCTTCAAGAAATGATTGATTTCCTGTCAGGTGCTAAGTTCTTTTCTTCCCTTGATCTCACCTCGGGTTTCCATCAGATGCTCATGCATCCTGATGATGCACACTTAACGGGTATTGCCACTGAGGAAGGCCTTTTTCCACTTTTGCCGGATGCCTTTTGGTTTGCGCAATGCGAGTAGCAGTTTTCAAAGACTCATGTCAGTGGTGTTGTCCGGTCTCTCCGACTTTCAAATAGGAGTGTACATAGATGATGTAGTTGTGGCATCAGAGTCATTTGAGGAACATGTTCACAGGTTAGAATTAGTTTTTTGAACGATTAAAAACAATCCAATCTGAAGCTCAAACCTAAGAAATGTACTTTAGCAAAAGATGAAATAACTTATTTAGGCCATCGTGTAACACAAGGTAAGGTTATGCCTGATCCAAAAAATTTAGACACTATTTTAAAAGCAAATGTTCCTCGTACTAAAAAGCAAGTTCGATCTTTTCTTGGTTTAACGGGTTTTTACAGAAAGTTTATTCCTAATTATTCTAATATTGCATTGCCTCTCACTAATTTGACGAAGGATACTTGTAAGTTTGCATGGGGAGATCTTGAACAGGATGCCTTTGATCGTTTAAAAACTTGCCTTAACCCAGTCTCCTTGTTTGGCCTTGCCTAATTTTTCCAAGCCGTTTTCGATCTGCACTGATGCTAGCAAATACGCGATGGGTGTGGTCTTAGTGCAAGAAGATGATTCGGGATTTCAACATCCTGTTTGTTTTTGCCTCAAAAAAGTTTTCTCCTGTCGAGGTTAATTATTCAGTTGTGGAAAAGGAGGCTCTTGCTGTTGTTTTTGGCATAACACATTTTAAACAGTACCTCTACGGTTTCTCATTTCACTGTATATTGTGACCAGCAATCTCTTTCGCAGTTGTTTAAATTAAAAGATCCCACTTCACGTATTGCTCGTTGGATTATGTCCCTGCAACAATATGATTATAAAATTATTCACAAGCCTGGTCGTCTTAACTTAATGGCAGATTTTTCTTTCGCGTGAAGTTAATACTCTTAATTCCGAAACCTTTTTCTTTTCAAATTCCTAAGTTTCCTCTACAAGATATCATTCGGCTTCAAAAATCTGACCCCTTTTGTCAAAAGATTGCTGCTTGCCTCAATAATGAGTCTCCTTATATTCAAAGATCCAATAAATTTTTTCTTTCAGCAAAATGCTATAGTTTGTCAGCCTTTAAATAGTAATTCGGAGAACGTTCGTTTAGTTGTGCCTCACACCCTCGTCCAAGATGTATTGCATTTATGTCATGACAACAAAAACTGTTGCCCATGCTGGCCTGTCTCGTACCTTACACCGTGTACGTCAAAGTTTTTTTTGGGTAGGTCTCTATAACAACGTAAAAAAGTATGTTTTATCTTGTAAGTCATGTTTGGAAAGAAGGGGTTACCACAAAAATCAAAAGGCTCCTGTGCAAGAGATTCCTGTTGTCGATCGCCCATTTCAGAAATGTGCAATTGATGCAGTGGGTCCTTTTATGACTTCTAGAAATGGCAATAAATGGCTCCTGGTAATCTCTGACTATTTTACAAGATATCCCGAAGCTTATCCTGTCCCTGATATTCAAAGTTCAACAGTTGTAAAAGTTTTAATTGATTTTATTTCACGTCACGGAATAATGGAAGTGCTATATTCAGATAGGGGTTCAAATTTTATTTCTAAGGCTATGGCGGAGGTGTATGACATCTTGGGTATTAAAAAAACAACACACTGTGGCTTATAATCCGCAAGGAAATGGTTTAGTGGAGAGGTTGAACAAATGTCTGATTGATTCGTTAAGTCATCTAGTACTCGAATCTCAAGAAGATTGGTGTGAAACAGGTTCCCTTAGCTCTCTTAGCTTTTCGTACTGCCTACCACCGCACCATCAAGGAATCTCCTGCTTTTCTAACTTATGGTAGAGATCTGTTGATGCCATATGATCTGGTTTTCTCTTCGAAATTCAGATCATATGCTGATACTAGATCCTACGCTCAGGAGATAGTCACCAATCTTCAACGTACCTTCTCTGTTGTCAAGACCAACCTAGAAAAGGCTTCGTATGCTCAGGCTCATCCTCCTACCTCTAACTTTTACTTTAAAAACATTAAAGTCAGTGATACTGTTTATTTACACGTTCCCGCTAGCAAGCCACATTTAACTAAGAAACTATGTAAAATTTAATAAGGGTCCTTATAGAGTTTTAGAACAACTTTCTCCTGTCTTGTTTAAAATTTCTCTCATTTCGAATCCCTCAGATACTCAAGTTGTACATGTAAATCGCATTTTTAAGGTTATCGACAGGGAAGTTTTTCCAACACCAGATAGTCAAATTTTGTCTTCTCCGCCTCCAGTGATTCCAGAGCCTGCCACTAGCCCTACTCAAGAAAGTTCAGAGGATAGGTTAATAAGAGAATACCCTTGTCCCCTTTTTACCGCTAGATTTGTCTTGGGAAGCTGATACTATCTACATGCCACCTCCTGTAGTTACAACAGAAGTAGATATGACAGATTCACAACTAGATACCTCGTTTGATTTTTTTCGGGATACCTCAGTATCTCCAGTTTCCTTTTTAAATTCTCCTCATTCTGATATTGATGATTCTGATGCCCAACCAACATCCACCTTTTCTCCTATTCGCACTAGATCCATGCCTAAACATGGATATTGTCTCAGACCCAGGGATGCTTTTGGATTTGTCAAGAAGTAGTTTTTACATTTTTGCGCAGAAATTTTCTGCGAGGTTGTGCCATATAATTTTACTATATATATTTTTTCATTTTTAGTGTTTGCATCTGTGTTTTCTTTTTATATACAAATTTCTTTTATGGGTATTTTTGGGGAGTGTGAAATACACTATTTTATGTTTAATGTTTGACCTGCCAAAAGGTAAACTTGCACATTCTTTTAGTTATGTGGAAAACAAGTAACCACATATGATTTGTTCCTATTTTTTATTGCATTCCTATTATACCAAAGATTTTTTTTTGTTGCATATATGTATTGTATTTTACTGATTGTTATCTGCATATGGCCAAGGGGTCATGTGCAATGTGTGAAATACTTGGTTACACTAAGTAACCACCTCCTAATTGTGTCTACCTGAACAGCACAGAATTTTTTTTTTTGAGGTTTGATAAGTCTTCATCAAACCCTCCTGTGTAGGAAATTTATGGTTGACAAATTTTGTGCGAGCAATCTCTCCTCTTCCTCTTGTTGTAAATTTTAATTGCTGTAGATAAATTTGGCCAATTTATCTGCCTTTTGTACTTAGTTGGGTGTCCCAGTAACTTATAACCAGTATCATATCTCTTATTTTACCCTTTTTTTTAAATTTAAACATGTAGTTTAGACAATTTTAAATGGGACACTTGGGAATGGTTAGTGACTTGTGGGTTTCTGCAGGCCTTCATGGTCACTTGGATTTCTTTCTGTGTTTGGTTCTGGATGACAGTTGGGTCCTGTTGGGCTGGTGTTTAGTCCGCTGTACCCCCTTCATCCATTGCTGAGTGCAGGGGAATTCAGGGATCATTCCTCCGTGTAATTGGGTAATTAATTTAAGTAACTGTCTAAAACCAATTAATGCAATTTGTCTCTCCTTAATTAAATACTGTTTACTTTTAAATTTTTTTTTTTTCTCGCCTCTTTACTGCTTAAATTAAATATGTATCTTAAAAGTTGTTTCAAAATCATAATTTTGCTGAGATTGTCTTGCCATGGTCAACACACTACTGAAATTTTGGCTTGATGTTTTGTCAAAATTCTGGTAATTTCTCACCTGCAATGTGGTGATGTTGCTGTTTGAATTTCTGTGCTGTTTGACTTAAGATTGTGTCAAAAATTACTAATTACGTCCCATTACCAAATGTGTCGTGTTATGGCTACTGATTCTTCGGACATTAAACATCTCAGTAAGCCACTTCAAAAATTGGTGCTCTGTGTCATCGTTATTTGGTGTTATGTACTTAAATGTTCTCGAGATCTTTGTGTATGGTTAATATGTGTTTTATGTTAAATGTGCGGAATGTGCAAGTCATGTTGTTTTTGGCTGGGTCTTTGGGAAAATTTTTCTTACGTTTTTTACTTTTATATGTTGGGTGTGTCAAATTTTTGTTGGTGTGGTATTAATAGCCACGCTTAGGTTGTTTTCCTCACCTATTGGTGGGATGTTAGAATTTTTTCAGTGCGCGTTATTTTGCCTTGATATTTTCTTCGCCACTGTGTTTGGTCCTGTGCATAGGTCAGTATAAGTGGTTATTTTATTGGTGTTTGGGTTTATCTATACACTCACTGCACTTTTCTAGAGTAATGTATTGTGTAAAAAAAAAAAAAAAAAAAAAAAAAAAAATTTGGGGGGGTATAAATTTTTTTTTTTCTCCGAACAGGGAGGATATGTGGTGTTGTCACTATATTATCACTTTTCTTTGGTTAATAATTAATGTAATTTACCTCCACCCAGAACGTTTTAGTAATTTAAGAGCTTTCTAGTTAAAAATTTAAATAACCACTGTGTAATTTCTTACTTTTGGGGGGCTGTTAATTATTTATTTTGTTTTGGCAGTGTAAAGTTTTCCCTTTTGTTTACTTTTTTTGTGATTAAATTTTCTCTTCACCGGCCGTTTTATTTGCCTTCAGGATGTTTAAAATTAATGTTCACCTTTTAATTGCCGTTCTGTGGGTAATCTGCACTTTGAAATATAGTGGCTATACTTCATATCTCCCTTTTCATAAGTTGTTTTGATGGGATTTTTTTTTATTTTAAATTAATTTTTGTAACTTCCCATAATCCTGCTTTTCCTTTTTTTTTATTATTACTTTATTTCTCCGGTTAGGCATCTTCCTGTGAATTTTCAATAATTTTTTTTCATCTTTTAAGTTTTGCTTACAATTTCATGCTATTGCATCATTTTCTGTGCCTGTTGCATCAGATCTCAGAAAGGACGCTATCTTTCCCGCGCTTTTCCTCCAAAATTGTTCTAGAAGATTCTTGTTCCCCCCTCTTCCGGTCCAGATCGGACTATCCCGGAATGACTTTTAGGTGCACTCTCTGCTCTGATTGGCTGTGGGTAGCGGTTCCGGAGTGAGGAGGAAAGGCAAGCGCGCGATTTTTGGGCAGTTACGCTTGAACGTCCTGACTAGAAGGTGGTGTTTTTTTTCTTAGCTCTTGCGAGCTTGAGACTTCAAGTTCAGCCCAGCCTGGTGTTGACTTGAGACTTCCACGTGAGGATGACCTAAAGTACTAAGGAGATTTGCCCCACGAAACCCACGATGATGCGACCGGCCACTGCATATGCGTGACAGCCGTGATGAAATTTTTTTTTTACTGCCGCTGAATGATCTAAGCTCAGAAGTTGCAGCGCGTATGTGATGACCTGCTAGGCCGACACACATTCCAGCCCCGCCGACGGTGTTGCCGATTAGCACATGGCCCGCCGTGCTCACATCGACTGAAGCCCCTGCCCTCGATCATCAAGCTGCTTGCGCCCGTGATACGGTGAGATGTTTCCATGTTTAACCTTTTTCGATATTTGCATATCCGTGAGTAGTGCCTCTAGATGGATGACTGCGGTGTGGGCCTAACCCCCGGGTCTCCTGACTGTCGTTTGAGGGCATGATCCTTCCTTTTCCATCAAGATTCTGTACCAGTCAGCTCAAAGAAACGCTGCTTCTCATGGTATCACGATATGGAGGACTGTTCGCGTCATCTGCCCCCCCCCTTTTTTTTTTATTATTTTATTTTTATTGTTAAGATGTATATTTATTATCTTTTTAAGCCTATTTTTTTTTTGTTTAAATTTCATTTGACCATCGGTCTTCCTGTAAAATTATAAAAAAGGGATTGAATGTATTTTGTTGAAATGTACCATTCTGTAATGTGTTAATTCCCATACAAGAGTAGCATCTAAGCTAAAATTTTGTGAATTACAAGCAAAACATGATTTTCCACTGAATTTAAATTTTGGTTTGCAACCATGGGTACCCAGGGGTTTTTAAATTTTTTTTGTTTTACCAACATCTATGAGTGCTACCTGATCACTTTTGCAGCACTGGAGCAGGTGTTAAATTGATCAAAATCTTTTGTAATTGTTTTAATTAAGCTGTGAGTTGTGCCATAGAAATGTGTGTAAATTTTCACCTTTTTATTTCATGGTTCATTGTCAACTGCTGCTGAGTCTTGCTTAAATTGTTAAAGTGTTCATTGTGCTGCATATTAAGTTTTAATATTTTTTTTACTTGATCTAATATGTTAATTGGTTAAATAAAATGTTTCAATCCCATCCTTTTGGTTCTCTTTACTTTGACAACGATCAACACTAAGGGCGGCAAGTGAAAAATCCTGGGTTATTGTCATCATTCAAAACAACGCATTACTGATTTGTTATCCTTTTTAGCTGTGAAATTGAATAGTGGTGTTCCAAATAGGAACAACACTACAATAGTTATACATATATATAACTATATTTATAGTTATATATATAGTTATAGTTATATATAAACACATTATAGTTGATAATTTAAAATACTGCTACTTTTCAATTAGATGCCTGCATTAATTTTTGACAATCCAACCATATAAGTGACAGATAACTATTGACCATTTTGTGATTGCAGTTAAATCAATGCTTCAAATGATTCCCTAAACAAAAAAAAAATCTCGCAAAATGGTGTTTTTTGGCATTTTTGGCGATCAAAGTACTGTATGTGCAGTAAATAATTGATTCTTATTTGTTAAAGCAGCACTATAGATGTTTCTGTTACTGGAAACTGTTAGAATGATATAATTAATACTGTCTAATATATTTTTGTTTTACAAATTAAAATGTATGTTTTCCTACTTTAGTACATTTGTTAGCAAAGTTGGTGAAAATTTTCAAATGTAGTGCATCTCTGTAAATATTACTAATTCCATTCCACAATTAAGATAGCCTATGTCACTAGGGTATCCCTAGATAATATTTTTTGAAATTCTGCCAAAACAGGTTATTGCACATTGTTTTTAGTGTCAAGTTTAATTTGTGGTTTTAGCTATGTATTTGCCATTCACTAGCAGCGTTAATTGCGCCAACATGGCAGTTCTAACAATGTAAACATAAATAATTCATTTCATGTTCTATTTTTAATATTGCTATAGTTACCTTAGCAACAGAATCCATTGTTGCCATTTAAGTTTTTAAATTTAACAATTAAGTCAAATGACTCATTTCTACAGCTCTTAAGACTCGAAAAAGTGAAAATGTATTAAATATGAAACAAATAGAACGTTAACATACTTGCACTTTAAAAATAATTGAAGTTTTCATGCTTTTATTTTATTCCCTTCACGTGTGGATGTGATTTTCACGTCCTTGTTTGTTGTTTTTGCTGGCAGATTATCCAGAGCAGTATATAAGCACTAACGTGTGTGCTTCTCCAGACATAAGCAAGAACGTATGTCCAGCACGTATTTGTGTAACACTACTGTGTTAATCAGAATCTTCTGGTATCAGATTTTTAAGACCATTTCTTACCATGGAGATTTTCATCCTGAAGTATTGATCATTGATCAGTGAAAAAAATGCTCAATTATACACAAGCATAAGTAACTAATGCAGGGGTGGGAATTCTGCACCAATTGCGCCACACCGCACCAAAACTTAAAACCTGCACTATCCTGCTACAAAAGCGCTTTATCATAGGATTCTGCACCAAAAGAAAAAAAAGCTACTCTGCTCATTACAAACTGCTTAAAAAAAAAAAAAAAGCGCAAACTCGCCGCACGTTTTGTTTGTGCGCTTGCACAACTGACTACCGTAATTTATGGAAGAAATGCCGCACCCACGAAAATGAGCTTAATTAACTAGAAAATCAACAGAAACGTCACAGTCACAATCTCCCCCACCTCCACCCCTCCAGAAAAAAAAAAGAAACATCGCACTGGGATATATTTTGGAAGGGGGGGTTGGTTAAACAGTAAAAATATCTCCTTTTTTTCCCCTTCCCATACAATGTTTTAAAGTATTTATTGCTATTTTACGAAGCTTACGATTTCCAATTTCATATAAAACATCAATTTTTATATTCACAAAGGCAAATTTATAGAATTAAATAAATAAATTGTAAAAAACTTCTTGCATTCGCAAAAAGTTTGGACAGTAAAGCACATGCTGTTAAAACGAAAGAACGAGCAGATGAGTAGTTTTTTTTTTTTTTTTTCACTGATGTCCAGCTGTTGATTACATACTGAGCACTCTTCTGTTGGAATGAAAAATGTTGACAAATTAGTATATTAATATTTAACTTCTATTTTTGTAAATTAGTTTTTAAAATTCCTTAAATCTGTTTCTAAAAGAGGTGCCGTAAAATAAACCATTTCTTTAATTTTCTAAAATAAAAATAGATTCTAAAAAGCATCAAAAAATAAAAACATCTAAAGGCTTAGTGATCGTATAGGTTTAAAAAGTGTTACATAACCGTTGTATTTTTTCCTAAGAATTTGCAAAAACCCCTAAGTCCGAGTGAAAAAGAGAAAGCAACTCCAAAGAAATACACTTAATTAACATAAAAAAAAAATCTTGTTTATTATCATATTGCAACAAATTCAGACTAAAACAACACAAACCAACAAATATTTAACATCTTAAGCAAATGCCTGCTCGATTCATAAGATTTTAAATCTTTTTCCATCTCCATAATAATTCTATATTTTTACAATTTCTTGATTAAATTGCCTTTTAACGATTATCATCTACCCACATATTATTAGATTTCACATAACTCAGAGAATATTCACACTGATCAATAAATAATCAATTGACATGAGGCTCTCTAGACCCTAACTATTAATCTTTTTGCATCAATCGTAACAGGACCCATAATTAAAATTATTAATCTTAATTGCCCTTATTAAGCCCATAATTAAACAATACAATCTATTTTTTTTTAATTTGCCATTAATCAATAACTTTTACTCTTCATTAATACCTCATGTCACAAACACAAAAGGAATTTAAGTGGCTGACAAAAATTTAAACTACCAAAAAAAAAAAAAAAAATATTAGTTTAAAAGAAGCATGCATAGAAAAGGACTTAAGGATTGGTAAGCTAAAGGGTTAAGGATTGGAGTTGAGAGGGCCCTCTCCAAAGCAACTTCACTCAGGTCGCATCACCGAAGCTCCTTTCAAAGTCACCGTCCATTGGCGCCATTCTCACACCGGACATCATTCAGGGAGAAGAGGAGAAGCCGAAGAAGAACGCCGCTGCCTCTGGCTCTGATATTTATAGCGATCATCATACTCTCGTGCTCAGACTTCGATTGCTGTAGCGAAATATCAGCCATGGAGTCGGATGTTTAAGTCGGTATACATTATTGACTTCGTAATTACGGTCTCAAAAAATTACTTTGTAAAGAACGATGTGTATATTTTATTAAACGTATATTCTTTGCACTTCCACTTGAATTTAATAACTCCTTATTAAATATTTGCAAGATGTAGGACACCTCGTGAACGGCCGTAAAATTTCTTATTCCTTGAATCTGGCAACGTCAAAGACGCGGGAACGCAAGTATCTGCCGAGATCGTACTGACTCCAAAAGAAAATAGCTACCCAGTAGCAATTGTAGTAAATGAAAAGAAAATTAGTAAAAGATTAGAAATGTTAAAATTTATTAATGTTAATATATTATTTAAGGGAACTAAGAGATCGTTACATAAAAAAAAATATTTGTCAGCCACTAAAAAAAAACTGTCAGCCACCAAAAACACAAAAATTATTAAATACAAAATTAATTATCAAAATCATTAAAGTAGTTTTCAACATATGTGTAACCCATTATGAAAGAACTATATCAGGTATTTCACCTAGAAAAATATGTATCTGTCATTTAGCACGCAATTAATGACAAGCACATGGATCTCTAAATTACAAATCCAACTGACACAAATCCCCCATAATGTCCCCACATACCCAAAAACTTAATTTCTCTGGGCAAAATTATCTTAAATATAAACTTCTTTAATTATTTTCATTTTTTCAAATCAGAACTTTTAATACAATAAAAACCCATTAAGTTTCCACTAATGTCTAAATATAGTCTAAATGTTATTTATTCTTTACGACATAACACTTCAGCAAATTGTTTGTTTTAAGCTTTGAATGTTCTGTGATAACTCTTGATGTTTCTATTCATTTATTCCTTCTGAAATTTATAACACTGGGATATTTATTTTAAAAGCACTCAGGGTTTCCTGAGCTTGCCAATTACTCGTAGTTGACTTTTTACCGTAATAATAGCGTAAGGCGTGTTCATTCGTTACAGTGCTCCTTCACAGGGCGCAAAACCGCACGGTGAAAAAACACAAATAACTTATAGATGAACTTTTGGGGGGGGGGGTAGAATGGTTGAATTCGCACAGGGCGCAACAGACTAGTTTTGGTTGAGATTCGGTATTTTAAGAACAATCAGGCCCGGACTGGCCCCTACGGGGCCCTCAGCTTTTGAAAAGGGGCTCCTTACTGGTGAATTTGGAGGGAATAGAATATTGGGATATGTGATATTTGAAAATTGGGTTTATTTGCTATATTTAACTATTTTAAAGCTGGTGTGTGTGTGTGTGGGGTGATTCTTCAGGGGATCCCTCACAGCACGTGGTCTGTGGGGTCCTTTGCAATGCCACTGTATCAAAGAGCAAGATTACAAAGAAATAAATAATTATTCGGATATAAATTATTCGGATTATATCAAATTACTTTAATAATAAAGTAGTAGAGGCCTCGCTGGGGGCTCCTCTCTTATGCCGGGGGCCCTCATCAATCGCCGACCTGGCCAGTTCAGTCCTGAGGACAATGGACATTCATTGGAACACAGGGGTGCGGTTAATCGAGGGTCGGCCGATCGAGGTAAACCGAAGATCGGCTAAAAAACCTTTTTTTTTAATATCGTAAACACCGCACTTACAATTTTTTAACTTTTAAACTCGTAAACGCCACGTCCTTTCTTCCTTAAATTACGGTAGCTGTACTTCCAACAGCCTGGACAGCGGCAGCGGTGCAGACCTCTATATGTAATGCATGTCTGCTTTTTCAGAAAGCGTAAAATCTCCCATCACAGACAAAAACTGAAACGAGAATGGCCTCTCTTCCTCAAATCAACACCGACTAACCATCTACCAGCAATGGAAGCTACTACTAACTTTGTTTCTCCTCCGTCTCCTGCATTTGTTCTTTCCTGTGTTTGTGCTTTGATGCTTCACTTTTGACCATACATTCGTACACAAAATGTGATTGTTACAGTGTCCTGTACCAGCTCTCAAAGTTTGTACCATGAATTAGCAGTCACCCTGTATATATTTAACTTTTGGATTTATGACATTTGAACAGGACAATTGTTGAGTTCTCTTTCGAGATGTTTGCGTACTGGTAAGGTAAACTAAAAAGCAGAATATATAGTGGACTGTACAAACTTTATTGATACATTCTGCGTGCTCTTTTCCCAGAGCAAAAACAACATGTAGTAAAATAATACTTACTCACATTTCAAATTAAACACTAAACTTACATGGAAATGAAACATTAAGATTAATAATCATAAATTTAAATAAATAGGAATATAAATGAATCTTTACCATTGCTATATGAATGAAAACAATAAAAATATGATACTTACTACACAAAGTTATTAATGAAAAAATATAAATCACATAATTGTAAAACAGTTGTACAGATGCCTTCAGGGCCGCTCCTAGGGTGGATTGCGCCTTTGTGCAACTACTTTTTTGGCGCCCCCCCCCCCCCCCCGTCTCCTAAAATTAAGATTTGTTTTAAATTTTCATATAGCTAAAATTTCCATATATATACCTATAACGTAAGTAACATTTGCTTATACTATCAATAAATAGAAAACAAAAACAAATATTCGTAGCATTACGTGTAACATGTTAACTATCCATTAAAATTATCAAGTACTTAAAAAGGAAGCACATTAAAATTAAATAAATTTTTCACTAATATCATAAAAAACTGGTGTTAAAACTAAATATTTGCTTTTCGTGCTTTCATTGCAACAAAATTCTTAATTAAGATTTTTATATCTAATTTATCCAAAATTTCGTTTTCCATCGAATTCTTTGATAAGTCTGTAAGTCGTTCTTCAGACATAGTTGAGCGTAAATAGATTTTTATTATTTTTAATTTTGAAAAAATTCTTTCCCCTGAGGCTACAGATTCTGGTAGCGTCAAATAAATTCTCAGTACCACAGTGACATTTGGAAAGGTTTCTGTTAAAACATGCTTATATAAATAATCAAGTACATAAGTTGGAGTTATATTGTCTTTAATATCGTTGAAGCAATTTCAGTTCTTCAAACAAGGTTTTCACATCAATATCGCTTTCAGAATTTTTTTCGTCACAGACGCAAACTCTGAAAAATATTTAATAAATCTTCATCTTCAAATTCTTTAAGCTTATTTATATTGTGAAAATGAGTTTAAAATTGTCATTGTATTCTTTGATCAATAGGAACCTTTCTGTAATTGATGCAATTGCGGTTTCTAAAATTGTGAAAAAGAAATTCACTTTAAAATTTTCTTTTCCATCGTTAATAGTTTCATCTGGTGCTTCATATTCAAACATTCTTTTCCTATTTCTTCTTCGAATTTCGGGAAAAGAGCTTTCAACATTTAGGTCAGTTGCTATTTTCATTAAAGACGATATGAAATTTTCAAACATTTCATCACTCCGTTGTTCTTTGAAATACTGTAAAATAGAATCAAGACTTTGTATGACGGTTTGAATGCAATATGTGGGATCTTGAATCATCTTGCTTATTACATTAATATGGCTTAAAATTTCGTACCATATGTTAATTGAACAAATAAATTTAAATGAAAATAATTTCGTTATTAAATTATCTGCTTGTACCCTACTTTCGATGTCTTTGGAGTTATCTTCCGCTATCTCTAAAAGAGCTTATTAAATTTCTTTGAGGTTATTCTTAACCCATTTATGCCTAGCGTCCCTTTTTTGGGACGGCATTTTCGCTATCAGTCGAAAACGTTATTTATTTTTCCTAGCCTTTATTCGCAAGTATTGAACCTCAATTCCACAAAATATTTTAATATGGCCAAATAGGATTGACATTTCAATTTTTATACATAATGATTTTAAATGAAATCATCCCTTGTTCAAAAAGTTGACATCAGAAATTTATCCATTACTGCTGGTGTTAGCAAAAATCGAAGAAAGTCGCAAAAATATCCAGGCATGAATGGGTTAAGAGGTTTAATTGCTTCTATTCTACTTTCCCATCTAGTTGTGGACAGTGGCTTTAAATTTAAATTTCTAACATATGTTTTGATTATAGCCCATCGTTTAACAAAGCTTGAAAAATAATTATACAGTTCTTATATTACGCTAAAAAAGTTTACTGTTTCAAATGTCACTTTGTCTGCATCATTAACAACCAGGTTTAATGTATGGGCAGCGCATGGAATAAAAAAAGCCCGTGGATTTATTTCTTTGTTTTTGTTGTAGTCCTTTATGCTTTCCTTTCATATTTGCACCGTTGTCATAGGCTTGGCCCCTTCAATCTAAAATATTGATGTTCAGTGAATTAATGTATGTCTGTATGAAATCACATAAACCTTGACCAGTACTATCAGGTTGTAACGAAAGTTTTCCGCCATATCTGCCTGAAAAACTAACTTCTAACTCCTTAGATAACTGTATTTGAACTTTCGGTACCAAACCTGCACAGTGTCACATGACACAACAATAGAACTTAAAGCTGTACTCATAATTTGTTGATATTCTAGAGCTGACTTTTTGCAACACAACTGGAAGTTAATGATGGTTCTTATCCTCTAGAGCTATAGTTCCATTTGGAGACACCTTGTACTTAATGATAACTATATTTTTGAGAGATTTCACAACACAGTGTTATAAAGTAAGCCTCTTTCTTTCAAATGTCAAAAATAGTTCGACAAAATAGGAGCAAATACGCCAATGCGAACTGTGTTCTGACGATGTTTGCGGTGGCGGGAAACTTTCGTTACAACCTAATATTAGTAAAACTATAAAAATGTGAGCCAGTAATGAAAGCAGCTTTGCAATAATTTGAGGTAGGTTGATTGGGAAACTTGTCTGTAAATTTTTGAATGTGCCTTGTATACATGAACTTATATCTCTAACAGCTTTGTGCCTTCTAGGCCTGTTCCTTGTAAAGGGTTCTTTCCAGTTTACACATTTTACTTCGTTGATTGGGAAGTTCCATGAAAAAACTTGTCTGTAAATTTTTGAATGTGCCTTGTATACATGAACTTATATCTCTAACAGCTTTGTGCCTTCTAGGCCTGTTCTTTGTAAAGGGTTCTTTCCAGTTTACACATTTTACTTCGTCCCCCCCCCCAATAGAAAAAAAATGGTGCAGTACTTCATTTCATTAAAATAAAATAATGAGGTTTATCGGTGTGACGTCATTTTTCCACCAACACGTGACCTTTCGGCTGTGTTGATGAGTAGCCCTGTAATCTGATTGGCTGAAGTGTATATTTTCCATCGACACGTGGCTGAAATAGCCTCGTCTCAGTATAAGTTTTAATATGTTAGCACTTTTTAATGGGAATCTTTGGAGAGATATCTTTTTGCAGTCATGTACAGGTTCCAGAGAGTCATTGAAACATTCGTAGGCAGCACAATACAGAGGCATAATTATTACTTTTTTGATTTTGCGCTTATTACCAAGAGTCCAGCACATAAGCCTATGGAGAAATGGTTGTTTGTTTTCCACCGTCACGTGACTTTTATAGCCTCGAACCCAAGGAGGCGATATCCTCCATTCATGCTCAGAGCCCATGGTCTTCGGCAGAATAATTTCCAAGGAGGATGGTATTCAAATCCAGGTATGGCAAAAGGGGCACATGCCCCGGACGCCGTGAGCACGAAAATTGTAAGAAGAGGGTGTAAAATTGAGGTTTGTCCCGTTTGACACAATCTCCAGTTGCGACACTGGTCGAGAATATATAGAAAACAGTCTTTTTCAGGGATAAAAACTAGGAGAGTAGATAGGTGGTCTTGCACCCCTGGCAGAACACTCCAAATTGCGCCCCCTTCCACTACTCTTCTTGAACAACTTCAATAATAAATTTTAATTCCCTCATAATTATTGTACTTAACAAAATCCTACCTATTCTTCTTACAGATGTGCTATTTTGAAAAAAAGTAAATAAAACATAAAACAGTGAAACTCTGCCTACACTTTTTGTGATCCAGCTGATCTTGTGTCGCCAAGGGTGGCCCTAGGGTACGTGTCGACCCCCTGCAAAAGTAAAAAAGGCGCCCCGTTTTATTCTTTTGATCAAGTTCTCCCGTTTTTGAGTTCGAAATGGCGTCCCTTCGAATATGGCGTCCGATACTATGCTTACCTCACTTACCGTGTCGGGTCGCCCCTGAGTCCTGCCAAACCTTTAGCTACGGCCCTGCTAAAAATAATTCTTTATAGGACTTAAAGTCCCACTTTGGTGATGTGAAAACAGAATCACTAAAATCGCATCTTAACAATATTAGCTTCATATACAAAATTTCTTGTCTGTCTTGCCTCCGTTTGGCGCCCCTAGCACCGAGGCGCTCTTGTGCGACGCACAACCTGCACAACCGTAAGGGGCGGCCCTGGATGCCTTGATATAAACTATCTGATTACCTAGATAAACAAAATAAGAAAAATAAAAGTATAATGCAAAGTTTATTCAGTTATTATTGGCAAAACACTGAGTTTGTGTATAGGCCTTTTCAAGATTCCAGTAGAAGTTTTAAGGTTCACCACCCTAATTTTTCCATCTGAACTAGGGAAGACCTCATTTCCACTGAAGAGGAGGCATATTTTCTTCTTTAATAAGTACAAGATCATTGATTTTCACATCAGGTTGTGTCTTGCACTATTTAGGACGGTGTTGAAGATTGGAAATATATTCTGCAGACCATCTTTTTCAAAAGCTTTGGACTAATTG
>JAWZYV010001056.1:0-31985 GCA_038373885.1 Cheiracanthium punctorium | reverse complement strand
TTTAAGATAGATTTCAATTCCTAAGATGGGTTTTATAAAATAAGGAAGAAAAATACAGCACAGTCATGAATAATGATAACACTTTCCAACTTAATGGAATAAGGACGAAAAATAGGGACGACGCATAAATTATGAACGATTTTAATATATAGCACTATAGTGCGTATTTAAAATCTAAAAGTGTTTCAGATTTTCATCCTTTTTTTTGGGGGGGGGGGCAAAATTTTTTATGGAATGACTATCAATGTCTCAAGGCCAAATTATGTCTGTTTGTGGATTAGATTTGAGCACGCCATGTTTTTCACACGGACAGTTATACGTGGCATGCTCTCGAGTGGGCAAACCATGCAGTGGGCATCCAGTCTGTTTGTGTTATCTAAAGATGGGATAACAAAAAATATTGTATACTCTATTGCGTTAAGGGATTGATATTATTTTTTAGTAAAATTATTCTAATTAGCGATATATATAAATTTAAAGAATAAATTACAATGAATTAAAAATATATGTTTGGTATTGTGTTATTCTTATATTCCAGCATCGTTCACAGCGCTCCATGCCTCTCCCACTCATACACCACATCCTCACAAACTTACAATAAGTTAGTCATTTCTTTCTACTAAAATAATCCTAGGAATAATTTATATGGCAAAACAACGTTTGCCGGGTCAGCTAGTATATATATATGCATTACATATATATGGTGCTTCAAAATTATTGGAACAAATTTATGGGACAGGTTAAACGAAGACTGTTCAGACTCACATAGCAATATGGGGGGGGGGGGGGTTCGGAACAGAAATGTTGTCTTCATGTTAATAATTGCTTTAGAAGAAGAGTTTAAGTTATACTAGTAAACTTTGGGACCACGGTTTTCCAAAACAGATGCATCTTTCGCAGATTGCACTTCATAAAATAGGATATAGTAATTTCAACTGGAGGAAGTTGTCGGAGGAGAGCGCATTGCTTGTGGAACTTAAAGGAAATTAGACGCACACTGTGTGTGCAGATCCGTGCTCAAGGGGTGGCAAAGTGGGCAACCGCCCTGGGCCTCTAAAATTTAGGGCCGCTAAAAAACTGTTTAGTTGATGGATATCAAATAGTCAAATAAGCTTCTTTACCTAAAACTGAAAACAGCGCATTCATTCTGGGTGCATATTGTATTTTGGAATTCAAGATAAAAGGCGTACAAGGAGCAAACAGTCCCCCACAATCAATTCCAAGAAAAAAAAACATGACAACTCCATAAAAAAATTTTAATCCATAAATGAACTCCTGGCGCTATTGGAAGCGGAAGGCTATGCTCATGCGCAATAGGGTACAAAGAAAAAAAGATTTCTCCTTCCTAGATGTTAGTCAAATGACGCAATTTTCGCATTGTTTCATTATTTATACTAGTTGATTAAGTGAATGTTTAGCTTGTTTGTTTGCTTGTGGGATTACTGCCGATTAGCTACGCGTGGGCTCTAGGCCGAAGGGTGGGGTGCCCTCCGTGATTTAGATCTGAACGATTTAGATCTGAAAAGCTGCGAACACTGTTACAAAAGAATTAAAATATTTTATGTTTTAAAAATTGTAATTAAATGCTTTAAAAATTATATTAAAATACTTTTAAAAAGGACGTTGGTTTTTAAATATTTGCAGTTAGTGTGACACATGTACTACAGTAATTTTTTACAATAGTGTTTAATACAGTAATTTTTTACAATAGTGTTTAATACAGTAATTTTTTTACAATAGTGTTTAATACAGTAATTTTTTCGTTACAGTGTCAATGAAAATATCAGATAATTGTTTATGACTTTATAACATGGTACGTTGATAGTGGGCTTGTGTTCTACGGGCAAATGATACAGAAAATTTTGACGTTATAAGGGAGTTATAACTATAATCGAAGTCAGTATAACCGAATTCAAAATATTGTTTTTCAATAAAGTATTTGTAGCTCTAGCCCCCCTTAAACGAAAATCCTGGTTCCGCCACTGTATGGTGGTCAACCACTAGCACGCTTATTAGAACAAAGTAGAGTGGTCATTAGGAATAACTACTAAAATTATTCTTAAATATTATGAACAAATTATTCAAGCATTAGAAAAAATAAAACTAAAACAAATAAATAAGTGGAGATTACAAGAGGGATTTGAATGGCTGCATGCCGTAAAATCTATCGAATTTAGGTTTTGCTTAATTTTAATGTCGAAAGTACTAGAAATTTTACTCCCAGCCGACAAAATATTGCAAGCTCGTGAAACGCCTTTAAATGATACATTAAAAAATAATTCATGCGGTCATTTCAAGTTCGGAAAAATTCAGAGAAACAAATTCCATTGAAATGCTTTTGAAAGATGCCTGCCGAAGATTGTAAAACAGTTTCAGTGGGCGATTTTAAGATAGATTTCGATTCCAAAGATGTGTTTTAGGTACAAGAAAGAGTTGATTCCTATTTTAAAGCCCCCACTCTCGTCAACCTAAAAAATCCCCGTACTTTGGCGAGCTTTGCAGTCATGGGTCTCTGGGAGTTATGCACAAGTTTCAACGGCACTTACGTATTATCCCGGCGGTCTGCCAAGACAAGCAATTTTTCACAAAGATAAATGCCGGGCACATGAAATTGTTGATGGTTTGGAATACGATTGGCAACGTATTTAAAATCTACGAAAAAGTAGTTTGGCGGAAGTGACCGCCGGGATAACACGTAAGTACCGTTTCAACGCACCCAAAAGAACTAGGTGATAACTAAAGTAAACAAACTAGCGATAAACGCGCCAGTTAAGGAATTTGAAGACATTTAATTATTAAAACTACATTAATTGGTAATCCAAAATAAATAAAAATGTAACGGCATGCTTACTTAATGTTGTTCCAAATCGCCATTTTAATTCTAAATTACGATTTCTACATAAATGCAAAAAATCGTCATAGTAACTGCATATGTTTAATCATCGCCTCCTTGGCGAGAGTCGAGGCGTTAAAGTAGGGAACAAAATATAATATGGTGAAGTACAGTTGTGATATACTTGGCGAAGATTGTAAAATAGTTTTAGCAGGCGATTTTAAGATAGATTTCAATTCCTAAGATGGGTTTTATAAAATAAGGAAGAAAAATACAGCACAGTCATGAATAATTCATTTCTCAAAACAGCTATTAAATATCGGCGATGGAAAAGTTACTGTAGATGAAACTGGATGCATAAAATTACCGGCCGATTTCTGCACAATTACTGATTCGCAAGATGCTCTCATTGACCAGATATTTCCCGATGTACATACACAATATATTAATCATGAGTGGCTGGCAGAAAGAGCAATTTTAGCCGCAAAAAATGTAGACGTCAACGAACTGAATCTTAAAATACAACATTTATTGCCAGGGAAGTTAGTGTCATACAAATCTATTGATACAGTTTGCGATGCCACCGAAGGTGTGAATTATCCAGCAGAGTTTTTAAACTCATTAGATTTACCAGGCATGCGCCGCATAACTTACAACTGAAGGTTGGATCTCCGGTTATTTTGCTTCGTAATTTGAACCCACCACGGCTGTGTAACGGCACGCGATTAGTTATTAAAAAACTAATGAAAAATGTTGTCGAAGCCGTCATTTTAAATGGCAAATTTCGAGGTGAAAATATATTACTACCACGGATCCCTATTATACCCACGGATGTGCCAATTCAATTTAAACGTCTTCAATTTCCAATAAGATTGGCATTTGCAATGACTATCAATAAGTCTCAAGGCCAAACTATGTCTGTTTGTGGCTTAGATTTGAGCACACCATGTTTTTCACACGGACAATTATACGTGGCATGCTCTCGAGTGGGCAAACCATCCAGTTTGTTTGTGTTAGCTAAAGGTGGGGTAACAAAAAATATTGTACACTCTATTCCGTTAAGAGATTGATTTTATTTTTTTTGTAAAATTATTGTAATTAGCGATATATATAAATTTAAAGAATACATTACAATGAATTAAAAATACAAATGTTTGGTATTGTGTTATTTTTATATTCCAGCATCGTTCACAGAGCTCCGTGCCTCTTCCACTCATATACCACATCCTCACAAACTTACAATAAGTTAGTCATTTCTTTCTACTAAAATAATCCTAGGAATAATTTATATGGCAAAACAACGTTTGCCGGGTCAGCTAGTATATATATATGCATTACATATATATGGTGCTTCAAAATTATTGGAACAAATTTATGGGACAGGTTAAACGAAGACGGTTCAGACTCACATAGCAATATGGGGGGGGGGGGGGGTTCGGAACAGAAACGTTGTCTTCATGTTAATAATTGCTTTAGAAGAAGAGTTTAAGTTATACTAGTAAACTTTGGGACCACGGTTTTCCAAAACAAATGCATCTTTCGCAGATTGCACTTCATAAAATAGGATATAGTAATTTCAACTGGAGGAAGTTGTCGGAGGAGAGCGCATTGCTTGTGGAACTTAAAGGAAATTAGACGCACACTGTGTGTGCAGATCCGTGCTCAGGGAGTGGCAAAGTGGGCAACCGCCCTGGGCCTCTAAAATTTAGGGCCGCTAAAAAACTGTTTAGTTGATGGATATCAAATAGTCAAATAAGCTTCTTTACCTAAAACTGAAAACAGCGCATTCATTCTGGGTGCATATTGTATTTTGGAATTCAAGATAAAAGGCGTACAAGGAGCAAACAGTCCCCCACAATCAATTCCAAGAAAAAAAAACATGACAACTCCATAAAAAAATTTAAATCCATAAATGAACTCCCGGCGCTATTGGAAGCGAAAGGCTATGCTCATGCGCATTAGGGTACAAAGAAAAAAAGATTTCTCCTTCCTAGATGTTAGTCAAATGACGCAATTTTCCCATTGTTTCATTATGCATACTAGTTGATTAAGTGAATGTTTAGCTTGTTTGTTTGCTTTTGGGATTACTGCCGATTAGCTACGCGTGGGCTCTAGGCCGAAGGGTGGGGTGCCCTCCGTGGGGGTCTTTCTAAGGGGTCCTAACCCGTATTACGCTGTTTCGGAGAAAACCACGGGAAAACTCCTAACGGTTAAATCGACCGACCGGCGAAATTAATGTTTAAAATTAGCAGTTTCATGCATAGCTTTCTTTTTCAAATTTACAGCATGTTAAACGGCTAGAATGCAGCTTTTATATTATGCAAGCGTATTGTACTGAAATTTTAATCTACTTTAATTAGAGGCAATAGCAGCAGAGAGTTTTTACTCGGAGGGGCCAAGTTCCACAATTTAGTAAGTAGAGGAATTTGAAAGGCTTGTAATTATATTTTCCCTAGGGCCGCTAAAATCCTAAGCACGTCCCTGTGTATGTGTGTTTGTAAGCAAACATACAGAAAGCACAAGCAAGCTTAAAAATACCTTCACACTCCGAATTACATAGTATCAGAACCACCCACGATGCGTGATGCCCATGTGACAAACAACGGACTGACTTTGAAAAGCCAAATAAAAGGAAGTGGATTGGAAATTTGTAATCTCTGTAACGCGTTCATCAGGTAGAGAGCCTTATTATCGCATGGGCAAATCGGGACTTTAACCAGGTCCCCCAATTTCAAATGTTGTTCTGAAATATTCTTTTATAAGTCAAAATTTTATTAAAGGAAAACAAATTTCATTAATGGGGCCCCCAGATTCATCAATGCCCGGGTCATAATCGGACCCTGATCAGGTAGGTACCCGCATGCAGAAGTTTAGAAACAAAACAGCTAAAAAGCTAATACCTCCGCAAGGGCATTTATTACTCCTATGGAATCTTGACGAAACTATTTATGCCGTAAGTGAGAGATACAGTAAGTGACGATATCTAGGGCCTAAAAAGCTCATTTAAGGTGACACTTAAGTGTGAAATTCAATATATCATGCTGGCCTTTTTTTAAAAAAATACAGTTTTTAAGTCTAAAAAAGTACTTTCATTTTTTCACGTTAATTATATTTTTTCTAATTCCAGGTGGTGCAAGTGCACCCCCTTGCCCCTCCCTTCTGGCGCCCATGATCCAACAACGACAGATAGATCAGCTAGAAAGGTTTATATTAGAATGATATGTTTCGAAATATATTTAAACAAATTTTTTTGCGAATAGAAAATGCAATTTTTCAAATTCGAGCCCAAATGCCGTCTTGCCAGGGATCCTGTTTCTTCCCGTCCTTGGGCGAACAAAAGGATTAAGCAAATAAACGGATGAGTCACGGGGTTCTGCAGATACCTGCCTGGAAGGACAACCCTTTCTCCGAAAACTGGTTCGTCTCCCCCAAGGAGGTTATATATGATGGAGATGGCACGCCTTGGCGAAAACTGTCTCCAGTTCCAGTAACCCTAGAGAGCGCGCGTTTTGCGAATTAAACCCAGCTTTTGCGTTATTTACTATGTGTTCTTCATTGCGTTTAATTAATTTTTTGTATTTTTATTATTAACTTTATTTTAATATGACTATTTGTTGCATCGCGGGGTGTTCAACGAGGTCTGAACTGCAAAAGAAATCAGGAATCACGTCGCATCGATAAGTGAAATTATTTTAAATCTCGGTGATTACTTTTATTCTTATGTTATCGGAGTACGTAATTTTAAATTTATATTTTCTTCAGAAATGTCTTTTAATTTCATTTTAACTGTGCGGAAGAGTGTCCCAAAAATGTTGACTAATGACCCCCAAAAATGTACAATGAGGAAGTTTTTAAGATATATTTAAATGACGCGAAGTATAAACTAAATTATTGTAGGATTTTTTATTATATTTATTAGGTATAGCTTAAAAATTTTCTCTAAAAATTACTACTAATTATTGCAAACATTATGCTATAGAATAAATAAAAACTTTGTGAAAAAACACACATAAAATGTTACTTATAACAGGATACGATCGTTTCGACTGAAAAATTTTTTCAGTCTTCATAGTCAAAGCCCTTCATCTGAGACGAAGTATTTTGAGTGTTTTTTCCATTATATTATAGATTTTTAAGCTTTATTAGCTTTATTATTAGATCAGGGATCCTACAGCCAAAACCTCAGTTTGTCTCAGCTTCGTCTCAGTCAAAATCTCTTTTTTTCTCAGTTTGTCTCAATCAAAATCTCTTTTTGTCTCAATCAAATTTCCTTTATTTCTCGGTATGTCTCAACTATAAATCGTTTTTTTCAAGTTTGTCTCTCAACCAATTTTATTTATTTTATCTCAAAAAAATTTTCCCCCCATCAATTTGATAATTAAAAGAAAGTTCAAGAAAAAAGAACCAAACAGTACGACGATTCTTAGGCTTAAACCAGGGATGACAATGTTTAGAATGCCAGAAGATTTGAAATGCAATAAAAATAAATTAGGACTCGAGGGGATTTTTAAATAACATAAACCATGCTTGCCAGCACATCATGATTAAATTTGGTACATCTGGTACCTAAAAAATATAAGAAGTATACATAAGAACTCCATGAAATCATAATTTTGAGCAACCTACTCATATCAGAGACGCCACTAATAAAATAGCAAAAAAGAGGAAACTGTGCATGAATAAACAAAAATAGTGGAAAAAGAAGAAATCCTATGCAAATAAAACAAATAAGTGGAGCTTATTTTAGAAAAATGTAATGTATGGAGAAAAAGGAAAAAAACATATTTAGTTCATTTTTTTTTCTTTCATAAATATTGTATTTTTCATTGACAAAATATTTTTCGTTTCAACTATTTCACATCATTTTAATTTACGTCTTAACCTGCTCTATTTAGCAAAATTTTTCCTTTACTGGTCTCTTTGAAATCAGTAATTTAAATTTGAAATAGGAGTTCATTTTTATTCTTACAGCATAGGAGATTTAAATTAAGGAATGCTAAAGGAAAAATACCAATTTTCAAGACAGATGGAAAAGGATTGAAATTGAGAGATACTGGAAATAAATATTTAATTACAGCTGAAAAAAAAAAAAAAAAACACCATGAAATTTTTAGAAAAAGTCTTAAACAATAGAAAGCTACAAGGAATAATATTCATTCTGACGATGGATGAAAAAAGATTGAAACAAAAGAGCATAAAAAGAGATTTCTGCTCATTTATAATATAAAGAAAGCCAAGGCTTTATGCGGATCTCCAGAAAAGTAAATATGCATTTTTACTCTCATGGCACAAGAGGTTTAAACAATGGAAGGCTATATTAAAAATAGTCATTCTCAAGATGGATGGAAAAAGATTGAAATTTGACAGGAACTGAGAATCTGCGATTTTCGCAACGCGTGCGATCTTAAAAAAAAAAAAAAAAAAAAAAAAAAACCCAGCAAATAAGGAGAAATGTACATGCCTGTAACCAGTCTATAGGGGAAAAATAATAACAACCAAATAAGTATAAAATAAGGGTCAATTTTTACTATTTATGGCACTATAGGTTTTTAAAAAATATGCTAAGTTAAACTATTAATGATCAAATATGGATGGAAAAAGATTTAAATTCACATGTCGTATTAGCTATCGTAATAAATTTTATATAAGGGATATTTTGTATTCTTAATAACAAATTAAAAAAAAAATAAATAAACGTAAAATAGGGGTCATTTTTTAATTTTATGGCACTGGAGGCTTAAACAATGGAAGGCTACAAGAGAAATATTGATTCTCAATATGGATGAAAAAAGATTGAAACGGACAGCGGAGCAAAAGAGATTTTTAGCGATTTATAAAATAAACAAAACCGCGGCTTTATACGGATCTCCAGAAAAGTAATGAGCAATTTTTATTCTCATTGCACCAGAAGTTTAAACAATGGAAGGCTGTAGAAAAAATATTCATTCTCAAGATGGATGGAGGAGAAAAATTGAAACTGACTGGAGGAACATAAAACCTGCGATTTTCACAATTAATAATAATTAAAAAAAATCTCGAGTAGGCAGAAAACTGACATGCTGTAAGCAGTCCATAGAAAAAAAAATAAGAAAAAAGGAATTAAATTAAAAATAAAGGTCAATTTTTACTCTTATGAAGTAGAGGTTAAAAAATTAAGGATTAATACGGATGGGGAAAAAACTCTATTGTATTAGCTATTGTAATAAATTTTATATAATTGTTAATAATTTGTATTCTTAATGGCACCGAGTTTTAAACAAAGAAAAATCAAGAGAAAAATATTCAATTTCAAGAGGAGTATTTCAATTCAGTAGCATAATGCTTTCAAAAGTAACAAAATTTGCGAAAAGTCTCAAGATTTGGCAACACTGAAACCATCAAGTGCAGTTAATCCATCCTGACAAAGGAATAATGCGTTCAGGTAGATGATTCGCCTAATTTCGTATTACGTGTTTGGATGGATATCGGCTAGTTGGGGGGGGAGGGGGGGGGTTGGTAAGAGGCAGTAAGAGGAAAAGAATTTCTTTCCTCCCCACGTGGTAGAAACGAAATTCTCAACATGTGGTTGCGCGGTGCGCGCTCCCGTGAGTCAGATTCAAAATCGGCCATGAGCCGAATGTCGCAAAATGGCGCAGGCCGGCGGTTTTGTCTCAGTTCGTCGCAGGTGTAGCATCCCTGTTAGATATTATTAACGGTATATCCTCTGCATTTGAGTGCAGTCATAAGTTACATTGAAGAGTTTGTTGCTAGTAAATATAATTCTTACAAATGTTCTAAAGAGCAAAAAAAAAAAAAAATTTGTTTAAAAAAAAATAAAGTTATCTTATTTTATAACATCATTAAGTCATAATAAGATTAGTGTATGTTCAATTCGACGAATTGTTTAAAATCGGTCCGGGACATTTCACCGACACCCTTTACACCGACAAGACATTTCACCGACACCGTTTCACCGACTGGACATTTCACCGACACGGATTTTTCACCGACTGGACATTTCACCGACATGGACTTTTCACCGACTGGACAATTCACCGACATGGATTTTTCGCCGACTGGACATTTCACCGACACGGATTTTTCACCGACTGGACATTTCACCGACATGGACTTTTCACCGACTGGACAATTCACCGACATGGGTTTTTCGCCGACTGGACATTTCACCGACACGGATTTTTCACCGAGTGACATTTCACTGACACGAATTTTTCACCAACAGGACATTTTACGGACGTGGATTTTCACAGACATGCGTATTGTCTCCTGAAATTGTTGATATCATATCAGTGGCGGATCCATGGGGGAGGAGGCTTCAGGAGCTCCAGCCTCCACCCCTAGAGTGAGACGTTGTCGGCAAAATGTCCGATCACCAATTAGTGTTTTTTTGGAGTTTCAAAACTTTATAAATTTTTTCCTGCATAAGGAACTTTTCTGTTTCATACAACTAAAATCCCCAATTAATGTTTTTTCTGAAAGTTTAAAAGCTATATAATCAACTTCCCATTTTTCCATGTTTACCTGAACTTAGTTACCGACAAGGCCGTATTAAACGACATATATACACTTATTTATGGTACTGTGGCCGAAGTGTGAAGGTCGCAGGTTCGGGTCCCATCGCGCGGTCGTCGATCTAACGGTCTGAGTTTTGGTAGGTTTTCTCCAGATATAACGTGAATACGCGTTAGAACCCCTTTGAAAGTCCTCCAGCCAAGGCATCCCTCATCTTAGGCAGATACCCCTCGCGCAGGTTTGCCTTAATCACACACAGCCAACCCTTTATGGTATTGTAGTGTTTTTTTATATATTGAGAAAAACAGTGTTATGGAATGGATGTACTCCCCCTTTCACCCCCCCTTCGAAAATTTGACGTATACTGTTATCAAAAAATACACTTTCAGTACGATTCTTCTTCTCAAATCTTCTTTTACTGCAATACACAAATTAATTATATAAATGAGTTTTAATTACGTAATTAATTTAATTACATAATGAAGTTAACAAATATGTACTTAAGTTAATTATTTTTTATATATTATATAATTTGATTAATGTTAATTAATTACGTATGCATAATTAATACGTATGATTTTTAATAACGCACGTATAATTAATTATGGTTCATATGAGGGTTTTTGACAACCCCCTACCTCCCACCCCAACAAAAATAAATAAATATAGTCACGGCCCTGCTTTAAACGCTTAAACTTTCTAGTTTTGTACTAAAGAAATCCTTTTTAGATATATTGATAATTTTTTGAGAAAAAAGAATCATAATTAGCTGCTCTCTTTATGGGAGATTTTTTGTTAAATGTATAATTAAAACTGTGTGGAAATTGGCCTGTCGTCGTAATATTAAAAATTTAGTCCATATTAAAGTGCCTGAAATGTTCATGTAAATGTCCTGCAGAGACGGCCCGAGGGGCGTGCGGGGCCCCAGGCGAAGCGCAAGAGCGGGGCCTCTTCTCTATCATGTCTTATGAGATAGCAATAAAATAGCCCAGGAGCGGGGCCTCTATAAACGCGGGGCGTTAGGCGATCGCCTACATTCCCAACCCCCTTCAGCCGGCCCTGTGTCCTGTCGGTGAAAAATTCATGTCAGTGAAATGCACTGTCGGTGAAAAATCCGTGTCGTTGAAATGTCTTGTCGGTGAAATGTCCAGTCGGTGAAAAATCCTTGTCGGGGAAGTGTCCAGTCGGTGAAAAATCCATGTCGGTGAAGTGTCCAGTCGGTGAAACGGTGTCGGTGAAATATCCTGTCGGTGTAGTTGTTGTCGGTGAACTGTCCCAAACCCGTTTAAAATTAATATCCGATTGAATGATTCTGGAAATGTTTTAATATATTGTCTTAGTAAATACCATCTTGTTGGAAGGGATTTGTTTTTAGTATTTAAATGCGTATTTGTAGGAATAAAAAAGTGTTAAAAGAAGTCTCAATACCTAACTGGGTGTGTTGTGTTAACGATACGCGAGGGCGATCTGCAACGGATGGAAGTTCCTTGGTAGGAGGACTTTCTAAGGGGTTCTAACGCGTATTCACGTTACATCTAGAGAAAACCTACCAAAACTCCAAACCCGTTAGATCGACAGCAGCACGATGGGACCTGAACCCGGGACCTTCTCACAGTGGCGTATGCTGCGATGATGCAATAATTGTTATTAAATTTGAGTATATCTGCATTTTACTTTGGCACAAAAACACATATTTAAATAATGAAAAACCTGTAAAATATCTTTAACCCTCCAAGCGGCTGAGACGTAAAATCCCGTCAACTGCATTCCAGTTTTCACTGCAAAGCATCTACAATTTAAATTATTTATAACTCTCGCGTATTATAAGAAAAAAATTAATCTTAATGTTGTACATATTTTGACGTTGATTTTTTAATAATTACAAATGTTCCTAACAAAAAAATTTTTTTTTCAATAATTTTAAAGGCTCTTGAAAATTTTACCGTGAAAACAACTTTACATTATTTGCCCATTTCTAAGACGCTCAGAGGGTTAATGTTTAATAAATATAGTATTTTGTGTAATATTGTTGTTTTGCAATTCACTGTTTTCGGCTATTCGAATGTTTTTTGAAGCGTAAGTTAAAAATCAGTCGTAATATTGCAATAATGCACTTGAAAATTTGTCTAATACTCAAAGATTTTTGATTATTTCATTTATTTTTCAATTATTAGTAAGCATTAATGATTTTTATTTGATTACGAAAGCTTAATGAAATTAATATTCGATTATATTCAATGCAATTTCAAAAAATCCGAAAATATTTTAAACAACTGTAAAATAAAATTTTTAAAAGCTAGGAAGAAAATATTCCAATGAGAATTAGTTCAGTGCATGTAAATGTAATATATTCAGTCCCAAAACTATACTTCAAAAATTTAAACGCGAAAACCAATGCTGAAATAAAAAAAAAAAATCCGCATCGTTCACATTGAAAATCAGTTTCAAGTGGGCTTAATTCAGAATTTGTCGCCAACGGAGGAAGGAGACACCCGATAACCCGGCGGACTAATGCATTTTCTACCGGCTCTTGGCGACGCTGCCACCCCTTGGTCTCTCCCCCCCCCCCCCCAACGCAATTTCCAGATGGGAGAATACGTTCTTTGATTGGCTACTGCAACTACTACAGACGCTACAGACTAAGCCTCAGGGTCGTACATCAGTATTATTTTTCTCCGAGGTAGTACAACAACTAGCACGGCCGGCCTGCTCGCTGTGTAGATATATCCTAAATTCCATGGCTCGCTGTTGGGCTCGCATTTCCCCGAACTGGGGAACGTTCCAAGTCGCGGATTTCGCTGAGCCGTCGGCCGATTTTCGCAATGTGCAGAAGCACTTGCAGTTCCTCGTCCGACATGGGACGAGGGAAAATGCGAAGCAACACAGTTGGAGGTGGAGGTCAGTGGTCGAAGCCATGGGCCGGACAGCAGCTGACTGTGTCGACTGGGACTCTCTGGTGAAGGTGTGCTCCACGCTTCTCCTCGACGCCTTGCTGACCGGATCCTGCGAAGACAGGGACATCGCCCACAAGCTATGCGTGGTGTGCTCCCGGTTCATGTACGAAGAGTACTATGTGCGGCGCCATACGCGACCTTCTGATAGGGAGGAGGCACGTCGAGTGAGGGTCTGTGTTGCGGTTGCAAAGTCCCTGGCACCGGCTCATTTCAGAAGACTCGACCTGTGGGATTCTCAAGAGGACGGCCCAGTGAACATCCTCTGCAGAACCCTGCAACGCTCGGCCATGCTGGCCAGTGCCAAAGGGAACTGGCGTTTCGTCAGCGTACTCCTACAGTATGGATTTTGGAATGGACTGAGGGAGTCGGAAATCCCCGATACGGACGAGAGACATTTATGTATAGACGAAACACTCTTCAATAATATTTGGTAAGCGTATCAATCCTTTTGCTTCTCATCTTCTTTGTGGGAGGGAATCTGTATCAGGGATCTTAAATATCATGACATTTCGAAAATATCTAATATGACAATATACATTAGTTATTTTGATGCACAGGGTGGTTATAATTAAACTTCCCCTATGAGCAGTGTTCTATAGCTGAAACGGACGAACGGATTGTAACGGAAATTGGTATATTGGCTATGCATGATATGGGCTCCAGGAATTTCGAAAAAAAAAAAAAAATGTTCAAAAAATGTCTACCAGGTGGCGTTTTGCATAAAAAACGGCCAATTTAGTGGTGGAAATAGCTAATTCGAAAAATACAAACAATTTTAACATTTATTCAACAGTTTTTGGTCATTCATTCACTAATTGGGTATTATTTGAACTGATTTCAACATACAAAGTGCCACCTAGTGGACATTTTTTAAGCTAAACATTCTAAAAAAATTCCCTTGCGCGCATTTCGTGTACAGTCCATATGCCAAATTCGGTTGCAATCTGATCACCGGTTACAGGTGTAGAACGTTGTTTGTGGGGCTATAAGTTTAATTATAACCTCACTGTAGATAGAATATTTTTAATAACAGGTTAATCTTACTGTTGGTAATTTTTTTTTGGAAATGATATAAAAAATATAAACATAAAATATTTCTTTTTACATTTTTATGTATTTATTCATTTAATAACAAATTTTTATCCAGTAAAATAGCAAGCAGAAACAACTTTCTCAAAAGCTAAATATGTTCCACGTGCTCACCAAAATGCAAAACGTAAGATTCAATGCAAAAATGTCAAGACAATTGTATTTCTAATTCTTACTTTATTAGAGTTATTTCGAATTCATAATTAAAAAATCATAAACACTTGCCAACAAGGTTGAAAACAGGGGCGGTTCCAGTCTCTCAGTGTAGGGGTCACTACTCAAAGCGACAGCAAATCATCCAAGTTTGTAGGGACCTATTAGCCTTTAATCTTTATATTATTAGTCCAGGCAAATTAGACCAAAAAACAGCAAATGGGGGAAAAAAATTATATATTTTTGAAACTTGGGGAAAACACTAATTGGGTATGTAGTTGTATGAAACAGAAAAGTTCCCCCCTCTCGGGGTGCCGCGTCTCCCCTTTGTCCCCCCCCAAAAAAGGTCCCTTTTTTAGATTTTCACTTCTATCTCAAAAATCGTTCGTCTTAGCAAAAAAATGTCGATTACAAAATGAAAGCTGATAAAATTTCCTACAAGATTGTAATTGGTTATTTTTTTCTATATGCAATAGCTTTCGAGATATGTTTTAGACAAAATCGCAAATTTTTGGAAAACGCTTCTTTTTATCCCGATTTTTAACCAATTTTGTCTTTTAACTCTTGAATCCTCAGTTCAGTTTTACAGCAATTGTCTTCATAACAAAGTTGTAGAGTATTCAATGTTTAAAGTGAGTTATTATTTGTAACTTTATCTTTAAATGATCAAAAGTTATTGCAATTTGAAATTTTCAATAAATTTAGCAAATTTGAATGAAAACTGTATTGCGCGTCAAAGTATGACAAAATCTAGGAAAAAAAATTATAAAGTTTTGAAACTTTGAGAAAAATTCTTTTGGGGGTGTAGTTGTATGAAAAAAAAAGTTCCCCCTGTGGGGGGGGTCACGTCCCCTCTTTAGCCCCTCCCCCTAAAAAACGTCCTTTTTGGGATTTTCACTTTTATCTCAAAAACCGTACGTCTTAGCAAAAAATTGCCAGTTACAAAATGAAAGCTGAGGAAGTTTCCTACAAGATTGTTGGGATTATTTTTTTCTAGATACAAAAGCTTTCGAGATATAAGTTTTAGAAAGAATCGCAAATTTTTGGAAAACGCTTCTTTTTATCACTATTTTCCACTAACTTTGCCTTACAGCTCTTCAACCATCAGTTTGACAGGAATGGGTTAAAGCAAAGTTTTAAAGTATTCAATTACCTTTAAATTTAATTTTTATATGTAATTGTATTTTTAAATGATCAAAAGTTACAGCAATTTGAAATTTTCAATACATTTTAGGGAATTCGAATGAAAAGTGCATTGTGCGTCAGAGTGCAAGAAAAAAACCTAGGAAAAAGCTTATAAACGTTTGAAACTTAGGGAAAACACTGGTTGGGTATGTAGTTGTATGAAACAGTCTCTAGGGTGCCGCGTCCCTCTCTTAGCCCCCTCCCCCTCAAAGTTCCCTTTTTAGATTTTCATTTTTATCTCAAAATTTGTGCTTCTCAGCAAAAGCATGCCAATTACAAAATGAAAGCTGATAAAATTTCCTAGAAGATTATAATTTTCATTTTTTTATGTATCGAATTATTTATTATTCGATATCTTTATAATTAGTATTTTTTTTTTTTATCGAATAGCTTCGAGATATGTTTTAGAAAACCTCGCAAATTTATGAAAAAGCTTTTTTTCATAAATTTGCGAGGATTTGCAAGGAAATTTGCGAAATTTTTAAAAATTTTTAAATTTACGATTTATAAATTTTTTTATAAATTTGCCCATATTTCGACTAACTTTCCTTCTAGCTGCTGATTCTTAATTCAGGGAATCGAATAGTCGAATTATCCAAATTTGCAATCTCCTTTTTTCAAGAAATTCCCTCTCTCTTCTGTTACATTTTCCTTATCTTTAAATCATTGTCCGAAAGTCTGGGAAAATTCTTCAAAAGACGGCCAAGTGAAATGAGCGGGGATAACAAAAGAACAATTTGGAACCCAGAAACTGGGGGTGGAGAGAACTGAACTCATCGCTCTCTCTAGTTTATATGAAAGGAAAACCAGCTCCAGAAACAATATTATAGCTAATTTAACGAGGATGCATTCAAACTTGCGGAAAGAAATGCACGTGTGTGAAGGCCAATTTGCGCTGTACAGCAATGTGCAGGAAGACTATGAGGATACATTTTTATAAAAATAAAATTGTTCCATAGGTTTGTTGCACCATTATTGTAGAGATGTTGCACACAAGAGAAAGTAAGTATGCTATAATTATGCAGTAATTTTTTTATTAATTTTGCTGACATTATTAATTCTGATGATGAATGATCACTGAAATGCAAATGTCAAAGTGCATAATATTGAACAGATGTATTGCATTACAGAATTCTATTGATGTAAAAAATATCACTTTCAAAACATTTTTTGGGGGGTGGAAGAGGGGGTTAATTTAAACTTTAGTACTAACATTTATGTGTTAAATATCATAGCCCACTCACAATGGCCCGGAAGCGAAATCGAAACTAACAGGTCATGTGATCATCGGAACCCATCTGAATGGCATGCCTTTTGAAGCATAATGTGTGAATACGATCTAACTTAGCATTCATTATCGCACTAAAACAAAACACAGTGGTCCTTTTTCAATTAACATTGTAATAAAACACTGGGAAATAATTGAAAGAGGCAGGGAGTTAGAAGAATATTAAAAAAACATGGTAATATGAGCCGGTTTTGTGAGCCGGTCCATTTTTGTTACATGGATAGATTTAAATATTTATATTTGTTTACATTCGTAATTTAATCTACTATTACATATTTATATTGAGAAAAATACAATACATAATATACATTTATATTGACAAAATGATGAGAATTTTGGCGAATTTTTTTCAGGGGGGGGGGGAGAAAGTGTTTATAAATAGAGAGCTCATAGCAGTTTGCATTCATTCTTATTAAATAATTTGTCAAAAATCGATTTAAACACTTTCAAAGAAAACAGTTTATACCAATTAAATTTTAAAATTCCATTTTTTTCGTTCTTTTAAGATTTTAGTAGAATTTTTAAAAAATTAAATGATAACTGTAAAAATAAAATTATTCTTATTTAGAAAACAATTATACAAATATCATTTGAAGTCAACTTTTAAAAACAAGAATCCATACGAAGTCTAAGAATTCAGGCAATGAACCAATTTAATAGTAAAAAGAGATGAAAGATTTAAACAGTTACATGCAATGGTTATGGGTCCCCCAGCATTTTCTGGGTGTCTCATTAATTTTAAAATGCTGTATTAACTGCTCAAAGGGCAGGGGTTTCATCGGAGCCATCCGACTCTTTGTAGCCCACTTTATGCATGTACATTAAATATAAATAAATTCAATTTTAAAACAATACGTTATTAACATATATACATACATACATATATTTTTATACATAATAGCAGTGTGGCCCGGCCAATGAATGGCACACATGTGCAAAACATTGGCTTTAAAAAATAACAAAATAAATAAAAGCGTAAAATCGTACTTTAAGGAAGATAATTTAAAGTTTAATAAAACAGCGTGAATGCGAAAATCAGCAAATGCAAGATTAATAAAGTTTGACAATTTAAAGGAGCGAAATATAAAAAAAGTGAAGCTATTAGCCTGTGCAATCAATTAGTATGAATTGCACAGTTACCAGAGTGAGGGACGTGGACCCTGCTTCACAAATCACTCCACAGAATGCAGTGAAACGGTTTATGTCCCAAACTATAAAAATGGTTTGTAACATCCACCCTTACACTGCAATAATAAATTAATAAAATATAAAGTACAGATACACATTCAACAGGCTACACGCACTGATTGCATGAATACCTATACTATAAAAATATAAAAAATAAACCAGAAATTAGCATACATAACATAAGCATACAAATTTCTACTACATTGCAACTACATGGTACTATTCAACAACATACAACTAGCCCAGCATAATAATAATATCAGAATCACTAAGTTCAAATTAATTGTGAAATTTTTTAAGCTTTTTAACTGAACTTTTTAAATTTTGCATAGAATCATTTTTATACTTGGTGAAATTATTTAGCATTATTTTAGAAGTAATTAAACAAATTTTTTCTAATCGTGTCTGTAAAAGAATATTACATTCACACATAACAGATACATTTACATTAAGATCAGCATAACTAAGTTGTAAGCATGATAATTTATAAAGCGTACCTAACTGTTTACCTAAGCTAAGGAATTCATTTTCAAACTTTTCCATAATTTGTGTAAAAAGGTAATGCACTACACATGATGCCATTAAAGCTGCTTCTGTCGGTACGGTTAATTTACCCCTATCTAATTCTGCAATATAAATTGAAAGCTCTTCGGGTACATCTACTTTATTCTCTGTTTGCAGCCAATTCAAACAAGTATTACATTTAACAGTTCGTAGTTCTTTCATAACTGCATAACCAGATATATACACTAATAGTGGTATTTGATCCCATGAAATATTTACAAATGAAAAATCCTCTAATAGTAAATCTGCATAACTATCTATATCAGGCACAGAAAACATAGAATCTTTATCGTCATCTGGTAAAAGAGATGTTAATGGAACATTTACATTTTTAGATGAAATTAAAATGTTACTTTTGAATCTGAGTTTTTTTTCACTTTCTAGCAACTGTAAATAGCTAATGTAATAATTTGAGCCTGACATTTGCCGGTACATCCCAAAACGCATTTCTAAGGCATCAGTCTGGAATTTGCCTAATAAAATGTATTTCATTTTATACTTATAAATCAAGTAATAGATCATTTTAATAAATGCATCAGTAGTAGTAATTAACGACAGGAAGGTCTGAGATGACAAACTATTAGAAACTGATACAGATTGCCTCCAATTTTTTAACCATAATGACAAACTTTTTAGGTATTCTACTTGTTCGGAATTTTCATCACTAATAGCTGCTCTATATTTATCATTAAAGCGTGTGCTTTCAAAATTGCTTTTGCAGTTGACTATTTTCCACCAGTTTGTAAATATGCTTATAAAATCACATGTTTCACCTGAATTTTGAAAGTGTTCTGGATGATCCCTCGATATACATTTAAGCGCAACAATGTTTTTCTCATTCAAAATTTGAAGAGCTAATTTAACATTTTGCTTTTGGATACTAGATGGATGCAAAGCTTTAGCTGAAAGTAAATGACCATATTTTAGGGTAGAAGATTTTTCAATGTCATACATGGATTCTAAATCTTTATAATTAGCTCTTTTTAAAACAGTATGGTCAGTAAAATCAGGAAATATTATGAGCTTCTTATTGAACCAATTATTGCGAATAGATTTCAACATATGGACCGTATCAAAAAGAAAGAAGAGAAGCCTTGCTCCATCAAAAGGATGAGTAATATAAGGCTGTAAAGTTTTATTTGGTGCCATTAATTCAAATGCACATCTATTAACAGCATTATTATCTGATATCAATGAAATAACCTGAAAACCAATATCTTCCAATGCCTTTAAAACCTGAAAAATCATATTATTTAAATCTACAGCTGTCAATTTATTAACTGGGACAATACTCACAACATCTTTATAAGATGAAAAAACAGAAGTTATCATGAAAACCTGAGCAGTTTTAGCAGCAATAGAAGGATTATTCTCAGAACTTCCATAAATAGACCCACCCTTAAAATTGAACATAGGTTGAACATATATTTCGTCCAACAATATATTTATAGTAAGTTCATGATTTTCAAGAAACTGTTTTTTTCTTTCTAAATAACCAATGCTACCTTCTAAGTTTAGTTTCGATAAAGAATAACTACTCATAAGATTGCGCAGAACACGAATGCTAGGCAAAAATAAATAGCCACATTTTAGTAAAGCATTATATGCTGATGATGACTGTACATATAATGTACAAGCTAAAATTAATGTATGATTACTATAACGTCTGTTATTTTTTGTCATTTTACTCAACTCTAACTGTTGAATAATGAAAGCAAAAAAAACATCAGAACTATCAGAATCACCAACAGATTTTAACAGATGAATTACAGATTCTAAAACAGTAGTTTGTGATGGGCTTGTAAGAAATTTATCAACAGCTTCAATTAAAGCTTCTAGTATATGAACATTATTAATTACAGAAAACTTAGAAAAAGTAATATTATTCAATTTTTGATTATTGATATACACCTCAAAATTTAACTCATTATTTATAACAATACAACCTAGAATAACTGGACATACATTAGGAGCTTCATAAAAGCAAATTTTTATATTTAAATTATCTTCTATACAAAACAATTTATGTTTTAATTTTGGAATTAAATTTTGCAGATGATCTTTTACATCTTGCAAACATTTTAACTGATTACGTTCAACATATTTTTTTTGCTCAAGAAGACTTTCTTGAATAGCCTGCAAAAATTGTTCTTCTTCAACATCAGCTATTCGATGTGTTTTGCGTTTATTTGTACTTAAATAGGCTGGCGCATTTGGGAAAATACACGGTACTGCATTTTCAGCAAGTTTCGGGATTTTCCTCTCATATTCCTTAAATTCACCTTTATACACGACACGATCTTTCCTTATAATTTGGGATTCGTCAAAATGTTTTATGCAAATTACAGGATGCTTTAATTTGCTTAAATCATTTGGAATTCTTCTCAACCATTCTGCCCTTAATTTATCAGATTTAGGTAAGGAAAATGTATTGACCGACTCCTGCTTATCGTAGTTTGATTTGCATCCATATACACTGCAGTGACGACCCATTTTAAACGAAACGATTTGTTTACTGCCAACTGCCAAAAAAGTTAATAAATGATAATGTATTTCTACTAGTTATTAAAATCCTCCAAAATAGTGGAATTTTTAAACATAAATTATAATGTGCTCACTAAATCAATACGTATATAAACAATAACAAAAGTCTAAGTGCAGCTTACCTGGTTTTTGAGAAGTTATCCTTAGAACAATTATCCCTTATTAATCACAGAAAATCCATACTTACACTAACCATACTTCGTTATATAAGTATATAACACATCACCGCACACTATATTTGCAATATTCCGTAAAATGCAAGCGAAATATTTAAACAATTTGAATAAAACGTGCAAGCACAAATCAACACAATTGAACTGACTGATTCGAAAAAGTTCGGTTCCGATGATCACGTGACTTTCGCGCTTCCAGGCCATCGTGAGTGGGCTATGTTAAATATGCGTTTATATGCGAATAAAATGTAACTCGTTCAGCTGAAACAATAGGAGGAAGAAAAAAAAAACGAAATAAAACCGAATCGTGCGCTTATGTAATATAAATTATTATTGAAAAAAAAAACGTTTCGCATAAAAAAAAAATTTGGAGGAAAAGGGGGACGCGCCCCTCCCCCTCCAAGGTAGAGGAACTTTCCTGTTTCTTAATATTGCACCACCTACAAGTGTTTTCCCCAGGTTTCAAAACTTTATAAATTATTTTCTAGATTTTCTCTTACTTGGTCGAGCAATGTAGTTTGCACTCGAATTCTCTAACATTTATTGAAAATTGCTATAATTTTTGATCCTTTAAAGATAAAATTACAAATAATAACTTACTTTAAAGGAATTGAATACTCCTGTAAAAGTGAGGGTTGAAGAGCTAGTATAACGCATAGTGGAAAATTGTTATTAAAAGAAGCGTTTTCCAAAACCTTGCGATTTTTTCTAAAACTTATATCTCGAAAGCTTTTGTATCTAGAAAAAAATAACCCCCAACAATCTTGTAGGAAGCTTCCTCAGCTTTCATTTTGTAACTGACAATTTTTTTGCTAAGACGTACGGTTTTTGAGATAAAAGTGAAAATCCCCAAAAAGGACCTTTTTAGGGGGGGCTAAAGGGGGGACGTGGCCCCCCGAGAGGGGGGAACTTTTCTGTTTCATACAACTACATCCCCAACCAATGTTTTCCCAAAGTTTCAAAACTTTATAATTTTTTTCCTAGATTTTGCCATACTTTGACGCGCAATGTAGTTTTCATTCAAATTTGCTATATGTATTGAAAATTTCAAATTGCAATAAATTTTGATCATTTAAAGATAAAGTTACAAATGACACCTCACTTTAAAGGTAATTCAATACTCTACAACTTTGTTATGGAAACAATTGCTGTAAAACAGAGGGTTGAAGAGTTAAAAGACAAAATTGGTTAAAAATCGGAATAAAAAGAAGCGTTTTCCAAAAATTTCCGATTTTGTCTAAAACATATCTCGAAAGCTATTGCATGTAGAAAAAAATAACCAGTTACAATATTGTAGGAAATTTTATCAGCTTTCATTTTGTAATTGACATTTTTTTGCTAAGACGAACGGTTTTTGAGATAGAAGTGAAAATCTGAAAAAGTGACATTTTGGGGGGGCCAAAGGGGGGACGCGGCACCCCGAGAGTGGGGAACTTTTCTGTTTCATACAACTACATACCCAATCAGTGTTTTCCTCAAGTTTCAAAAATATATAAATTTTCCCCCCCTTTTTGTCTAATTTGACTGGACTATATGGGCCCCAACCATTTTAGGGGACCCACGGCAGATATCAAAAGAATAAACAATTTATAATCTAACGTTTCAATTATTCGTATTTTAGTATTTATAAATTTAAGTTTTGTATGAAAAACCTTAGGGCATTGTTATACATTTCATGGTTGAAATTTATATTAGTTGAAATATGCTGAAAAACTTATTGAGGTTGATTATACAGCTGATTTGTATTTAATATATATATATATGGATTATGATACATTTTGCAAAAATGAATAATGTAGTCAGCATAGCATAGCACTACATCTACCTCAGGGTATGTATTGATAGTGAAAAGTCTTTTAGACAAAAATTCTCACTGGACCCTTTTATGACCTTTTAAACAATACATTACGCAACAGCCACGTCTTTGCGACCATGGGCTCTCGGTGCGGAACCATGTACTCCAACCAAGTGTTCCACCTGTCGCGGAGGCTTCAGTGTTCAGTTCCCCAAGCAAGATTGGTCATTATTTTATCGACCCACTCAAGGGGTGAAAGGCTGAGTCAACCTTGCCCATCCCGAGAATCGGACCTTGGACCTGTGATACGACGCACCATAGTGTGTTAACCATTATACCACTGGGGTTCATCATCACTTTTTAGTTAAGTAAAAAAAAAAAAAAAAAAAAATCTGTGGATGAGGTCTCATAAATTTCATAACCTATGGGCCATATGTGCAGGTTTTGAATCAAACAATTTACAAATGGAAATATTAGTTTTTAAAATGCTCTGCCGCTCTAAGAAAAAATGAGGAGGCTGATTTTTAAAAATCATTTCATTAATTCACTGAATCTGTTTTATTGATTAATTAATTAATTGCTGATTCTGAAAACAAAGTAATTTTTATCAACGGTGGTTTAAGCAAAATGTTACATACCGGGTGATCCAAAAGTCAGGACAATCTTTAAAAATTCATTAAGAAAGAGCAAATAATGATAAAAATTTCGGTTTGCACAAATAGGTTTAGGGTATGATGGGCTTTTTTTTTTTTAATGACAAGAAAGTTTGTAGTTCCAAATGTTACCGGTAAGTGGCGCTGATATGCACAATGGGAACCAAATTTCCAATTTATAAAAATCCGAAATCTCTGTAATGCTTTCTATGCAAACTGCAATTTTGTATCATGATTTGTTCTTTTTTAATGAATTTTTAAACTTTGGTGCACATTTCAAACTTTGGCGAAACACAAAGTTTAAAAATTCATTAAAAAAGAAGAAATCATGATAAAAAAATTGCAGTTTGCATAGAAAGCATTACAGAGATTTCGGATTTTTTAAAATTGGAAATTTGGTTCCCATTGTGCATGTCAGCGCCACTTACCGGTAACATTTGGAACTACAAACTTTCTTGTCATTAAAAAAAACTACATTATACCCTAAACCAATTTGTGCAAACCGCAATTTTCTATCATTATTTGCTCTTTTTTAATGAATTTTTAAAGATTGTCCTGACTTTTGGATCACCCGTTATATATATATATATCGGGATATATCCTCCCCCGAAACTTTTGGATTACTGATGAAATTCCGTCAATTTATACATATATAAGTTCATATTCCCCCCCCGAAAATTTTTCCATGCGCATATCCCCCCCCCCCCCGAAAAAATTTTCTGGCTACGCGTTTGGTATATGTATGTATGTATATATATCTATATAATATGATAATCTTATAAATAAAAATGAAATTCTGTTTGTTTATTTGTTTGTGGATTTGATTCGTATACAAATCCACAAAAATGGACCTATCGGCCTGAAATTTAGCACAGATATGTAAAATAATATAGAATAAATCGTAGTACACTTTAAAACTTTGAAAGTCCACCCGTTCCCGGAATTTAAGAGATTTTTTATGCTCTTCACGCAAAAAGCTTTCCGTAATTGTAACCCCTGTAGTGAAAAAAGTGTGAAATAAGGATCGTGGTTGCCATGTGTGGCGATTTTGCCGAATAAAATGTTTTAAATTCTCAAAGTAAAAATAAAAGAATAATAATGATTTTTTTTTTTAGTTTATATTCGTAAGGTTATTTTTTTTTTAAATTATAATATCGTTTGCATGGGAAATCAGAGTAGGAATGTAATGTTTTACACGCAAAACAATAAGAATTGAAGATTTCCGAGGCTAATGTGTAAATTTTTTTAGTTTGGCGAAAAAATAAAATGGCTGAAATATCGATTTTGAGTAAGTGAGTTCTAGCGGTTTGCACAGTTTTCAGCTTGGCGCAGGTTTTATTAGAATACAGCGTTAAATTTTAATGATCCGTGAAGAAATAATGCAGTTATTAAGGGATTTCAAGCGATCTAACTTCAGAATTCTCGCCAATTGAGTACATTGATTTAAGTTGGGGGAATTCCGCCAAATTTCAGAAAATTGAAATCTTCTCATTTAGTACATCGCAGTAACGATGAATAAAACACATTATAGTTGATAATTAAAAAAAAATCCGCTGTATTAATGGATTCCAATTTTCAAATAAATGCGTGCTACTCTTTGGCGGTCGAACCATTTCCCATATTGATTGCTGCTAAGTCAATGCTTCGAATGATTTCCTGAAAAAACTCTTGCAAAATGGCGTATGTTAGCACTTTGGCGAGGCTTAAATTTGAAACTGGATTTTATTTGAGACTGGTATATATAATAACACTGGTTATAGATAAAAATGAATGTTGGTATGTATTTATGAGGTTGAAAAACTCCAGCACCGTTGCACGATGAAATTTGGTTCACCTAAGTCTTTTATGATGATAAGGTTTTTATGCTATCCGTTTTCCTTAACTTGCCACTTGGTGCCGCAGCACAACGTCGAATTCTATTCCGTTTAGCCGTTTGCTATGCGAATATCGTCCAACCGATTTCGAGGAAATTTGGTACACGCAAATATTAGAACACGGAGAATATTTTTCACTATCCATTTTGCTGTAACTTGCCGCTAAATGGCGCTGGAAAGCATCAACTTCTATACCGTTCGACTGATCGGCATAAAATTTTTTATACTTACACATTTCAGCACGAAGAATATATTCTAACTGCGTTCCTTTTGATGTTACTCACCACTAGATGACACTGCAATGCATTATTATTTTAACTCGCCAGTAGATGACGCTGCAGCAGGCCAAATTCTTGACCATTCAAACGATCGCTATGAAAATCAGTATACATAGCTATTTGAACAATGAGAATATTTTGGCGTTATCCATTTTGCTAGAACTCGCCACTTGACGGCGCTGTAGCAAATCATTACTTTAATTAACCACTAGATGGCCCTGCAGTGTATCACTTCTTGACTGTGCAAATGATCGTTATGAAAATTGGTATACATAGATATTTGAACACGGTCGCTATGAAAATCAGTATGCATAGCTATTTGAACAATGAGAATATTTTGGCGTTATCCATTTTGCTATAACTCGCCACTTGACGGCGCTTTAGGAAATCATTACTTTAATTAACCACTAGATGGCCCTGCAGTGTATCACTTTTTGATTGTGCAAATAATCGCTATGAAAATAGGTATACATAGATATTTGAACACGGGAAGAGTTTGGCGCTATCCATTTTCCTATAACTTGCCACTAGATGTCGCGTCAACACATAAACTTCAGGACTGTCCAGCCGATAGTCATGAAAATTCGTATACATCGATATGTGAATGCGAAGAATATTTTCGCCGTATCCATTTTGCTAAAACTCGCCACTAGATTGCGCTACGCCGCATGGCCTTCCGTACCGTACAAACGATTGCCTTGCAATTCGGTATGCATGATTATTGGACACAATATAACGCGATATCCACTTTGCTATATCTGTTTATTACAATGAATAGTAATCACCACAAATCGTAATATCAAAAAGTCCATTCATTCCCGTGCGAAGAACGGGTACTTCAGCTAGTATAATATAAAATAGCTTACGTAATATGGAATCCGAATTAAAATATTAGTTGATAGCACATAATAACAGATATAATACGTAAACATGAAATTAGAATTGAAAGTCCAGAAGCTATAAATAATTTAAAACAGGGCCATCAAAGCCAAAAAGAAGTGGAAAAACAAGCCAGGGGTGTGATCACGTGGGCTTAAGGGGGATATTCTGGTTTAGAAGCCCTAATTTTAGGTGATTTTTCGGACGCGATAAAAAAACAAAAAATATTTTTACCATCCATATTTTTATAAGTTTTCTATTGATATTTAAATAATACAAAACATTAATGATATCAGAAAAAAAAGCAAATTTCAAAAAACTGCAGGCCGGCGAAGTGGGGTCTGATGAAAAAATGACTTGTCCTGGTGTGCAGTATATAAATCCTTCCAGTGACCTGAAATGGAAAACCATGAATAATCCTTACAGAGGAAAGATGTAGTTATTGCACTACGAGACGTTTTTGAGAAAAAAAAAATCACAAAATGGCGGCAGTTTAAAAATACGTTTTGTTTTTTCCCTGTTTTCTTTTGTCGTTCGGATTTTTTTTTAAATATATAAAAAAAGAATTTTTTTTTAACTCTTGGTAGTGCGATACTATAATGTACTATAAAGAAGCTTTGTATAAAATTTCAAGTGAATCGGATGAATAAAACTTGAGATATCATGCACACCGTTTCTTGAAAAGCAGTTTCGAGAAAAACGCGTTTAAAGTTTGAGGACTAGTCGCGCGCAGTCGGAGTCGTTTAACGGCGTGTTATACTTACTTTTTATTAATCAGCTATCCCTGTTCCGTACAAAGTACCTTCTTCAACTTCAAATGTCATGTTTAGTGAAGCCCTTTCAGATGATCTAGCAGTTCTAGTTTCCTTGGAAGCCTCAGAAGCTCGTACCTCGGACCTGCTGATTCGGGCTTGATCACGTTTGTGGACGAACGCATCAGATTCTGGCCCAATTGTTATTCCCATTTCTGATAAAATCTTTAAAACAGGTAAAAACCTTTCTTTAAATATACATACCGCAATGAAATTAGCAATTTCATTTGTATGGGTACCAGCATGAATATGGAAAAAACACTCAAATTACTGGTGTTAAACGATAAAGTAAATAAAAAGCTTTGTAAAAAACACACATAAGAAGTTATAGGTAAGAAGATACGTACGTTTCGCCCAAAAATTGTTTTGGCCGAAACGTACGTATCTTCTTACCTATAACTTCTTATGTATGTTTTTTACAAAGTTTTTTATTTACTTTATCAGCATGAATATGCTTGGGTGCGAAAGTCCAGATGAGCGAATTTAGAGACTCGTTATTATTCTGAGCCCAAGCACCTCTCCAGCAAGCTTTCTGGAGACAAATCTTCGTATATTGGTTTTATTACTTGTTGAACTGCTTCAGTTAAAGGAGGATACAATTTTGCCGGCGCGTCACAAAATGAGCTGTAACTCCGAAAATAATTTAAATTTCGAAAAATCCTCTTAGGGACATATATGCAAAAAATATACAAAATATGCAAAAACAAAAAAAAACAACAACGATTTTTTTGAATTTCTAAACCAGAATACCCTCTTAAGCCTAGCTTGATAAACCCATGCAGTAAAGTGGAGATGGAGTGAAAAATTGAAATGGAGTACTTCATTATCAAGTACCACCGTACTCACATTTCAATTAAATAACAACAAAAATAGTTAGGTTTCTGCAGGTTACCTGACAAAAGAAGTCGCTTTACGTAACCTGGGGGTACGACCTAACTATAAGGAAAAAACAGTCATGGATGCTAACCTAACAAGAAGGTGGAAAAAAAGATAGAGAAAGAAAAAAAAAAACACTGACAAAAATTCTGCCAAAACCATGTTAATTTATCAAAAAATACAGAAAATGGAAGGGGAAAAAAAAAGAACAATCACTCTACTATAGCTAACCTAAGAAGTACTGCGGAAAGATGGTAAATAAAGAATTAAGGGGGGGGGAGCTATTGAAATTAATAATAACAATTATAATATTAATATTATACATGTATTAATTGTTATTAGTACTTTATATATAGAGATTTCACCCTAATCTCTATATATAAAGGAAGATGTCCTGACTAACATACGATCACCGCACAGCCAAATCTACTGGAGATTTTAGGAGCTTATAGCTTTTGTGCCCAAGGCGTCATTTAAGAAGCGATTTTTAAAAGTTTGAACTCAGGCAGGGGTGGCGACACAAAACGTTCTTTTCACGTTTTCCTTCATATCTCAGGGAGGAAAAGAGACAGCCGTAAAATTCTTGCTTTAAAATGTAACTAATGCAAATACATAAAAATCATTTCAGGGTTTTTTGAAATTCGCACCCAAACAGGGATAAGGGGGCCAAAACGTTCTTTAAGGTTCTTTTCATATTTCCCTTGTTATCTCAGAGGGAAAAAGAGGTAGCCGTAAAACTCTTGCTTTAAAATGTGACAAATAGAAATACCTAAAAGTCATTTTCAGGGTATTTTAGAATTTTCATGCAAACGTGGTTAAGGGGCCAAAACGTTCTTTACATATTTTCTTCGTATCTCAGAAGAGAAAAGAGATGCCGCAAAATTTTTGCTTCAAAATGTAACTAACGGAAATTCCTAAATATCAGTTTCAGAGTTTTTAGAATTCGCACCCGAACGGGGGTAAGGGGCCAAAATGTTCTTTAACGTTCTTTTCACATTTCCTTTTATATCTCAGAAGTAAAATGAGATAGGAGCAAAATTATTGCTTTAAAATGTAACTAAATTAAATACCTAAAATTCGTTTTCAGGGTTTTTAGAATTCCAACCCGAACGGGGGGTAATCGTTCCCCCCCGTCCAAACCGTTCTTTAAAGTTCTTTTCACATTTCCTTTTATATCTCAGAAGTAAAAAGAGATAGGAGCAAAATACTTGCTTTAAAATGTAACTAGCTGAAATACCTAAAAATCATTTTCAGGGTTTTTTAGAACTCCCACCCAAACTGGGGTAAGGGGCTAAAACGTTCTTTAACGTTCTTTTCTCATTTATCTTCATATCTCAGAGGCTAAAAGAGAAGGCCGTAAAATTCTTGCTTTAAAATGTAACTAAAAAGAGATGCCGCAAAATTCTTGAGTGCTGTTAATTTCAGACAAAATTTTTGTCTACCTGGTGAAAGGGCGAATGTCTTTTTAAGGGTTGCCAGATTAAACGTGAAAAGTCGCGAAGGTTTGCCACTTTTTGGTGATTTATCGCCAAATTTGCCAAAAAAAAAAAAAATTAAGTTCCCGAAATTAGAGCCAGCTTATCTATATCTTCCATTTTCGTCGCGAAATTGCCTAACGTTACTGTTTATTTAATTGGAATAATGGTGTCTATATTCATGAAAGTAAAGGTGAAGTATACTTAGACTATGCCTCGCGAGAATTAAAACAGTTTTAGTAGGTGATTTTAATATAGATTTCGATTTTAAAGAAGTATTTTATGGAACAAGGAATACAAATACGACACACTTGCGGATTATGATGCACATTCCTAAGAGTATTTAGAAAGATCAAGTATAGCTAGAATATGCCTAACGAATACTGTAAAACAGTTTTTAAGGCGATTAAATCAATAAACCCTTTGCAGGCCAACTTACTACAAAACTACTATTTATTTAATAACTTTTGGCCGTCGACAGCCTCTTCGCGGCCAAATTCAAAATTACAGTTAGCAGCCGCCTTCGGTGACCATCCGGTCTGCCAACGGGCTGCTTCGAGACCGAAATGTGCAATCTACGGCTCCCGGGTCGCTTTGCGACCGGTCTGTGCGACCTATGGATCGTTTTTACACTCTACGGTGAGCGGCCGTCTTCGGCAACTATCTGGTCCTCCGATTAGAAGACCCCTCCCGAGTCTCCTTGGGCTAGAATTCTGGGAAAGTGATAAAGAAAAAAAAAACAGATGGGTGTTTATTTTTTTTTTTTCGGACCTCCACCCACACACTCTCCGGAGAAAAGAATTATTCCCTCTCTGGTTCTTCATTTTGATGTCACGTGATGCTAGTCGAAAAATCCCTTCTTCTGTCTTCGGAAGTTTCAAATTATTTTCGTACGGGTTTTACTAATTAATTTTTTAGCGGATCAAAAAATTATTCAAGATGCTTGATTTTTTTTTAAACGAAAGCTGAGCAGTTTGTTCGTAACAGTATATATATATTTTTTTAGTCGAAATTTTCCATAGCTTTTTAGATGCGAGAGATAGGCTCCTCGTTCTGAAATTCACCCGAATTCGCCAGAGAAAAGGGTTGTCGATTTTTATTTATCAAAAACCGGGAAATATAGCTAATTCAAAAATGAAGGTCACTTTAGAAAGAAAACTCATTAATCTTTCCGATCGTGTAATTATTTTTTCTTTCGGACGATTGGAAGCCTTCTTTTTCGGAGGGCAAAGACAGAAAACGGTCGAAAATAACGTAAAATATAAAATAATTAACATCGTCCAGAGTAGGTTTTCTACGCCCAAGGTGCAAACTCCGAGATGCTTGGGAACCCCCCTCCAGAGTTTGGTGCAATTCGGTCAGATAGTTAGTCCACAACGCGAACGAAATAGATTTTTCCATAACCACTCAAAACATCCCCCCTGTGGCCGAATGATTAAGACATTGAATACGGTAGATGGCTGAAGTGTGAAGTTCCAGGCTTCTGGCCTATAACGCAGCTGTCGATCTAGCAATCTGGAGTTTAGAGCAGTTTTCTCCAGATGTAACGTAAACCAGGGTTTCGGACCCGCCCACAAACCCCCAAAAAACCCCGCGTGGGTTTTTTAAAAAACCCAATAAAACCCACGCAAAAATGGTTCTTTTTTGGGCTTTATTAAAAATTATCAAATTTTTTCCTTTCTTTCATTTGGCATCACCATATGGCACAGTGATTATATCACTGAAAATGGTAGATGGCCGAAGTGTGAAGGTCCCGTGTTTTGGGTCCCATCGCGCGGTCGTCGATCTAACGGTCTGGAGTTTTGGTAGGTTTTCTCCAGATGTAACGTGAATACGCGTTAGAACCCCTTAGAAAGTCCT
>JAWZYV010001055.1:595000-1005733 GCA_038373885.1 Cheiracanthium punctorium | reverse complement strand
TTTATTTACATTTTCTAATGTTTCAACATACATATCGAGATTACTATGTAAATTATTTCAACTTTTGAGAAGAAAAAAAATTGTATGTTCATTTTATACAAAAACCATGGCTTAAAATAATAATAATTAAGAGTTTAAAAAATGTATTGCACAATAAACAAGAGAATTTTTTAATACAAGTATATATTCAGGCTTTTTTAAAATCCAAAAAATATTACTAAAAATAAAATAGCAGATACTTTAAAAAAGAAAAAAAAAATCACATGCAAATATAAAAATTTGACTGTTTTTCAAATTTATCTATGGTCTAGAGCAGAAGTTCCCAAACTGTGTGCCAGGGCACCCTGGGGTGCCATGAGCATATGCCTGGGGTGCTGTGGAGATAATCAAACTAAGTCTAACATTTGGTGGAGTGTAATCAAAAAGTTTTCTCTGAATCGGTATCCCATGAAAATGTTAGACAAGCTGATGACCAGTGGCCGAAAACAAAAATACTTTAGTCAAATTCGAGAGAGTTCAGTGTCCAGCCGTCTCTCTTTTACAAGAACTCCCAGAAATGGGGGAGTGGGGCAAAATTCTATATCCCTTTCTCAAGAGAATACTTTCTTCATAGTTAGCCCTATAAGCACAAAAGAAATAATGAAAAATGCATGCAAACTGTTTCATTCTAAAGTTAATATTCATACTGCTGTAAAGGTAACTTGCTGCGAAAGTTTTAAGCCTGAGAAGGGTGCAGCGAAATGTTTTTATCTTGCAAGGGTGCCACGGTAAAAAAAAAAAAAAAAGTTTGGGAACCCTGGTCTAGAGTACTTTTCAATATATAATAGACTTTATCAATTTGAAAAATCTCCCAAAAAAATGGGGGGGGGGGGTAGAAAGGAAAAAAATCTATACAACTTAAAAGCTTTATTCTTTTATAAAACTCCATGAAATTAGCAATTGTTTGCATCAGAAATATCAATAAAATATCTCCAAAAAAAAAAAACTTATACATGTATTTTTAAAAACATCTAAATAAATCATAAAAGAAAATCATTAGCTCTTCACTTATATTTTTCTTTTTTGGTTATCATAATAGTTAACTAAAAATTAAGAACTGATACCTATACATACATACATACATATATATATATACATATATATATATATATATATATAATACCTTAAAACTAAATATCAACTTTATTTCCTGAAGAATACACAGTTTACTTAAAGATATAGTTTTTTAATATGGCCATTTATTTTTTTACAAGCACTAAATTCAGAGACAAAACAAGCTCAAGCTACCTTTTACATATGCTTAACCTTGCCAAAATTAAAATAAGATGAAAAATGAAACTAGAATAACCATTTTACACTTGGAGATAAAATAAAGTTTTTTGTTGTTTTGAAGTTAAAAGTAGTCCAGTTCTAGAAAAGTATAAACTCTGCTTTCAGTCAATTATAAGATTTGAAATTTTACATTTCAAACAAATATCCTAACTCATTCATTATAATTTGTACCAGCATTAAAAAAAAAAAAAAAAAAAAAAAGCAACACATGCTTAATATAGCTACTGATAAAGTAACTTTAAGGTTATTAAAATATATGACTGTCAAATAAAACAACAAAAATAATTTTTCCTCTTTTGTGTGTTTTTTAATTTACTTTTTTTTTCTTTGAATACTATAATTTTTTAAGACAATACTCTTAAAGACTGGATACTTAATATGTAGAAATCCTTTCTGATAAAAAAATTTAGATATTCATATAAAAAGTACTATAAAAATCATACCTGTAACTATTATGACGATTATCATATCCAATAACCACACCTCTTGATTTTTCTTCTTTTGAAATAAGGGATTCTAAATAAGTAGCTAGACCTTGGGAAGTTTGTATTATGACCAAGTCATTCATAGCTGCATATCCAGGTCCCATATGGCCTCTTAATCCTACAAGATACATATAATTATTGAAGTATTATAAGATTTTCTAACTACTCACAAGCAACTTTTTAAAACATCTTCCTTTTTACATAAACAAATATCTCCGAATAGTTGAGCAATGAGATAAATGTTACCTTTCTTTGAAAAAAGAAACTAAACTGATTATGTCAATTTTATACATGTGGAAATTATCCCACACACTCGGATGCTTTCCTTCTCCCCCTTACGTACAGCGAGTGTAAACTAAGGATTAGAGTGTTAATGCTGTCGCTACAAATGATACGGGGAAACAAGGATTTTGTGGTATCACTTGTGATGAGTCAATAGTTTTGAGAAGAGAGAGAAGTATGTGTGCCATGATGTGTTTGTGATAGCACTTATCGAGTGCTGATATAAATTTTAATATGTTATATAGTGTTGATATGAATTTTAATGTGTTATCGAGTGCTGATATAAATTTTTAATGTGATAATTAGTTTTTATAGTGATACTGTTTGATCGTGAATATTTAATTTTTTTAATAAAGGTGTCGAGTTTTAATGAATTGTGTTGTTAATCATCCCCTTGACAGCAGCTTCACAAAATGAGTGCTTGTACGGTCCCGGCAGATGTTTAAAGTGAATTGTGAATACTTAGTGCCAAGTCGTGGCTCCAACAGCTGAAAAGATAGTGTTTGTGCCATTGAAAACTGTGCTGGGTGTCTAATCTCATCATTGATCGCAAGTCTCCATGTAAAGTAGCTGTGCCTGTTTCTTTACGACTGGAAGTGCAACTGGAATTGGTCGACTATATTGACGGCTGCTTCGGGACTACAAACTTTATGAGTACAGATAAGTAACATTCTTAAGTTTAGTTGTATTGCAATGAGTTGTTTTTAAACCAAAATTCTGTTAATCTAAAATTTATTACTGTGCCTGAGGCATAAAATGAAAATGACGCCAGTGATAATCACTTTTAATGTTTGACTGTATTTCAAAGTGTCTTATAGTATTTTAGTGCATTGTTTTAATGAAGTGTTTTGATGAAGCATTTTAATGAATGTAAAATTTTATGAATGAATGCTTGTTTTAACAAATGAAATATGTTTTAATGAATTTCTAAGTTTTAGCACAGGTGTTTTAATCGAATATACATTTTAAGCTTATATTTTTAAACTGTTATTTACAGGTATAGGACAAAATAATAGGAACACCTGTAAAAAAAATGAACATATTTTATTAATAAGAAGTTGGGCCACCTTTGGCCTGAATAACAGCTTGCATTTAACGTGGGATTGACAAATAAAATTCTTGAATAAAGTTCATCGGAATTTGCAGCCATTCCTCCTGCAGAGCAGTCTCGAGTTCAGAGAGTGTGCGTGGAGGAGAAAACCGAGCACGGACTTTTTTCTCTAAAAAAACCCACAAAGGCTCAATGATATTTAGATCAGGGGACTGAGGACACCACGTTAGATGTTCCACTTCATCATTATGCTCATGTAACCATGTTTGAACACAGCGAGACGTGTGAACAGGAGCGTTGTCATCTTGAAACACAGGACGTTCTCCCGGAAAGAGAGTATGAAGCATAGGGTGAAGATGATCTGAGAGAATGCTTCGGTAATGGTCACCTTTGATCAACCCTTCAAGACAATGAGAGGCCCCAATCCACTGGCAGATATAGCACCCCACACCATCACAGACCCACCTTAATGTTTCACGGTTGGAACCAGGCAGTCAACATGAAATGCTTCTGCCGGCGTTTGCCACACGAACACACATCCGGTGGTCTGGAATAGTGTAAAAGAAGATTCATCAGACCAGATGACTTGTTCCCATTGCAGTTGTGTCCATTTTAGGTGGTCTTGGCACCACTGTAGTCTCTTCAAAGCATTCTGCGCTGAAACTAACGGTTTTGGAATAGCTACTCTGCCATAAATGTTAGAAGCATGCAACTTCTATTGAATAGTTTTCATGGATACGGGGTTCTGAAGGTGAGTATTCATCTCGAACGTTATCATCGGCAGTGTAGTCTTGTGTTTTCGAGCGACTATCCTCTTCAACACCCATCTATCACAGTCCGACAACTTCGACTTCCTGCCGCTGTTGTGCTTTGCAGAAGACACCTTACCTAACTTTGTGTATGCCGACAGAGTCCTTGATACAGTGATCCTTGAAACACCCACAAGGTTCTCTGTTCTGGACACGGACGCTCCAGCGAGGCGAGCTCCGATTATCATGCCTCTTTTAAGGTCAGAGAGGTCAGACATAATCACGCTTTGCTAGGAACAGAGTTTTCTCATGCAACTCTCACACTGCCAAATGCTAGACTGATACCTTTCCTTTCATCACCACTAGGTGGCACACTCTTGCGACACGTGCCTGCCTTTATTGGACAGTCGAAGGACGACTCCATTCTTTCACAGTTGTTCCTATTATTTTATCCTATACCTGCATGTCTTAATGCTATTTTAATTGGGTCAATTTGTCATTTCTGAGTGTCACTATGTCGTTCCTGGGAAAGGTGAGGAAAGAAATTTTGGTTAAATTGGGCAAAGAAATGGGTGTTGAGATAAACCCGTAAATGCATGCAATAGATATAAAGAAAGCAATTATAAAAAGTTCCAATTACAAGGAGGTATTCATGAAGGGTCTACTTGAGAGGCTGATGCAGAAGAGTGATAAAGAGTTGGAAAATATACGACAAAGGGAGGTGGAGGCAAAAAGAAAACTAAATTTTGAAATGGAGAAAAAATGAATGAAATTTCAGCTTGAGAAATTGAAATTGGAGAATGAAACAAATTTTGATAGCAGTCTGTCTACTGTTGATGGGCCGAGTTCTAGTCATGCGTCAGTCTTGATGATGCATAGATATGACATGAAGGAAGACATTGGATTATATTTGGTGTTGTTTGAGCAGCAGGCTAGGTTAGCGGGGACGAGGACAGACTGTTGGGTTGCCCATCTGTTGAACCTACTACCCTACGAGATAACACAGTTAATTGCTCGCAAGCCGAAAGATAAGGCTAGGAATTTTGATTATGTCAAAAGCCTCCTGTTGAAAAGATTTAAGCTCACTCCTGAAAATTTTTGACAGTTATTCTTTAAACATGTTAAGTGTGGTGATAGCACTTAGCAGGACTTTCGGTATGAACTAGGAAGCTATTTCGAGGGTTAGATTTCTGGTCTAGAAGTAACTATGTTCGACCAGCTCAGGGACTTGTTAAAAGCCCAAACAGATGAAAAAAGAATTCCTTCAAAATTTAAGGAGTTTTATTTAGATGAGTGGATGAATATTAGTTTGCCAGTCATACTCTCTGATAAAGTTGAGCAATTTGAGGATGCGAAGAGATCATACGGGCAGGAACATGAAAATAGGTCATTGAATTTTAGACCATTCCAAAGGAATGTCCAGAGGGATCCTTATGCGAATGATGTTGCAAACTTTAGAAAACCAGGAGTAGACGCACAGGTACAGAGGCGTGAAAGAAAATACTCAATTAAGTGCTTAGGGTGTGGTGAGAGTGGTCGATTGAAGGCGAGTTGTCACAAATGGACTAGAAATAATGTCAACCCAGCTCCGGTAGTCAGGCACGATGGTGGGAATGTTGGAGTGAATATCGGATACGTTCAACAGATTCACTGCATAGAGAGGCAAAAAAACATAGTTAAGGAAATGAAGATGGGTGATTTGATGGTCACAGCTTTGATAGACTTGGGTAGTGCCGTGTGTCTTTTATGCAAGGACATTTATGGAGGGCTCGGTGACCCCCACAACTTGTGGGTAACCCTATACCCTTAGAAAGATTGGGAGAATATCAGGTGTGGATTAAGTGTGGATTAGGTGTGGATTTAAATATGGAATTACAGTAGATGAACAGGAAGTTTTATTAAACTGGCATGTTGTCCCCTCGTTTCAGATAAACTATTAGGCATTATTAAAAAATTTAAAATGTAATACGGAGGGATTCCATAGTTAACTTGATAAAAATATTACCACATCCTCCGGAGAAATATTTCGGTTGCACACCGTCACAGCCGTCTTCAGTTCTCGTGGGAATGATGTTCTTCCTGTTAGAAAAAAAACGCTATTTCTTTACTTACCTTTTAGTTCCATGACATTTTATCTCTAAATTTGCTAAAGTGAAAAAACGAAACTTTTGTAAGCTCCTTTAAAAGTTTTCTAAGTGAAAACGTAAGTTCGTTAGCATTTGAAAATGGCGGTGTAAACATCGTCATGTCTTTAACGCCGTAATAAAAAAAGTTTACATTTCTCGCCGATAGACGGCACTGTTCCTGATTTGCATAAAATAAGAACTCTTTTTTTTCCTATGCAAATATCCATCGTAGTCCCGCACTAACTGGCAGGTATAAAAAGGGCATCACAAGTTAACCTTTCAGTCAGACAGAGAGTGTTCTCGATCTGCTATGTTGTGTGTGTAATCAACCGATGTGATTCAAGTAGAGCCGGATCAGGGATCCGTGCTGCGGTACCCAGATGATTCAATATGATGTGATGTGTTTTGTGAATCAGAATAAGATTGCCGCTGGCGACTTATCTTCGAGAAAGCTTATTTTTATTTGTGCCACTAATCGGATGTTGCTTAAGTATTGTGTCGTCACCATGTGCACTGTGTAAACCTACCATAATCATCTTGTTTCAATAAACTACAGAAAAAAAGGTACCCAATTTGTCTTTCTTATTTAAACGCATATTCAAAACCAAAGATTTCTACTGTGCAACTCAACTTAAATGAGTTTCAACTCTGCCTAGAATCTACAAAAACTTATTTTACAGATAAAATCCAGAGACTATTCAATTTCAGCCAAAGACTTTTAATTTGTTTGTTGAATAGCTTAATTTATAATATAATTAGTTAATCAGTTAAGTAAGTAGTTTCCTTTTCACGGTTATGGGCCGTCAAGCCCAAGTTTAAATGTGTTTTGAATATGTCGAGTGTATTTATAATGTGTTTTGTTTTTAAAGTGTTTTTAACGTATACAAACAGATTTTAAGTGCCTTAAAATTATAAGAGGGCGGGCCTGTAGTGTTTTTAATCTTTTCTTGTAAATTGTGTTGTGTCCTAACTTTCCAAAATGGAAGCTTCAATTACCCAAATAGAAAAATTGTCTGCCGACAATTATGAGTCTTGGCAGGAAGACGTAAGGGTATTGTTGATGGATAGGAATTGTTGGGAAATAGTCAGTGGTGTAGAAAAAAGACCCCCTGAAACTGACGCTAAGGAATTAAGGGATTACAAGATTAGATACGGGCGTGCTTATAGCACGATATTTTTGAACATTTCAAATGAATACAAGCCTCTTATTTCTGGCACTTATGACCCCAAGGAAGTTTGGGAAAAATTAAATAAACACTTTAAACCTGAATCTAGAGCACGTGCTATGAGACTCACAGATGACTTTTTTTCATGTAGATTGAACGAAGGGGAGGAAATAGGCTTATTTGCAGCCAGGTTGAGGATGATAGTTAAGCAATTAAAAGACGCTAACGCTCCCCCAGCTGACTGGTATCAGTCATTTCAATTGCTAAGGTACTTACCCTCGGAGTATCAGGGAATTGTTCAAACAATTTACCGCTGGCCTGGCGAAACATTTAAGTTCGATTTAGTTTTAGCCGAACTTTTGGCTGAGGAGGCCAGACTAAAGCAAAGTGTAGGGGATCAAGCTACCGTCGCAATGTCTAGTCAAGTGAAGCGTGTCCCACCTAAGAATAGTATAAAGAAAGACACTAGAAAGTGCTATAGGTGTGGTAGAATTGGACATTTAATTGCTAGTTGTAGGATCCCTCCCCCCAGTAATCGTAAAAGTAACAAACGACAACCGAAGAATCATATGATAGAAGCCCACACAAGCGAGGATTTAAATGATTCTTCATGGATTTTTGATACAGGGGCTAGTGCTCATTTTTGTGGGGATAAATGACTTTTTAAAAACTTTGAACCAATTAAAGGCCGGTCGATGTCAGTCGCCATAAACGGCATTGATTGTTCCATAGAGGGAAGGGGAACAGTAGAGTTAAAATTTCAAGGTGGTAAAGTTTTAAAAACATTAAAAAACGTCCTCTATTCCTCTAAATTAAGGAGAAATCTCCTGTCAGGTCCTGCATTGGACACTGAGGGCATCACATTTAGAGGGGGAAATAACAAAGTAGAGGTATTTTCATGTGACCGACAAAAACTATTTACAGCACACAAGAAACATGGTCTGTACCATGTTTACCCTACAATAACTAATAAAAAGAAAGCAGAAGCTAATTTTTCTTCAAAAGGTGACAATCAGAACTTAGAACTTTGGCATAGCCGTTTTTGTCATATTAATTGTAACGCTATAATTGAAACTAGTAAGGGAAAGGTATTTGGCCTACCCGTTTTTAAATCTAAGCCGTATAAACCCTGCCATGTTTGTAAAATAGCAAAAACTAGAAGAAAGAGCTTTAAAAGTATTCCTAAGATTCGATCGAACAAACCCCTCCAACTTTTGCACATGGATGTTTGTGGACCTTTACCTAACCCATCCATATCGGGACATAAATTCTTTTTAACGATAACAGATGACTACTCAAGAAAAGTCACTGTTTATCCCATGAAGCAGAAATCTGAAGTCTTCGAGAATTTTAAGAGGTACCAAAAACGTGCAGAACGGTTTTTAAACAGAAAAATTATCAATATCAGAACGGATAATGGCATGGAATTCTGCCATAATGAATTTAAGAAGTTTTTGGAGGAGGAGGGCATTAAAGCTGAAAGAACCAATGATTATACACCGGAACAGAACGGTATAAGTGAGAGATTTAATTACACGGCCTTGGATGCTGTAAAAGCTATGTTACACTCCAGTAAACTGGGAAATGGTTTTTGGTCGGAAGCATTGTTATGTTTCACATACACCTGGAACAGGGTATGCCACGCAAACCAATCTAAAACACCATTTGAGCTATTTTGTGGTCGCAAACCTTCAGTAAAGCATATACGAACTTTTGTATCAAAAGCGTTCGTAGGTGTACCACGTCAATTACGAAGTAAGCTCGAAATGAGGGCAAAACAAGGCATACTAGTTGGGTACGCAATGTTTACCCGTGGCTATAGAGTATGGCTACCGAGTGACAGAAAAGTCGTTGAAACAAGTAACGTAACGTTTGATGAAAATTTACCCACTCGTGAGAGCAGCGGAGTCGTGCTGGAACCCATTACAGCGGAAGAAAGTTCCGATGAGGAAAGGGAACCAGAAACAGAAGATTACGAGAAACCTAGCACATCCGAAGAAAAATTTGAAATAAGTAGCGGTGAATCCGATGAGGAGGAGGGAGAAGAAACAATTCGTTTTTCTAAGTCTAAAGACCGAGTAGCACCACCTAAAGATGTAGTTTGGATGAGAAAAGCCGTCCCTAGGTCAGACGGGTCCAGAAATGATATATACTACGGTATATTAGGAAGCAATATAAGGTTACGATCCTGTAGAGAGGTCGAGGCATATTGCAAGAAACATGGACTTAAGTATGACCCTGAAAAATTTAGTTTTAAAGGTAAAGATACCTACACCGGCATTGTGAAAGACGAAACGAATTTAACCAGTTCCTGACTAGAGGATATAGTAATTCCAAACTCATATTTTCAAGCAATAGATTCTCAAGATTCAGAAGAGTGGAAGAAAGCTATGACTGCAGAAATGAATGTTATGTACGAAAGAGAAGTGTGGAAACTTGTACCCGTACCTCAAAATGTAAAAGTAATAGGCAATAGATGGGTATTCACAGTAAAACACGACTCAAATGGTAAAATTGCACGATATAAAGCTAGACTGGTCGCTCAAGGATTCGGTCAAAGAAAAGGTGAAAACTACGACCAAGTTTTTAGCCCAGTGGTCAATTTCTCTGTAATACGATTATTTTTCTCTTTATTAGTTGGACATTTTCATATGCAAGTAGACATAAATTCTGCATACCTATACGCCCCAGTAAAAGAAGATATTTATATGAAGCAGCCGAAAGGATTTGAAGAGGAAGGTAAAGAAAACTACGTCTGTAAGCTCAACAGAGCTATTTACGGCTTAAAGCAGAGTGGACGTGAATGGTTCAATGAAATACACGGAATTCTAAGTGAGTTAAATTTTAATAAGCTAGAGTGGGCTAATTGTGTCTACATTTATGAAAATAGTTTAGTTTTACTACTGTATGTTGACGACATGGTGTTTATATCTAAAACCAAAGGAAAAATAGAGAAGGTAATTAAACTTTTAGAAGATAAAGTAGATCTAAAGAAGTTGGGTAGAACGAAGAAACTACTCGGGGTACAATTTGTTGAAAATAAGGAAGGTCTATTTATTCACCAGGAAGATTACATCAATAAAATTTATGAGCGGTTTAAGAAGTATCAGATACCATTAGTTTCATTGCCAATCGCAACTGGAATTTTAATGTCAAAGACGCAAAGTCCTAGTAACGATGCTGAGACTAAGGAAATGGAAAAACTGCCCTACCGTAATATTTTGGGATGTTTATCGTTCTTGGCTAGTAGAACCAGACCTGATATATCTTACGCTGTAAATATCCTTTCTCAATTTCAATCTAACCCCGGCCAACATCATTGGAACCAATTAGTAAAACTACTGGGATATGTAAAGTCAACATCGAAGTTAAAGCTAAAACTTTCCAACATTAAAGAAATTTCAATAAACTGTTATTCTGATGCCGATTTCGCCTCAAATAGAGATGATCGTGTGTCGATGGGAGGTCACATCTTAATGTTAGACAAAACCCCAATCTCGTGGCGAACTTTTAAGCAGAAATGTGTAGCCTTGTCATCTATGGAATCTGAGTTTATTGCCCTGACAGAGGCATCAAAAGAACTGTTATGGATGTATAGAATCCTAGATGAACTAAAAGGTTTAGACATTCTTCCAGAAAATTTAAAAGTTACCTTATTTTGTGACAATCGTGCAGCTATCGACTTTTCAAATTCTCCTATAGAGAACAATCACACCAAACACATACATGTAAAATACCATTTCTTAAGAAGCCTCGTTTTAGAAAAATTGTTTAAATTGGAATATATTAACACTAAACAAAACCCCGCAGACATTTTCACAAAACCCTTACCCAAAATCAGCCTGTCCACTTTCAATGTCAAAATTTTTAGTTAAGTGTGAAAGACCTACTCCCGTTTGTGGGAACCTAGGCAATTTTTTGTCTCCTATAAGCCCTTCGGCTTGAGACCTTTTTTGAGGGGAAAGGGGGGAAATTTTTTGAAATTTTTGATGAAAAAAAAAAAAAAAAACAAAGAAAAATGAACTCTATGTAATCGTGTTTGTCCTATTATGTCTGTCTGACATCTTTACAGTCGAGGGAGTAAAGTTCCCCACGGAGTGCGATATTCTTAGCTCTGGTCTTTCTCTGAAGTTTTCGAGCAGCCTCAAAAGCGTCTCGCGAGGTGAAACTAATTTGCCAGAGAATTCTGAGGTGATTGGTTAGTTCTAAGAGTAGAGTATTTTCATCCCAATCACAGGAGATGTTAAAGTTTTATTTCAGTAAGTCCCATTTTTGCTAGTGGAAGCTCCTATATGTCCACCCTAGTCTGTAAGGTGTTGTGTCAGGCATATAATGTATTAACCTATAACACAAACTTTTTTTTTCAATTTTTTTCGGGATGCATCCCAGCTCGATCTCAGTTGGATTTCAATTCGAGCTTTTTTTCAAATTTAATTCGTATTTTTTTTTCATTGCAATGTACTGTACTGTATTATATTGAATGAACTTTGCAAAATGTGAGTATTTTCTAAAGTGCACTGAACGTATATCAAGAGTAATTTTGAAGTATGAATATTTTTATGATTAGAAATGTGTTTATTAATGTCCTAGCATATGTGTTTATTAATGTTCTAGCATAAGTGTTTATATTTGAATGCATTTATATAGTAATTTCTAGTAAGTTGAAATTTTTTTTTGAAATGAAGTAATTTTTGAAATGTGTACTAACCATGCTGGCCAGCAACAACTGTATATAGTGTTCTTACTAACCTTTAGTGAATTTTGAAGCATTTTTTCATGCATCATGTTTAACTTAATTCTTCGTTAAAGAGGAAAGGTTACCTCTAATTTTCGTTTACTTTGAATCTGCCAGTTTCTTAAATGTCATGGAAGGTGGGCCCTTGTTAGAAAAAAAAACGCTATTTCTTTACTTACCTTTTAGTTCCATGACATTTTATCTCTAAATTTGCTGAAGTGAAAAAACGAAACTTTTGTAAGCTCCTTTAAAAGTTTTCTAAGTGAAAACGTAAGTTCGTTAGCATTTGAAAATGGCGGTGTAAACATCGTCATGTCTTTAACGCCGTAATAAAAAAAAGTTTACATTTCTCGCCGATAGATGGCGCTGTTCCTGATTTGCATAAAATAAGAACTCTTTTTTTTCCTATGCAAATATCCATCGTAGTCCCGCACTAACTGGCAGGTATAAAAAGGGCATCACAAGTTAACCTTCCAGTCAGCCAGAGAGTGTTCTCGATCTGCTATGTTGTGTGTGTAATCAACCGATGTGATTCAAGTAGAGCCGGATCAGGGATCCGTGCTGCGGTACCCAGATGATTCAATATGATGTGATGTGTTTTGTGAATCAGAATAAGATCGCCGCTGGCGACTTATCTTCGAGAAAGCTTATTTTTATTTGTGCCACTAATCGGATGTTGCTTAAGTATTGTGTCGTCACCATGTGCACTGTGTAAACCTACCATAATCATCTTGTTTCAATAAACTACAGAAAAAAAGGTACCCAATTTGTCTTTCTTATTTAAACGCATATTCAAAACCAAAGATTTCTACTGTGCAACTCAACTTAAATGAGTTTCAACTCTGCCTAGAATCTACAAAAACTTATTTTACAGATAAAATCCAGTGACTATTCAATTTCAGCCAAAGACTTTTAATTTGTTTGTTGAATAGCTTAATTTATAATATAATTAGTTAATCAGTTAAGTAAGTAATCCCTTTTCACTTCCCCGCCTCCTCTTCTTTCGCGCCGTTCTTTTTGTGCATGATGTCATTCCATGTTTCGTCCACGGTAGCGTGCGTCATGTCGTTGATGCTGTCCTCTGTTGTTAATATTTCTAATGATTCTCGTAGATAGGCATATGTGTGGTTATTGAAATTGGCTATTTTTCGTATTGCTTGGAAATCTATTGTAATAGGGGTGTTTAGTGCGAGGCGAGATAAGGCTGTAGATTCTCTATTGAATTTAATGTCGTTAATGTGTTCTGTTTGACGATCTTTAATTTTTCTTTTAGTGACCCCAATGTAGCAGCCGGTTGTTTTGTTTTCGTCATTTTTTATGTTAATTTTATAAATACCTGCGGTGTCAGTGGGTTTTATTTGGTCTTTTTCGGATCTGATACGTTGAAAAATGTTTTGATTTGGTTTGATTGGAATCCTAATATTTTTCCCAAGAGCTGACTGTGATATTTTATTAGCAGCTCCCCAGCAAAAAGGTATAGCTGTAGTGAATTTTAGTTTGGGTTTCTGTCTATTGCTAATTGTATTGAGTTTCTTTTGTCTTTCTTTGTTTAATTTATTAAAAATATGCTGTGGGTAATTTGCTTCCTGACATTGTTTCTTAATAATTTGTAGTTCCTCCTGTAAAAGGGTTTCATTTGAACAAACTGTTAATGCGCGATCTATGTAGGATCTGATGGCGGCTATTTTATAATTAAAAGGTGTATTTGATTTGAAATTAACTATTGCGGTGTTACTTAGAGTTTTACAATATACTGTGGTTTGAAGTTTGAGATTTTTATTTTTAATAATTCTAACATCGAGTTAGTTTATGGAGTTATTAGTTTCAGTTCCATAGGTGAATTTTATATTAGGGTCTAGGCTATTTAATTTATCTAGGAGTTTGTCTTCATTTACTATGGCAAAAATGTCGTCAACGTATCGTACCCACAAACGAAATGATTGGTTAAAATTAGTGTAAATTTTATTTTCAAGAAGGTGCATTTTCCAGTCGGCCACGATTCCCAATATTGGTGACCCCATTGGGACACCCTGTGTTTGTTTGTAAAAATGGTTATCGAATTGAAAGTAGGAGTTAGTCAAAAGTAGGTTTATGGCTCTTGTTAAAGTGTTGCTAATTTCTTCATTTTTGTAGGTTAGGGCTATTTGTTTATTTATTATGGGAATCATTTCATTAATGTCTATGGATGGGTAAAGATTAATAACGTCAAAACTGACCATAATTTCGTTTTCTTTGAGAGTAAAATCATTTATGTGTTTTAAGAAGTCATTAGTGAAGTCCAGTACATAATCGGAAGGAGGGATTATTTCTAAAAGGATATTTTTCATATATTTTTTGAGCGTGTAAGTTGGGCCTTCACATTTGCTAATAATAGGTCTGAGCGAGGGAGGTTTTTTATGGTCTTTATATTTAGCAAAAAAGCGGGGAGCTATTGCAGCAGAATTATCAAATATATGTTGAGACTGCATTTCTTTGACATTCATACAGATACAGGAGGTGCAAATAAAACTTGTTAAAACAAGATAAAAACCATAAAATAGCCTGGTACTGGCTTGCATATTAAAAAATTTTAAATGTAATACGGAGGGATTCCATAGTTAACTTGATAAAAATATTATCACATCCTCCGGAGAAATATATTTCGGCTGCACACCGTCACAGCCGTCTTAGGTCTGTCTTTCTCGTGGGAATGATGTTCTTCCCCGCCTCCTCTTCTTTCGCGCCATTCTTTTTGCGCATGATGCCATTCCATGTTTCACCCACGGTAGCGTGCGTCACTTACCGCATGCGGTAGGTGACGCACGCTACTGTGTGCGGTAGTCTTACACTCACTACCGCGTATGGTAGGCTTACGCTTTTTCGCTAAATATAAAGACCATAAAAATCCTCTCTCGCTCAGACCTACTGTTAGCAAATGTGAAGGCCCAACTTACACGCTCGAAAAATATATGAAAAATATCCTTTTAGAAATAATCCCTCCCTCCGATTATGTACCGAACTCCACTAATGACTTCTTAAAACACATAAATGATTTTACTCTCAAAGAAAACGAAATTATGGTCAGTTTTGATGTTATTAATCTTTACCCATCCGTAGACATTAATGAAATGATTCCCATAATAAATAAACAAATAGCCCTAACCTACAAAAATGAAGAAATTAGCAACACTCTAACAAGAGCCATAAACCTACTTTTGACTAACTCATACTTTCAATTCGATAACCATTTTTACAAACAAACACAGGGTGTCCCAATGGGGTCACCAATATCTGGAATCGTGGCCGACTGGAAAATGGAACTGATTCATACTGATTCAAACTGATTCATACCAATCGGTCCATTAACAAAAAAAGTTATAGATGAATGAATTTTTACACAGTTGATTTCCATCCCCCCCCCCTTCTCATCACAGAGACAAACCTTGCATCCCCACAACAGGGGCACCCGCGCGCGCTGGCGCAGCCTATGGGTAGGGTGGAGGGGAGTTCTTATTAGCATAAAAGTTGTGTAAATTCCTTCCCACCAAATAAGAGAACAAATAAAAGGTATAACGAAACTTTTTTTAAAAGTTTTGTTAGGTAGAGATAAAAAAACCCAACTTTGCGGGCAAAAGAGGACGTCTTATTTTTAATCATCGAGTGCTAATGTGAATCAAAAGGCAACAGGGCGGAACTTTTTTTAAAAAAGGGCATCGGGGCACGGTGCCCTGCTGACCCCGCCTAGAATGAGCTCTGTTTTAGAGGGTGCTTGAGCCCTGGAGCACCCACGCAGTCGGCACCATTGATAGACGTCACAGATTTTAAAGCAATTTCCATAACCCATCAAAGTTATTTTTAAATATTGTCAAAATGTCAGTGTACTCAACTTTCTGGTGTTAAATAAAACACTTAGGGAGTTTCAAAATTGAACATTAAACTTTTTTTTTTTTTTAACATGCACTCTGAATGCCAAACAGAATAAAGAAACCTTTATATTTTTAATTTTTCAGGTCAAGATTTCTTTAACATATAAAAAACAAACACAATAAAAATCATAAGATTCAACACTTAAAGATTTCAGTTTACAAAAAGTTTTAAAATACCATACCGGCAGTTCCAAATTCTAATCGATTCATCAAAATTCGATGAAGGCAATCATACTTTTCTTCAAACACAAGCCTCTTTATTTCTTTGCCCACATCTAAAGCCTAAAAAAAATTTTTAATTAAGTTTCGTTGAACACACAGTTATTCTAAACAAATTAAAAAGAAAGAAATACATATATAGTCAAACCCTTTTATAACGAACTTCAAGAGACCAAAAGTTTTGTTAGCTATCCCGGTGATTAGCGATCCCGGCTTAGATCCAAATCATTAATAAATACAATGGTAAAACAGTGGAACTAAAAGTTTTACTTATATCCATGAGTTTGTTAAAGGGTCATTTTCAAAATTAGACCCTTTTTCAAATTTGGAAATTTAAGAAGTAGTAAAAAAAAAAAAAAAAAAAAAAAAAAAAAAAAAAATTTCACAAAATAAATATTTTTTTCCCATAATATAAAATCTGCTCTGTTTCTGAACATTATTTGAGTATTATTTATGTATTTTTTGCTTTTCTTTAATTTTTTAGATTTTTCCATTATCAGACTGATGAAATTTGTCATGTCTGTTACTGGACATTTTCTTTGAAATTTGTACACTTATGTTTAGTACAAAATAATGCAAGGTGATTTATTACATAAGTACGGAGTCATCTTTTACCCATAAAATATAGTCTTTTCCATTTAAAAATATTTTTTACTTTTTTTTAAAAGTATTTCTTTGTCATGTCTGTTGCTTATTATAGTAACAGACATGATATTTCAAAGAACAATTTTTCATGAGACTAAATAATTCCACAAGAACATGAAAGGAGGCATTAATTTAGACTAAAAAACTAATGATCTAAATTTATCAATTGAATTAACAAATAAATACCGTAATTTCTGGCTTATAATCTGCAGATTATCTACTAAAAAAGATGAAAATTTATCCAGTGCGTATTATCCATCGCTGCATTACTATCTACTGAAATTTTTCCTGGAGCCTTCAGATTTTACAATAAAAAACTTTATTTAAAAAAAAAAAAAGTTCATTTCTTTTTTTTCAGTAGATTTAGACACTGAAAAAGATTTAAGTCTGTTAATCAATTACATGACACTAGATGGCACTGCAGTCATTCAGTAGATTTCTTGAAGATGGGGAAAAACAGGGACCTTTGAGGGTCATACGTCATGTGTTTCCAGAAACGACTTCTGATTGGCCTGTCCGCTCTAAATGAATAGTGTGCGAAATGGGGAAATTTCGTCAAAAATATTGGCATCACTACTTCATATTGAGGCACGTGAAGATCATCGCTGAAAAGATTCTTACAAAAAGTTGTAGAGATGTCAAAAAAATGCATTAGCTATTCAGCTGATTTTAAACTGAAAGTAATCAGTAAAGCTAAAGAATTTGGAAGGCTGTTAATGAATCCAACGTTTACTTATGGAGAAAATCTAAAGAGAAGTTACAAAATGCGAGAAACAATAAATGTAAAAGTTTTTGGTTTAGCCAGCCAAAATGGCCTGTTTTTTAATGTTGAAAATCGGGTTTTTCCCATTGAAATACATTAGTAGAATCCAAAGCTGTCACACAAGACGGCAACCGATCACAGAGAGGCTAGGCCCATCGAAATGCTCTATGAGCTCCAAAAGGCTCTTTAACTCCGAGCTATGCCCCCCAAGGCTATACATAGGGTTACTTCATTTTGCTCCCAATACAAGAACATAGAGGACGGAGGATATCTTTACGAATGGATCTGCTTTGAATGGCACTTCGAAAGTGGGAGCTGAGGTTTATTCGAAGGATTTTAGTATTAGCAAAGCTGTTGGGGAGTTTGCGAATAACTTTAACGGCGAGGTGGCTGCCGTCACACTCGCTCTAGAAGAAATTGGCAAAAGAGCGGAGATAAATTTTGTTATTTTTATAGATTCCCAGGCTACTATTAGCACTCTGATACCCGACACTCACCGTGGGTCTAGACCCACGCCCAATGAAGCCCATTTTTATGAAGCCCAAATTGCTTTGCACCATCTTTTGGAGGAGGGGAAAAACATTGCGCTGCAGTGAGTCCCCAGCCATTTATTGGAGCTAAATAATTTTTATTAAACTAAATATACCTTAATTGAATTCAAACTTAAATTACTAAAAATTTATTTTGCCCAATTGTTTTCCCCTGGCCTTGCATCAGCCATCTATTTCATAAAGTTTTTTCATGTGCCAATTATGCTTAAGTTATGTTTATGCTATTCACCCATCAGTTAAATCTATCTTAATTGCATTAAAGTTCAACTAAAATTAATTAACGTCAGTTTAAAAATAAAATTGAAATTGCTTTAAACTTTTTCATAACCCTAAGTAGTAGTAGCTCTAATCAGTTAAATATGTAAACAAAAATAAAACTCCTAATTCTTATTGAAAAAAAAATAAATAAATAAAATACAATAAAATAAAATTGAAAAAATATACTTTTAATTAATTGTGAAGACCAAAGGCAACTTAAAGGCAAAGTAAAGTTTAAAAACCTAAGCTCAATATTTAATAAAGTTGTGTTTAGTTGTTGACTACTGCTGCTGGATGGAAATAGCCTCTGAACTATGGCCCAGTTGTTTAATGATGTCATGCATCCTGAAAAATAAGGGTCTTCCTTTTGACAAATAGATGCTTAGGATCTTAAACCATGGGTGAAGAGTAAAAGCTTAAGTGAAAGGCAATTTTCTGAGGGTGTTTGCAATATGCAAATTTATTGAACTTTTCATTTTATGCAAATGTTGCATGCTTTATATTTTGTTTAACTGTAAATTTAACCTGTTTTATATAGTATATAAAGGGTCCATTCGAGAATTCACCGGTGGGTTATGCATCGATGCTACCGGCTGCGGCCATTCTTTGCTTAAGTAATGTCATGGTTGTCAACTGGTTTCGCTCATCCTCACCCCATCGGATTTCAAGCTGAGAAAACAAAACTAAACATTGGCAACACTATGCTAATAACCGGAATAACTCACCTCGCTAGGAGGGTCATTCTGGTTGCGCTCTGGTTACACTGAGCAGACAACCGCTACATGACCAAAACGTTTTCGAATGCGGTTACTTCCAGAGCTCTGCCTTTTCGAACACTCTGGTTGTGCACTGGTGCAAAACCGATGAATTCTCGACCCCAAGTGTCCCCAAGAATTCTCGTACCCAAAGTGTCTGCTTTATGGGGGGAAAAAAAGCACACAGACCAGGCTGCTGATAAACAGCTAGAAGGTTGCCCTAGTCATGGGAAGGGCATTTTGCATGATGTTTGTCTGCCAGATATTTTATAAAAGGCACGTATTGGAGCTGTAAATTTTTCATTCAATTTATTGCAGATGGCCCGATTTTTTTTTTTTTTTTTCAAATCTGAAATTATTTTTAAAACTTTTTTGTTTGTTTTTTTGTGCAATATTTAAATAAAATTTAAGTAAAGAAAAAAAGGTGTCATCATTTTTAAAGCTTCACCTCACAATACAACCTGTGGGTTATCTCCATGCCCTACTTTAAGTTTTATCCACGGACCTAACACCATTGTGGCATTGCGGAGAACGACATTGATGATGGCCTTGCAAAGAGAGATGCAGATTTATCTCAACCTCCTTCTCCAGTTGAGTACCTTACTATTAAAAGGATTATTAATTATAATATTAAACATTGCCGGAGGATCCATTACAGAACTACTCTTAGTTCAAGGCCTTGGGGCTCTCTTTTGACATCTCCCATTCCCTCCTCTTTGCCTAGAGCTGTAGGCATTGTAATTTTCAGACTTAGAACTAGGCACGATTATCTGCAGTATTGGACTGGCAGATTCACCACTTTGTCCTCTCTGTGAATTGGAAGATATGACTGAGGCCCACCTTCACATTTGCCCAGAACTTCAAGACATTGCAAGCCATACTTCAGAAGATGTTTTTAATATCTCTTATGTTGCTGGACTGTATTGGGCTACCTGGAAGGGACTAATGGCTTTATGGCCTATACTTGGAGCAAACCTAACCTGATAGTGAAGGTAAAGCTATGGACCGAGTGATTCCGCCGCTCTCAAATAGTTCCTTCGTTTTGCCCAGCTTATTACTAAACTAAGACATTTTTTATCTATTAAGTGCTAAAATAAAGTGTATGATATAAAATAATTGCATATTTTACTTGAATGCATTAATTAAAAAGATTAAGTCAGAAATCAGATGTAACACCTTCCCAGATGCTTGACCAATGATAAACCTCTTTTGTGCTGGCGGGAATTGAGTACTGCAGATTTACCTCATGATTGGGTTGCTTTGTGATCTTGACAGTCAAATAACTGGAAAGAGAAATGAGTCTCGGAGCGATACATGCGGAGAGTAGTGAAATTGCCCCTCTAGTTTTCTCAGCCGTTATCAGGTTAGGTTTGCCCCAAGTATCGGTCCGGTATAGGATTAAAAAAAAAACAAAAAAAAACAAGGATATTTCAACTGAGTCAGGGTTAAATATATGCTTAAGAATCACACTGGCCTATACTTGGGGCAAACCTAACCTGATAGTGAAGGTAAAGCTATGGACCGTGTGATTCCGCTGCTCTCAAATAGTTCTTAGTAATAGTAATATGTCTGAGATCAGACATCAATGCAAATGCAAAATAAAGATGCTCTACTTCTGGTTTCTGTCTGACATACCCAGAACCCGATTATCACAAGGGTAAGGAGCCCAGGGCCCCTGAAAAATAGAGATCCCCAAATATCTTGATTACCTAGGTTAGAAATCCGTATATACTGAATTATGACTAGAATACTGAAATTATGACTAGGAAAAATATGAATTTCTCTTGTAAAATCTATAATATAATTGTTCATCACTAGATCAACTTGGAGACATTTTTAAAATACGATTTGATGGAAGTACCAAATCTACAGTTTACTGATATGAAATTTTTACACGTACCAGACATTGTTATTTGTAGCAGCTTTAATCGTAATAAAACTGGTACTCTTTTCATGGAAACAACCCCAAAAGGATTTCTGATTTTGGAATTAAGAAAAAATTTCATGAAAAAAGTAACTGATAAATAATCTAAGAAAATTAGTGAAAATAAAACAGGAAAAGAAGAAAACATACTGCTGCCGGATAAAAGGTTGAAAGTTTGGTTGGATATCCGGTATCCGGCCAAATTAATATCCGATGCATCACTAATATAAATGTGTGACTAGTTCAATAACCCGAAAATGCAGATTACAAGCCAACTGAATCTCCTTTTCCTTTTATAAAGTGTTCTGGTGGCTGCTTGGGAGTTTAACAGTCAATATAAATGTAGAAATAAAAAGTGAAGGAATATACATTTCTGATTACTCATTTTACGATGAATTTTTAAGCAAAAAAAAATGCACAGCCATAATTAATATAAACGAGCAATCATCATATAAGATCGTGCATACCACAAATTTAAATAAAAATCTTAACCTCGCAGGCGACAATCAATCAAACAGTAAGTTTTAATGTAAATTTTACAGGATGACACAATAATAACCAACTGTACTTACGCCAGCATAATCAATAAATTCATTAATTTTCTCATCTAAGTCTTTACTGCCAGAGTTGACGATAAGAGACATTTTGGAAATTCAATGAGCAGAGATCCAAATTCAATAAACAAAAACAATCCTTGTCGTCTGCAGCTCCGACTGACGAGTGGATGGAAACAGAACGACTCTCTGATGCTAGAGGGATATATGCTTCTCTTGCGGTTTCCCTATAGGCTAAACGTGATCAATTGCGTCATGCGCGCGCATGATCTGTAAAGCTGGACAGAACCATTAAAGAATGCATGCATATGCATGGCTAACTCCGATCTTCCCCTGGCTATCCAGACAAACTGAGAACAATGCGAAACCCCAAATACGCAGTAGTTAGCAGTTTTTCCGCCGTGGCGCTAGTGTTATGCCCTCTGACAAAAATGCTTGATTTTTAATTTTTTTTTGTTTAAACAGAATGTATCTTTATCTATAAATATTTTTAAAAGTTTCTTCATCCATACACATACTGAAAAAAAATTAAGAAATTGTTAGTTGGTTAGGAGCTTCTTCTACATGTAATAAATTAATATATTAATTTATGTTTTATTTGAATCTTCAAGAGACTGTAATACTTTTAAAAGACTAAAAGAGACTTGTTTTTCTTTCATGCATATTTTAATATATTAATACAGCATTCTCCCTATACATAAAAAACACTCAAAATACTGGTTTTAAACGATAAAATAAATAAAAAATTTGTGAAAAATCATACACATAAAATGTAACTTATAATACGTTACGATCGTTTCGACCAAAAAAATCCTTTTGGTCTTCATCAGACAAAGCCCAAGAAGCAGGGGCGTAGCCAGAGAGGGGGCTGCTGCCCCCCACCCCCGAAATGGGACCTTTTACTTAGCTTGCAATTTGATATTTAGCTTACAATTGAACTTTAGCTTAAATTTGATACCCAGCCCACCCCGAAATAAAATCCTGGCTACGCCACGGCCAAGACGAAGGGCTTTGTCTGATGAGGACCGAAAGAATTTTTTGATCTAAACGATCGTAACGTTTTATAAGTTACATTTTATCTGTTTTTTTTTTTTTTCACAAAGTTTTTATTTATTTTATTCTCCCAATACTTCCGTGTTTAGTGTATACGTATGTTCGTGTCAGTGGCGTAGCCAAGGGAAATATAGGTGGGTCACACCCACCCCCCCTCCAATGAGGAATTTTTGCCATACAAAATGCATCTTCGCTCCCTTATCACACACACGTATGCACAAATGTGAGTTGCAGTAAGCGTAACCACCCCCCATGAAAAATTCTAGCTACGCCACTGGTTCGTATTAATACAGGCACGTGCCAACAGGGGGGGGCAGGGGGGTTTTCCGCCCTTTCTGTGTGTGAGGAGAGGGGGCGAACTATATAATTCGCCCCCTCTATCAGGCACGAGTCAACAGGGAGGGCAGGGGGTTCGCCTCCCCTGTGTACGAGGAGGGGGGGGAACTGTATAATTCGCTTCCTCTCTATTAAGAAGTTTAAAACATTATTGCAGTGAAAACTCTGCCCGAAAGATAAGCACTTGCTGTACCCCCAAAAACCAGGCCGTAGCCAGAAGGGGGGGATAATGGGGGTTTGATCCCCACTCCCCGAAATTTTGGTCAGTGTATTAGTAGTTTATGTGCATTGACTCTGGAGACAATTACAGGTGCAAAAAATTTTAGTACTATATATCCCCGCCCTCTCCGAAGCGCTGAATATCCCCCTCCAATTTTTTTTTCTGGTTACGGCCTTCCTCGAAAAGTGTCTAATTTATAGTGGTACATTTGTATGTTATGAACACCTTCTGTTCTTCAGAAAATTGTCCAACTTTGTTTTCAATGTACGTTTCACTGTACTAGCACAAAAATAATTCAGAGTCGTGCTTAGGAGGTGGCAAACTAGGTAACCATCTAGGGGCATGGACGCCTGCAGCATAGGGCAAGGGGGGTGGTAAATCCCCCCTGGATTTTTGTATTCAGTGTTTTCCCTTGCTTTTTTACTCTTTCCAACATGGTAACCATACCTTAAGGTAGTCTTTGCCCCCCCCCCTGGGAAATAGTCTGTCGGCGCCCATGCCCATGGACGCTAAAAAAATATTGAATTCATAGATATGAAGTAGTCTATTAAACTTACTGACCTAGATCTGCTGAAAACTGCACATCAGTAAACATAGCCGAGAAAAAGTACAGAATTTGTAATTTCGTGTATAACTTTCTTTTCCAAATTTACAGTCCAGCAAGTGGCAAGGATGCAGCTTTTACATTATGCAGACATATTTTAATGCAGTTATTCAAATTTACTTTAAGAGGCGTTGCAGAAGCAAATCGGGCAGGGCGTTCCCATCACCATCTCAGAACTTCATGATTTTCTTTTATTGTGTTGCCTTACCCAAGGAAAGAACAAATCTGAAATATTTTTGATTTACCTCTTTTAGTTTTGGAGTTATGGGGGGTCAAAGTATACCAGAGGCATTGGCGGTTTTACGGGGGGGGTAATGGGGAGTAATTACCCCTCCCAGGATTTTGAAAGCGAAAGTAAAAAAAATAATTCTGCATGGGGAATTCACTGGGGTGAAATAAACAAATAACACTATCTACATGGCAAACATAGGAACTCTTCAAATATAACAATAATTTTGATCGATGGGGGGGGGGGGCAAAGATGCAAGGTTATTATTTTCGGTATTTACATACTTCATTAAACATTTATTTCACATTTGATGATTAATTAAACACTTTATCTTCTTATATAAAGGAAGATGTCCTGACTGACTGACGATCATCGCCCAGCCAAATCTACTGGAGGTACAGACATGAAATATTAGGACCTTGTAGCTTTTGTGCCCGGCGTCATTTAACCCTTTGAGGCGCAACCCTTTCCCAATGCTGAAAAAAAGGGCAGCCGTTGCCATCGCTCGACTTAACTACCAGCAAGATGGCGGACGATCGTAACGTTCATCGCGTGCCACAGATCTAGAGACCCTTTTTTGACGGGGCTGTCGTCAAAAAAGGGTCTCTAGATCTGTGGCGTGGCACGCGATGAACGTTTCGATCGTCCGCCATCTTGCTGGTAGTTAAGTCGAGCGATGGCAACGGCTGCCCTTTTTTCAGCATTGGGAAATCTATCCAGCTGTTCTCGCATTCTTCCATTTTTCAGCAGATGTCAGTGCTGTTAAAAAGAATCGTGACCATTTTTGTTACTTGAAATGACGTGCTAAAAAGTAAAGGAATTTCGTGGAGCTATGCAACCGCAACGATTTTTATAGAAATCCAATCTATTCTTCGTGACTGGCAACAGTCAAAACGTCAGAGTTTGGCGTTTCCAGAGCGGAAACACTGCGCGTTAAAGGGTTAAGAAGCGATTTTTAAAAATTCGAACCCTGACGGGGTGGCGGCCCAAAACGTTCTTTTCACGTTTCCCTTCATAACTCAGTGTTAAAAAGAGATAGCCATACAATTCTTGCTTTAAAATGTAACAACACAAATACCTAAAAGTTGTTTTTAGGGTTCTTTAGAGTTCGCACCCAAACGGTCGTAGGGGCCGGAACGTTATTTTACATTTCCTTTCATATCTCAGAGGAAAAAAGAGATGGCCGTAAAATTCTTGTTTTAAAATGTAACTAATAGCAACACCTAAAAATCATTCTCAGGGTTTTTTAAAATTCGTATCCAAACAGGGGTAAGGGTCCAAAACTTTCTTTTCACATTTCTCTTGATATATGAGAGGGGAAAAAAAAGATAGCTTTAAAATTCTTGCTTAAAGGTATAGGGAATACAAATGCTTAAAATTCGCTTTCTGGGTTCTTTAGAATGCGCATGAAAAGGGGGATAAGGGGCCAAAACGTTATTTTCGAATTTGCCACCATATCTCAAAGGGAAATTGAGATAGTCATAAAATTCCTCCTTTAGAATGTAGCGAACAAGAATGCCTAAAAATCAGTTTCAGGGTGTTTTAGAATTCGCACCCAAGTGGGTGTAAGGGGCCGAAACGTTCTTTGACGTTCTTTTCACATTTCCCTTCATATGTCAGAGGAAGAAGAGATAGCCTAAAATTCTTGCTTAAAAAATATAGTGAACACAAATGCCTTAAAATTGTTTGCAGGTTTTCTTAGAATTCGCATCATAACGGGGATAAGGGGGTCAAAATGTTGTTTACAAATTTTCCATCATATCTCAAAGAGAAAAAGAAATAGCCACGAAATTCTTGCTTTAAAATGTTGCTAACACGAATGCATAACAGTAACAGTCATGTTCCCTGGGAGTTTTTTAGAGTTAGAGTTCAAACTCTTGTGAGGGGCTGAAACGTTTTTTTCATATTTGTCTTCATATTCGAAGGAAAATGAAGATATCCTTAAAAATCTTGCACTAAAATGTAACGAACACAAATTCATAAAAATCTTTTTCAATTTAAAAAAAAATCGACCACTATAAAGGGTAAGTTGACAAAATAGGTGATTTTTACGTAATGTTTAGCTCTTGGGTGCTGTTAATTTCAGGACAAAGATTTTTGTCTACCTAGTGAAAGGGCGAATCAAGTTTCAAGGGTTGCTAGATTAAACAAGACAAATTCCCAAGGGTGTGCCATTTTTATGATGTATCATGAAAATTGGCGTTAAGTCTTCGAAGCGATATCTTCCATCTTTGTCGAGTGCCCCACCAGTGCAAGTGCATAACGCGCTGCGCTGGGGGAAGGAAGATGCCTGGTTCAAAGCCAGGTCGCGTCTGCCGACTTAACCGTTCGGAATTTTCCGTCGATTCCTCCGGAACTTAGCGTAAATACAGGTTAGGACCCCTTAGAAAGACCCCCACGGAGGGCACCCCGCCATTCGGCCTAGAGCCCACGTGTTGCTAATCGGCGGTAATCCCACAACACAACAAAACACAACCATCTTTGTCCAGAAATTGCCTAACCCTATTGTTTATTTAATGGGAATATTGGTGGCTATATTGGAGTAAATAAAGGTGAAGTACAGTTAGAATATGCGTGGCGGGGATTAGGTGATTTTAACATAGATTTCAATTTTGAAGAACAAGAGGACAAATACGCGGGGAATATGATGCACATTCCAAACAGTATTTAAAAAAAAATCAAGTATAGTTAGAATATGCCTGAAGAATATTCTAAAACAGTTTTTGTAGGCGATAAAATATATAACCAAAATTTGTTTGATATTTATTTACTTATTTCCATTTGTTGTTGTTGTTGTCGTATCCATGGATAGACGACACTATCCATGGAAAGAGGGGTGCAATTGCCCCCGAGCTGGTTGGACTTCTACTTGTTGGTCCCTAATTTTGAACCGATTCCAGATGAGGGAGCAACCACCACCTGAAATCGGCACCCCCAGAGGTATAGTTTAACAACTTGGAGGACATTGGAGCCACGTGCACCAGCTCCCATTAGCGTACACGGTTCCACAGCGGACGAGCCGAGAGGGAGATAACCCTCCCAAGAACTGGCCAAGCCGGATGCTGCTTCACTTGCCGTGTTCTTGTGTTCTTATGGGAACGGAGTTTAGCGCCCAGACCACTGCGAGACTATTTTCATTTGTATTTGTTGGTTTTGACAATATCATTCCGTGCGAAGAACGGCTGCTTCAGCTAGTTTACATATATGAAGTGTATTGTGCAGTCAGAAAGGTCCCCTTTCCAATGTGCGCCCCCCAGTAGTCAATCCTTCTCTGAGACACTGAGTTTATTTAAAATTATAAAATATCATTACCCCTCCCAGACTGCAAATCTAGAACCGCCCTTGCCGTCGAATTAATTTAGGGCCATTTTTGCCACTTTATTGTCTCGACTGTGACTGGCTCAGAGGTATTTCAGAGAATTTTTTCATTTTATCCTATAATATACCTTGTATATTAACATCTCAAATTGAAAATTCATTCGAAAATTGTCAGAGCCCCAAATTGGGGCCCCCCAAAATACCCCCAATTTCATAAAAAATACCGTTTTAAGAATGCTTTAAATCTTGGCTAAGACGCGATACAGAAAAACTTTTTGCACAGTGCAGTTATATATCTTCATATAAAGTGAATCCAATGTTAAAAATTTTTGAAGGCCCCCAGGGCCCCCCGCTACGGGGCCCCAAACAGGGTCCTTAGCGCTAATTTACGCAATTTCGAAGCATTGGTACAGCTGAAGCCGACTTCCCACAGGAGAACTATTGACATGGAGATGTAGTATGAACATAGTAGTTTGATATTATGAAAACACATTTCTTGAAGGTACAACTGTTTCCAAGAAAAATCCCAAAAAGTACCTCCCTATTTGGGACATTCCACTGGCACGAATGGGGGCATTTCGGCGTTACTTTTAGAAGTTTAATCGACAGTGCCAATATTGAAAATTAACTTATTCTTCATATATGTCAAATATATCTTCCATATATCAAAAATAGTTATTTTACAGGGGCACTCATAAGAATTACATTACGCTGTATGGGGATCTCTGTAACTACTCCGGTCCGAAAATTTTTTTCACTGATGGAAAGCTACACTATTCCTGAGTAATACAGCTACCATTCAGCATGCAGCATAACTAGTTCTTTTACAGGGACACTCAAAAATTCTAGCACATGACGCTATATGGACATCTCTGTAACTACTGAATCGATTCTAAAGATCTTTTCACTGCAAGCTAAACTATTCCGGAATAACATAGGCTAAAATTCATGCATGCAGCATAATTTACAGGAAAACTCAAAATAATTCGTAAACAATGCCGTAACTGTCTCCATTCGTCACTCAAATTTATTCAAATTTTATTCAACTCCATTCAAATTTTTGAACAGTGATTCTAAAGATCTTTTCACTGAAAGCTACACTATTCCAGAGTAACATAGGATAAATTCATGCATGTAACATAATTTACAGGAACACTCAAAATAATTCGTAAACATTGTAGTAACTCTCTCCATTCGCCACACAAATTTATTCAAATTTTATTCAGATTTTATTAAACTCCATTCAAATTTTTGAAAAGTGCAATTATATATCTTCATATAAAGTGAATCCAATATTAAAATTTTTTGAAGGGCCCCCCTGCATATTTTTTGAAAGCATCCCCATTTTCCAGAAAAATTTAACACAGTAATAAAAAAAATATATCTTTTCATAATATGAAACTACTATGTTGAAACTACAACTCCATGCCAATAGTTCTTATGTGCAAAGTCAGAGCCAGCTGTACCTTTGCTTCGAAATTGCATAAATTAGCGCTAAGGACCATGTTTGGGGCCCCATATCGAGGGGCCCGGGAATTTTTTTTTTTTTTTTTCTGTATCACATCAGATCCAAGATTTAAAGCATTCTTTAAAACTGTATTTTTTATGAAATTGGGGATTTTGGGGGGGGGGGCTTATTTGGGGGCTCTGCCTATTTTCAAATGAATATCCAGTTTTAGATGTTAATATTCAAGGTACACTCATGTCAATAAATTAAGGATAATTCAGAATCACACAGAAATTGATCTCTAAAATAAAAATTTCACCTGTAGAATGATCACACACATCTTGAAGAAGAATATGCAAATTACAGGAAACCACCAGATGGCGTGGATGATACGTCACAATGACGAGAGTGTAAGAGAGGGGTATATAAGGAATGGTGGCAAAGAAGTAAAATTGTTCACAAGCGCTGTGAAAGCCTTTCAGAGCAAAAACCGCATAGTTATGGCACAAAGGAGGCATTTGGATGATGTTTTACGTGGCAGAATTATCGGACGACTGTAATGTGGACGTACCCAGCTGGAAGTATCCGAGGAACTTGGAATCGCCCAGAGTGTCATCTCCAGGCTTTGGCAACGATTCCAAGATGATGGTAATGTGAGTAGACGTTACAGCACAGGTCGCCCCCGAGTTACAACGCCGAATGAGGACCGCTATTTGGCAGTTACTGCCAAAAGAAACAGACGGAGTACAGCATCAGACCTGTCTCGTCAGCTCTCTTCAGCTACCGGTACGACAGTTTCAAGGCAGACCGTGTACAGACGCTTAGGGCACATTGGTCTATATGCTCGTAGGCCTGTCAGATGTGTTCCACTTACCGCAACTCACTGTCGCCTGCGATTAACCTGGAGTAGAGAGCATGCATTGTGGACACCGCAACAGTGGTCTTGTGTGATGTTTTCCGACGAGTCCAGGTTTAGTTTGGAGTCTGATTCTCGCCGGACATTCATCTGGAGAGCGCCAGGTACCCGTTACCACCAAGAGAACACCATTGAAAGACACCGTTACGGTGGTGCAGGATGGCGCGTTTGGGGAGGAATTATTCTTGGTTCCTGTTTTGTTCGTAAACTCCCGCGACGGAGTACGTAAAGCAGTCACCAAGTGTCAAGCACAATTATACTGCTACTTCTGAACTTTCTTAATGATGCGGCAGCGCGCTATCCATTCATTCTGTTACAAGGTAGCTACGAAGCTAGTAGCTCAATTCTGCTTCAATGTAATTCAATAAGATTTTAATTAAAGGAATTAAGTTGATCTTTAGTTTCTTATGTTTTTTTATCAACTCACGGCCACAAGAGCTGGCGACGAGGATTAACGCAGAAAATGTCTGATATTGCAGATTTAATATCAACTTTGAATAGATTTGTACAAAAGCTTCAAGAAAAGTCGGCAACTTCGACTACAGAATCCAAGGTAAGCACTTTGCTCCAAACACAGTCATTAACATTTGAATGCTTCGATGAAAGTAATGAAACGTTTGACGAATATATTCAAAGATTAGAAAATTACTTTAAATTAAAAGGATTATCAGACACTACTCAAGAAACATTAAACGCAAAGCAGTTGATATTATTGAACTGTTTAGGTCCGAAAAACTATCACTTATTATCGAGTTTAACAGCACCAGATTTACCAGCAACGCAAACATATGATGAGTTTTTGAAGCTATTAAAAGGAAATTTAAGTAAAAGAATAAATATTTTAACGGAGCAACATAAATTTTTGTGTCGCACTCAACAACCCGGTGAATCAATATCGATGTACGTTACTCAGCTCAAAGATCTTTTGAAAAGTGCTGATTTCAAATCAAATTGTGAAAATAAAGATTGTTCCAGATCAATTTCAAACATAATGCTTCGAGCACAGTTTATTCGAGGATTGTCTGACGCTGACATCCGAGAAAAGATTCTACAACAAGCGGAACTGACCTTTGAAAAAACACTAGACATTGCTTTAGCTATTGAAGCTTCCAAAATTGAAAATAAAGAGTTGTATAAGAGTAGTGCTCCATTAGCCAATGTAAATAAAATTTCAAACTCGAAAGCTAAACAAAATCAGCATTTCAGTCCTAATAATTCTAATTCAAAGTATACTTTACAGACGCGTGATAAACCAAGTCGTCAGAATAAAAAACGGGTGAATTTGGAAAAACTTGGATTAAGGAATATATGTTTAAGATGCGGGAAACATAATCACAGAACTCAAGAATGTGGACTCAAAAATAAATTAACATGTAAATTTTGCTTCAAAAAAGGGCATCTGAGCAAAGTCTGTATAGCAGAACGCATGAAAAGTAGATACAGAAGCGATAGAAACAATATGAGTCATGTAGAAGATTGCAATTCAAGCGACTTTCACATAAAGCACATCTTTGATGTATGTTTAAGCACAAGTGATAATGACGATAGATTATTTGCTAAAATACAGTTAAACGGGAAGATAAGAGACCCTGAAATTACACTTCAGGATGGTATTTTGTTACGAGGACAGAGAGTGTTTATACCAAAAAAAGCTTCAACCAGTCATTCTTCAAGAATTACACTCTACACACGTTGGAATTGTAAAAATGAAAGCCCTTGCAAGGAATTATTGCTATTGGAAAAATATAGACCTTGACATTGAAAATCTCGTGAGAAGTTGCAAGGAGTATTGTGATATAAAAAAGAACCCCCAGAAAGCTCCAATTCACAACTGGGAGTTCCCTACAAAAAATTGGCAACGTGTTCATATGGACTACGTTGGACCATTTATGGGACACTTCTTTCTTATCGTTGTTGATGCTAAGTCTAAATGGCCTGAAGTTTATCACATGACGAAAGTTCCAACTTCCACTTCAACAATTCATTATTTGCGAGAAATTTTTAGCCGTTATGGGTTGCCAGAAATACTTGTCAGTGACAATGCTACTATTTTCAAATCTCAAGAATTTATGGAATTCTGCAAGAGAAACGGAATACGACAAAGAATGATTGCTCCAGGACATCCTTCAACAAACGGACAAGCAGAACGATATTGTCAAATCTCGAAAACAAAATTAAAATGTATGAGATATCAACACGGTACGCTGCATGAGAAATTGTGTGAGTTATTATTTCGTTACAGAGCAACACCTCTCTCAAGCGGGAAGACGCCTGCAGAATTATTATTTGGAGAAAATATAAGAACGAAGTTAGATCTTATTAAACCTACACCTCCCGAGACCTATAAAATAAATCGGAACAACCGATGTTTAGGAAATCATATAAATTAGGAGACAGAGTCCAATCAAGAAATTACTCAAGTTCAACTCTATGGAAGTACGGTACAGTTGTTGAAAGATTAGGTCTAGTACACTATCTAATCGAATTAGACGACGGTTATGTAGCCAAGCGACATTTTGATCAACTACGCCTTTGTCAAGTCAACAAAGAACCTACAATCAAGTTTGAGCCGTACCTTTCTAAAGACTTAAGTTCCAATAATGGGAGAGATAAGCCCGCCGTTACTGCAACAACTCCCAAGTCTCCTGAATCCGAAAGTAAGTGAGGTTCCAGATACGAGCTCCAAAACCCCTCAACCTTCAACCCAGCTTTCAAATGCAAGCTCAGACGTTCCCGATACAAAATCCAGGACCCCTCCACCTCTTGTTCAGCCTCCAACGCTACGACGCTCTACGAGAGTACGGAAGCCAGTTGAACGATTAAATATTTCAAAATTTTAAAAATAAGTCCAAACCTAGTAAGCACTTACGCTGAAATTTAATCAAAATCTTTCAAATTAGCGTGGGAGAACTGTTGTGTTCGTAAACTCCCGCGACGGAGTACGTAAAGCAGTCACCAAGTGTCAAGCACAATTATACTGCTACTTCTGAACTTTCTTAATGATGCGACAGCGCGCTATCCATTCATTCTGTTACAAGGTAGCTACGAAGCTAGTAGCTCAATTCTGCTTCAATGTAATTCAATAAGATTTTAATTAAAGGAATTAAGTTGATCTTTAGTTTCTTATGTTTTTTTGGACAGGGCAGGGTTGGACTTATTTTTAAAATTTTGAAATATTTAATCGTTCAACTGGCTTCCGTACTCTCGTAGAGCGTCGTAGCGTTGGAGGCTGAACAAGAGGTGGAGGGGTCCTGGATTTTGTATCGGGAACGTCTGAGCTTGCATTTGAAAGCTGGGTTGAAGGTTGAGGGGTTTTGGAGCTCGTATCTGGAACCTCACTTACTTTCGGATTCAGGAGACTTGGGAGTTGTTGCAGTAACGGCGGGCTTATCTCTCCCATTATTGGAACTTAAGTCTTTAGAAAGGTACGGCTCAAACTTGATTGTAGGTTCTTTGTTGACTTGACAAAGGCGTAGTTGATCAAAATGTCGCTTGGCTACATAACCGTCGTCTAATTCGATTAGATAGTGTACTAGACCTAATCTTTCAACAACTGTACCGTACTTCCATAGAGTTGAACTTGAGTAATTTCTTGATTGGACTCTGTCTCCTAATTTATATTATTTCCTAAACATCGGTTGTTCCGATTTATTTTATAGGTCTCGGGAGGTGTAGGTTTAATAAGATCTAACTTCGTTCTTATATTTTCTCCAAATAATAATTCTGCAGGCGTCTTCCCGCTTGAGAGAGGTGTTGCTCTGTAACGAAATAATAACTCACACAATTTCTCATGCAGCGTACCGTGTTGATATCTCATACATTTTAATTTTGTTTTCGAGATTTGACAATATCGTTCTGCTTGTCCGTTTGTTGAAGGATGTCCTGGAGCAATCATTCTTTGTCGTATTCCGTTTCTCTTGCAGAATTCCATAAATTCTTGAGATTTGAAAATAGTAGCATTGTCACTGACAAGTATTTCTGGCAACCCATAACGGCTAAAAATTTCTCGCAAATAATGAATTGTTGAAGTGGAAGTTGGAACTTTCGTCATGTGATAAACTTCAGGCCATTTAGACTTAGCATCAACAACGATAAGAAAGAAGTGTCCCATAAATGGTCCAACGTAGTCCATATGAACACGTTGCCAATTTTTTGTAGGGAACTCCCAGTTGTGAATTGGAGCTTTCTGGGGGTTCTTTTTTATATCACAATACTCCTTGCAACTTCTCACGAGATTTTCAATGTCAAGGTCTATATTTTTCCAATAGCAATAATTCCTTGCAAGGGCTTTCATTTTTACAATTCCAACGTGTGTAGAGTGTAATTCTTGAAGAATGACTGGTTGAAGCTTTTTTTGGTATAAACACTCTCTGTCCTCGTAACAAAATACCATCCTGAAGTGTAATTTCAGGGTCTCTTATCTTCCCGTTTAACTGTATTTTAGCAAATAATCTATCGTCATTATCACTTGTGCTTAAACATACATCAAAGATGTGCTTTATGTGAAAGTCGCTTGAATTGCAATCTTCTACATGACTCATATTGTTTCTATCGCTTCTGTATCTACTTTTCATGCGTTCTGCTATACAGACTTTGCTCAGATGCCCTTTTTTGAAGCAAAATTTACATGTTAATTTATTTTTGAGTCCACATTCTTGAGTTCTGTGATTATGTTTCCCGCATCTTAAACATATATTCCTTAATCCAAGTTTTTCCAAATTCACCCGTTTTTTATTCTGACGACTTGGTTTATCACGCGTCTGTAAAGTATACTTTGAATTAGAATTATTAGGACTGAAATGCTGATTTTGTTTAGCTTTCGAGTTTGAAATTTTATTTACATTGGCTAATGGAGCACTACTCTTATACAACTCTTTATTTTCAATTTTGGAAGCTTCAATAGCTAAAGCAATGTCTAGTGTTTTTTCAAAGGTCAGTTCCGCTTGTTGTAGAATCTTTTCTCGGATGTCAGCGTCAGACAATCCTCGAATAAACTGTGCTCGAAGCATTATGTTTGAAATTGATCTGGAACAATCTTTATTTTCACAATTTGATTTGAAATCAGCACTTTTCAAAAGATCTTTGAGCTGAGTAACGTACATCGATATTGATTCACCGGGTTGTTGAGTGCGACACAAAAATTTATGTTGCTCCGTTAAAATATTTATTCTTTTACTTAAATTTCCTTTTAATAGCTTCAAAAACTCATCATATGTTTGCGTTGCTGGTAAATCTGGTGCTGTTAAACTCGATAATAAGTGATAGTTTTTCGGACCTAAACAGTTCAATAATATCAACTGCTTTGCGTTTAATGTTTCTTGAGTAGTGTCTGATAATCCTTTTAATTTAAAGTAATTTTCTAATCTTTGAATATATTCGTCAAACGTTTCATTACTTTCATCGAAGCATTCAAATGTTAATGACTGTGTTTGGAGCAAAGTGCTTACCTTGGATTCTGTAGTCGAAGTTGCCGACTTTTCTTGAAGCTTTTGTACAAATCTATTCAAAGTTGATATTAAATCTGCAATATCAGACATTTTCTGCGTTAATCCTCGTCGCCAGCTCTTGTGGCCGTGAGTTGATAAAAAAACATAAGAAACTAAAGATCAACTTAATTCCTTTAATTAAAATCTTATTGAATTACATTGAAGCAGAATTGAGCTACTAGCTTCGTAGCTACCTTGTAACAGAATGAATGGATAGCGCGCTGCCGCATCATTAAGAAAGTTCAGAAGTAGCAGTATAATTGTGCTTGACACTTGGTGACTGCTTTACGTACTCCGTCGCGGGAGTTTACGAACAAAACAGGAACCAAGAATAATTCCTCCCCAAACGCGCCATCCTGCACCACCGTAACGGTGTCTTTCAATGGTGTTCTCTTGGTGGTAACGGGTACCTGGCGCTCTCCAGATGAATGTCCGGCGAGAATCAGACTCCAAACTAAACCTGGACTCGTCGGAAAACATCACACAAGACCACTGTTGCGGTGTCCACAATGCATGCTCTCTACTCCAGGTTAATCGCAGGCGACAGTGAGTTGCGGTAAGTGGAACACATCTGACAGGCCTACGAGCATATAGACCAATGTGCCCTAAGCGTCTGTACACGGTCTGCCTTGAAACTGTCGTACCGGTAGCTGAAGAGAGCTGACGAGACAGGTCTGATGCTGTACTCCGTCTGTTTCTTTTGGCAGTAACTGCCAAATAGCGGTCCTCATTCGGCGTTGTAACTCGGGGGCGACCTGTGCTGTAACGTCTACTCACATTACCATCATCTTGGAATCGTTGCCAAAGCCTGGAGATGACACTCTGGGCGATTCCAAGTTCCTCGGATACTTCCAGCTGGGTACGTCCACATTACAGTCGTCCGATAATTCTGCCACGTAAAACATCATCCAAATGCCTCCTTTGTGCCATAACTATGCGGTTTTTGCTCTGAAAGGCTTTCACAGCGCTTGTGAACAATTTTACTTCTTTGCCACCATTCCTTATATACCCCTCTCTTACACTCTCGTCATTGTGACGTATCATCCACGCCATCTGGTGGTTTCCTGTAATTTGCATATTCTTCTTCAAGATGTGTGTGATCATTCTACAGGTGAAATTTTTATTTTAGAGATCAATTTCTGTGTGATTCTGAATTATCCTTAATTTATTGACATGAGTGTACCTTGAATATTAACATCTAAAACTGGATATTCATTTGAAAATAGGCAGAGCCCCCAAATAAGCCCCCCCCCCCAAAATCCCCAATTTCATAAAAAATACAGTTTTAAAGAATGCTTTAAATCTTGGATCTGATGTGATACAGAAAAAAAAAAAAAAAAATTCCCGGGCCCCTCGATATGGGGCCCCAAACATGGTCCTTAGCGCTAATTTATGCAATTTCGAAGCAAAGGTACAGCTGGCTCTGACTTTGCACATAAGAACTATTGGCATGGAGTTGTAGTTTCAACATAGTAGTTTCATATTATGAAAAGATATATTTTTTTTATTACTGTGTTAAATTTTTCTGGAAAATGGGGATGCTTTCAAAAAATATGCAGGGGGGCCCTTCAAAAAATTTTAATATTGGATTCACTTTATATGAAGATATATAATTGCACTTTTCAAAAATTTGAATGGAGTTTAATAAAATCTGAATAAAATTTGAATAAATTTGTGTGGCGAATGGAGAGAGTTACTACAATGTTTACGAATTATTTTGAGTGTTCCTGTAAATTATGTTACATGCATGAATTTATCCTATGTTACTCTGGAATAGTGTAGCTTTCAGTGAAAAGATCTTTAGAATCACTGTTCAAAAATTTGAATGGAGTTGAATAAAATTTGAATAAATTTGAGGAACGAATGGAGACAGTTACGGCATTGTTTACGAATTATTTTGAGTTTTCCTGTAAATTATGCTGCATGCATGAATTTTAGCCTATGTTATTCCGGAATAGTTTAGCTTGCAGTGAAAAGATCTTTAGAATCGATTCAGTAGTTACAGAGATGTCCATATAGCGTCATGTGCTAGAATTTTTGAGTGTCCCTGTAAAAGAACTAGTTATGCTGCATGCTGAATGGTAGCTGTATTACTCAGGAATAGTGTAGCTTTCCATCAGTGAAAAAAATTTTCGGACCGGAGTAGTTACAGAGATCCCCATACAGCGTAATGTAATTCTTATGAGTGCCCCTGTAAAATAACTATTTTTGATATATGGAAGATATATTTGACATATATGAAGAATAAGTTAATTTTCAATATTGGCACTGTCGATTAAACTTCTAAAAGTAACGCCGAAATGCCCCCATTCGTGCCAGTGGAATGTCCCAAATAGGGAGGTACTTTTTGGGATTTTTCTTGGAAACAGTTGTACCTTCAAGAAATGTGTTTTCATAATATCAAAATACTATGTTGATACTACATCTCCATGTCAATAGTTCTCCTGTGGGAAGTCGGCTTCAGCTGTACCAATGCTTCGAAATTGCGTAAATTAGCGCTAAGGACCCTGTCTGGGGCCCCGTAGCGGGGGGCCCTGGGGGCCTTCAAAAATTTTTAACATTGGATTCACTTTATATGAAGATATATAACTGCACTGTGCAAAAAAGTTTTCTGTATCACGTCAGAGCCAAGATTTAAAGCATTCCTAAAATTGTATTTTTTAAGAAATTGAGGGTGTTTTGGGGGGCCCTAATTTGGGGCTCTGACAATTTTCGAATGAATTTTCAATTCGAGATGTTAATATACAATGTATATTATAGGATAAAATTAAAAAATTCTCTGAAGCACCTCTGAGCCAGTCACAGTCGAGACAATAAAGTGGCAAAAATGGTCCTAAATTAATTCGACGTTGCTCCTCTGGGATACTTTGACCCCCATAACTCCAAAACTAAAAGAGGTAAATCAAAAATATTTCAGATTTGTTCTTTCCTTGGGTAAGGCAACACAATAAAAGAAAATCAGGAAATTCTGAGATGGTGATGGGAACATTTTTCCATTGACCTGCCCGATTTGCTTTTGCAACGGCTCTTAATTAGAGTCAGCACAACCTTTTCTGGGGAATGGTGAGGGCAGTCAAGATCAGGCCCGGACGCATATTACCAAACCTTACATTCATTCAGAACCGCATTTTCCGTCCGCCCACGGAACTAGGAATCGAGATCCCTGATTGGTTAGCTCACTGATGTCATGCCTGCCCACCGAATTCGAAAACTGGCGAGTCTGTACGGCAAAATACTTATGTATTAAAATGATTAATTATCATGAGATGAAATACCAGCGAAATAAAAATATAGGCAGCTTGCACTAGTTTTAGATGATATGCAATAAAAGAATATACGATTTAAATTACGAGTGCATTACAAATCTTATTTTAAACCTTATTTTCCACTGGTGCTGACATCTGTTATTATATAAGTAGACTTATATGACACGTTAAGTAACTTTTCATAGACGATTTTTCAGAAAATTATTTTTAAAGAAAGTCTCTAGGCTGTTTTCGATGCGTTTCTATAAAGTTTAATTTAATTAAAATTATTATAAACTGAAATAAATATTGAATAATACAATTATTCAATATTTATTTAGTAGAATTTTTTTTCCATAAAAGAAATTTTTTTTGAAAAATTATGAATATCGTTTCTTGAATAATGGCATGTACTCTAAATATTAATAAATGACTTAAGTTACAACTAGATTCGTGAGATTTATTTAATTAATAAAAAAGGGAATTTAAATAATTCATTGCATTTTCTTTTTTTCTGCAGTTATTTAGTTGTAGTGTGGATATTTAAACAAATTTACAATTTAAAAAACATTTAACCACTATGTGTGTATTAAGTATAATGTTGGATTTAAAGTATATTTCATTGATTAAATTATTTTAATTTACGTTACGACTTTTTAAAAATTTACGTTCAGGTTTTTTGTTTGTGATTTTTATTTATTGAGGTTCTTAACATAATTTCATATATTCCAAGATGTTTTTGTTTTTTCTTGAATTCTTGAGGGCATGTATTTTAATTCTTTATTTTTTAATCATGAATTACGATTTTATTAAAACGCATTTTAGCTTTAATGTTTTTTTTTTCATTTATTGCTGAAGGTGTTGGTTAACACTTTAAAGCGTTAGAACCCCATAGAAAGTCCTCCTAACAAGGCACCCCCCCCCTTGGCAGATCGCCCTAGTGTAGCGTTGCCATAATCACACATAACAACAACACTTTAAAAGCACTTTAAGCCTCATTGTTTGTCTAAATAATGACGCAACATTTTTTTTATAAATTAGATTCCTCTCTCCTTGTATCTCTTTTTCAGTGTTGATTAGGGATTATTCATGATATTTTTCTAATGTGCATTTGTCCGTATTTCTATAATTTTGATGGATATGTTGATTCTAGTTCATAAATTATATATATATATATATATATATATATATAATATATATATACAGTAAAATCCCTATATATATATATATATATATATATAATATATATATACAGTAAAATCCCTATATATATATATATATATAATATATATATACAGTAAAATCCCTATATATATATACAGTAAAATCCCTATATATATATATATATATACAGTAAAATCCCTATATATATATATATATATATATATATATACATACAGTAAAATCCCTATATATATATATATATATATATATATATATATACATATACAGTAAAATCCCTATATATATATATATATATATATATATATAATATATATATACAGTAAAATCCCTATATATATATATATATATAATATATATATACAGTAAAATCCCTATATATATATATATATATATATACAGTAAAATCCCTATATATATATATATATACAGTAAAATCCCTATATATATATATATATATATATATATATATATACAGTAAAATCCCTATATATATATATATATATATATATATATATATATATACAGTAAAATCCCTATATATATATATATATATATATATATACAGTAAAATCCCTACATATATATATATATACAGTAAAATCCCTATATATATATACAGTAAAATCCCTATATATATATATATATATATATATATACAGTAAAATCCCTATATATATATATATATATATATATATATACAGTAAAATCCCTATATATATATATATATATATACAGTAAAATCCCTATATATATATATATATACAGTAAAATCCCTATATATATATATATGTACAGTAAAATCCCTATATATATATATATATATATATATATATATGTACAGTAAAATCCCTATATATATATATATATATATATATGTACAGTAAAATCCCTATATATATATATATATATATATATATATATATATATATATATGTACAGTAAAATCCCTATATATATATATATATATATATATATATATATGTACAGTAAAATCCCTATATATATTATATATATATATATATATATAATATATGTACAGTAAAATCCCTATATATATATATATATATATATATATATGTACAGTAAAATCCCTATATATATATATATATATATATATATATATATATATATATATATATATTACATACAGTAAAATGCCTCTGAGATATCAACTCTCTTAACGACCATTATTTATTTTGAAAAAGCATTTCCTGCCATAGACAGTTTTAAATTTAGTTTATAAATTGCAGTTTTATACAAAGAGCTCTCCAAATTGTTTTCCTCTCTTCACGACTTTATTTAGAAATTATTAGAATTTCTTTTGACTTGGTCTATGGCAGAAAATGCTTTTCAATAAAACATTATGATCGTTAAGAGAGTTGATATCTCAGAGGCATTTTACTGTATATATAATAATAAAATAAACTTTTCTAATTTAATCTAATTTAATTTAATGTTATTTGAAAAAGCTTCTTTAATCTCGGTTACTCTTACTGTAAAGTTTGTTTCTCGGCCATACAAATATTACGCTCAGAGACGATTTTTGAAGTTCCATAAGGAGTGAAATTGTTGATTTAGCAGTATTTGCAGTTTTCTGTGGTTTCGTTGCTGCGCGTTTTTAGAACTCCTGGGTAAGCAGGTGTTTCTCATGTCTTGATTGACAATCTAGTTAACTAATTACGTTTGAGAGTAACGCCTTCGCGATCGTGCTGCGCCCTGCCAGCAGGTGTAGTAACTAGGAGAGTATTTAAGCAAGTGCACAAAAATTTCGGGAGCTTTTTCCGGAGCTTGAGGCTTTAATCTTGTTAGGAGCTGTTCGAGATCACAATGTAAAGAGAAAGATAGCCCCGGAGCTAAAAAGATCGCCGGCCTGACTACTGTCCTCTGTCCGAACTTTGAAATAAACTATTCAATTCAACCTAGAAGCCTGGTGTAGTGTTGATCATTTCAACAAATGATGGCGTAAAATTATATATATATATATATATATATATATAATTTATGTACTAGAATCAACATATCCATCAAAATTATAGAAATACGGACAAATTCACATTAGAAAAATATCAGGAAAAATCCCAAATCAACACTGAAAAAGGGATACAAGGAGAGAAATCTAATTTATAAAAAATAAGTTGTGTCAGTAATTAGACAGACAATGAGGCTTAAAGTACTTTTATAGTGTTAACCAACACCTTACGCAATAAATGAAAAAAAAGCATTAAATTTAAAATTCTTTTTAATAAAATCGTTATTCATGATTCAAAAATAAAGAATTAAAATACATGCCCTCAAGAATTCAAGAAAAAACAAAAGCATCTTGGAATATATAAAAATTATGTTAAGAACCTCATTAAATAAAAATCACAAACAAAAAACCTGAATGTAAATTTTTAAAGTCTTAATGTAAATTAAAATAATTCAATCAGTAAAATATACTTGAAATTCAACATTATACTTAATACACACCCAGTGGTTAAATGTTTTTTAAATTGTAAATTTTTTAAAATATCCACATTACAACTAAATAACTGCAAACAAAAATGGAATGAATTATTTAAATTCCTTTTTTTATTAATTAATTAAATCTCACGCATCTAGTTGTAACTTAAGTCATTTATTAACATTGTACATGCCATTATTCAAGAAACGATATTCATAATTTTTCAAAAAAAAATTTCTTTTACTTTTATGGAAAAAAAATTCTACTAAATAAATATTGAATAATTGCATTATTCAATATTTATTTCAGTTTATAATAATTTTAATTAAATTAAACTTTATAGACACGCATCGAAAACAGCCTAGAGACTTTTTAAAAAAATAATTTTCTGAAAAATCGTCTATGAAAAGTTACTTAACGTGTCATATAAGTCTACTTATATAATAACAGATGTCAGCACCAGTGGAAAATAAGGTTTAAAATAAGATTTGTAATGCACTCGTAATTTAAATCGCATATTCTTTTATTGCATATCATCTAAAACTAGTGCAAGCTGCCTATATTTTTATTTCGCTGGTATTTCATCTCATGATAATTAATCATTTTAATACAAGTAAATAATAAAAGTATTTTGCCGTACAGTCTCACCAGTTTTCGAATTCGGTGGGGCAGGTATGACGTGAGTGAGCTAGCCAATCAGGGATCTCGATTCCTAGTTCCGTGGGCGGACGGAAAATGCGGGTCCGAATGAATGTAAGGTTTGGTAATATGCGGCCCGGACTGGCCAGTGTGTCCGACTGTCTGCAGACGGGTGGGGCCCCACCCTCGGAGGGCCCTCCCTGCTGAGCGCGGGCCCCCAAGCAGAAAAAAGAAAGAAAATTTAAAAAAAAGTGCTATACTGATAGCACTTGTATGAAGTTTGACACATAAATTTTTTTTTACAGCTGCAATTGCGCCCCAGAAATCTTCAAAACACTTAATTTTAAATGTAGTTCTCAAAATTTTTTGAGTGAGGGTTCCCGAATGAACAAGGGATTCATTAATATGAATGACGCATATTAATTAATAGATCAATATTTTATTGATGCATTCATTATCAATCATAATTAATTAATAATAACATCATACCTCCCCCATACCCCGAAAGTTAACACATTCTATTTATTGGTTGCACAATAACTCGGGCACCCCTTCTCTTGAGACGGGCGGGCCCCTCGCTCCCAGTCCGGGCCTAGTCAAGATCCACTATTTAGTAAGTAGACAAATTCGAAAGACCTGCAATTGGTTTTTGTCCAGTGCTGCTAAAGCCCTAAGCACGTTCTTGATAATATTAAAACTGGTCGTATAAACAACTTCGGATTCTGATTTCATTCATTGTCAGTCTAGTAGCGAAACAATTCGGTGAGTCTATCCGTGAGGTGTAAGATAGTGTAAGATACCCACCGGAGGGGCCGACCCGAGGGTTTACGGCCAATATCCCTCCGGGGAAGAAGAGTCCACCCCGCTCGGCAAAGCGACACCAGCCCGTTGCTAAGGCCAAGACCTCCTCGGGCCACAGCCCGACGGGCCCGGCCCCCAAGTCCAAAATCCGTGAGGTGTGTAGGAAGGGGGGGGGGGCAGTGGGAGCATGCAGGCTTGAAAACTTTTATTCGGGAATTTTCGGGGCTTTCGAGATTAAAATGCGGGACCCAGCTTACTTGCAGGAAAGCGAGAGGCAGGGGCTTTGAAACCTTCATAACGAAACCTTATATAGCTCTTTCTCTCTGCAACAATCAAGTCTTGAGGAGCCCTGTATGGACGCCCATAGAAAATTTTTTAAGGGGGGGGGGGCAAAGTTAAAAAAAAATTCTAGAGGAGGCAAATTTCACACTTCTAACAATCTGAGTTCCGATTTCGCTTTGAAATGCAAGTTTGTTTACGTCATAACACTATATACTAAATCTCCAGGGGAGGAGGGGGGGGGGCAAGGTAATTTCGTCGCCCCCCCCCCACTTTCTAAAACGTTGGCACGTCCCTGTATTAATATGTTTTGGTTTAGTATACCCATTTCAATGGTAAAATTTAATCTTTTTGTGTTTTAACGAATTATTCTAATAATCAAAGTAGCCGCCAGCAGGAGATCCAAGGGAGGTGCACTGCACGTGCCCCCTGTCAGGGAGCCGGTGACCCTCCCCTTTCAGGGACTCCTGATTCATTTTTCGGAGAATTTTTAAGATAAGAAACAATCCAATTTTTAGGCCAATTTTAATTTTGAAATATTTTAAAGAAAGACTACTTTTGTAGCACTTTCGCTTTTCAGAGATTCGTGAAATGATGCGTTTACATTTCAATCAGAAACAAAATTTTATGGGTGTCGGAAGTGGGGGGATGTTCGCAGTGGCGTGGCGTGGAAGGGGGGGCGGCTCCCGACCCGGGCAGAAAATTTCTAGAGGCGGTATAACGTCTATGGTTAACAAGTTCTTGACAGCGGCGGCGGTGACCGCGGCCGTTACATTTTTTTAGGACAGAGAGATACTTTTAGTTCACAACAGCTTTAATCTATTGTTACAATATTTCGTAAGCTGTAGAAGATGCATCACATGTATTTTTCTATAAATAGGTTACAATCAAAATAATAAAATAACTCGGCTGTTCGAGCCTCGGCAGGGGGAGACCCCTGAAACCCCTTATTTTTTAGTTTCTTTATTGCAATATTAAAACGATATTAATTGACTATGTCATTTTATCTCTCATCTATTGTTATTTCGCCTGGTAACTCTATGTTGAAATTTTTAAGATTGTAACCTATTTATGTGTGTGTGTGGGATTACGACCGATTAGCTCCGAGTGGGCTCTAGGTCGAAGGGTGGGGTGCCCTCCGTGGGGGTCTTTCTAAGGGTTTCTAACCCGTATTTACGCTAAGTTTCGGAGAAAACCACGGAAAACTCCGAACGGTTAGGGCGACGGGCGCGCGATGGACTCGAACTCGGGACCTTCACACTTGTGTAACCTATTTCTAGAAAAATACATGTGATGCATATTCTACGGCCTACGAAATATTGTAATAATAGATTAAAGCTGTTGTGAATTAATAGTATTTAAATATATGTAAAATTTTGTCACATTTTTATGTCGCTTTTTTGGGACACATTTTTCGACATTTTCAATAAAGGGGGTGAGAGATAAAATGACATAGTCATTAAAAATACATATGATGCGTATTCTACAGCTTAGGAAATATTGTAACAATAGATTAAAGCTGTTGTGAACTAATAGTATTTAAATGTAAAATTATGTCACATTTTTATGTCGCTTTTATGGGACACATTTTTCGGACAATTTTCAATAAAGGGGGTGAGAGATAAAATGATATGGTCATTAAAAATTTTAACATAGGGTTACCAGACGAAATACACGAAAGATGAGAGATAAAATGACATAGTCAATTAATATCGTTTTAATATGGCAATAATGAAACTAAAAATTTAGGGGGGTTCAGGGGGTCTTCCCCTGACGAGGCTCGAACAGCCGAGTTATATTTTATTTATATTGATACATATTACTAGATTTCAAGAGAACTGGATTATATAAAAAATAAAATTATACATATTCTTTCCGATAACTGAATAATTTATTAATAATATTTTTTATTTTAAATTTAGAGGCTTAATCAGGTCAATTTTTTTATTGGTTTAACTTTCAGCATAGAATTCAATGTTTTGAATTTTCACAGCTCCCCAGAACTTTTTTGAATCGACATTTTGAAATTGGTTTGAGAAGAATACAAAAAATTTAATGTTTACGCAAAAATACTTCTGCTAGCAATTACTTTTTGAATGCCTCCGTGTAAGTTCCCTCTCAGTTCGTACCGAAACATTTTTCTGTCTGCTCTGCTGAGTTAGATAAAGCGCATGACCTCCATTGACCACAATCAATGTGGATATTTGAAATACGCAGCCGGGGAAGATCGGAGTTAGCCATGGCATATGCAAGTTGCTTAAGCGTGCTGTCGTAAGTTTGAATCGCACTCATTCCTTGAGTCGTTGTTTAAATTTCCTTGGATCAGATTGCTGAAGTTTGTCGATGGCTAAGTGACTGCTTACTTGATTCGAGTCATTTTTTTAACTTCTTTCTTTCAACATCTTTCGAACACCTCTTTATTTTAGTGTGGTTAGCTAGTAAGAGGGTTTTGTTTGTAAGTGTGGTATTGGTAGTGGCATTTTTAGTGAGTGTTGTGGTGAGTGACAACCCAAGTAGCATAGCAGCATTGGCCCGGGGTGGCTGATGCAGAGACGGATGCAGAAAAACCATTGGGGGGGGGGGGTGTCGGTTTTCGATTACAATGATACATTGATTTCCCACTACTGTTTCTAACAATATATAAATAGACATGGTATATCACGACTAAGAAATGTGATGCTTGATGCAAGGCCCGTCGAGAGAAAACTCGGATGCGGGGATGGGGGAGATCTGTCATCGCCTCTTCCTATACCGATCAAGTTAAGGTCGAAGCTGATAAACCACGTTTTGTATGTTTTTCAGTGGACGGCGGGACATTGAGATGGAATCAAAATCTTCCGTTGCTCCCTTCCTTTTGCGGGAGGGGCGTAGTTTGCGGTTTAATACATGAATCTTTTGTTGGTAGATCCCGACTCCTCACTAAAAAGTCGTAAAATCGCCAGAAGAATATCGCCTTACCCCTGTAGTGGCGGAAGACGTGGTTTATCAGCAACGGTCTTTATTCATGTTACTGTTCACGGGCCCTCCCCATCATCAACATTTTAGTGTGAACAGAGTAGAATTGCTGAATGCATTATTGATCCCATTTCACGGCCACCGAGCAGCATATATTTTTGCGTTTCAGGATTGTAAAGGTTTTTCAGATTAAGTAGTTCCATTTCTTTTCTGTGAGGACTGTAGTAAACAGACCTCAATTGCTATTTATAAGTATTAATACTATCAGGGGCGTAGCCAGGGGATGGCTGACGGATAGGGTGTCTCGGAAAATACGAATGTAGGAAAATGTTTGCTCCCCAGGGTTTTTCTGGTTCCTTTTGGTGTGAAATTGCAATGTGTGAAATTTTAAGTCTGTTGGTCAATGTTTGAGTTTTCCTGTAAGGGCATAAAGATTTAATTTTTTTAGAAAATACATCCTCTTCGGGTTTATTGATTTCTTCTTCAAGATTTCCCCTGCATTTGAATTAAGTTTTTATGAGTTCTTATGTCTGAAAGAAGTACGAATTTGCATATAAATGAGATTCATATAAATTGTAATCGCAGCAGAATTTACTTATTCAAGAATGAAAATGGAAAAATCAACTCCCTTCACATTATTGAACTTTATTCTCGTACTGATAATAGATGTATATTGATATAATAATATAATTCACACTGAAAGTATTAGAACATTGTTATGTACTTTGGCATAGTAACAAAATACTACCTGAAAAAAAAAGACACACAAAATATACATTTTACGAATACGGCCAAATTTTGAACTGAGTAAAAATTCAAGTAATCCATTGTAAAGTAAAATGAAATTTCTATATAAGTGCACTAAGCACTTAAAATCTTACAAATGTTTTAAACAGGATTTAGTGAAGGCTGGTGCTGATTTCCTAGATTGTTCACACACACAACCGACTATAGCAAACACTGACTCTCTTCTTCAGCCTTCGTAATTTTCTGAGAAAAATCCTGCACCAGCTTGACTCCATGTTCTGCTATATTGTTAGCGAATTTAAGTTTTTACAAATAATTTTGTTTCATTACAGTCAGCATCCACTTCCCATGTCAATGGACATTTTTTCAGCCAGGTTCCATTTTGCTTAAATATTTCAAAAAATAGCCATGAACGGGGCCCTACTAGCTGAAATAATTTTGTTTGTAAATTTAAATTTGAGAATACAGGAACGCTCTTTGGTAACGCTATCGATTCATTCTTGAATTTCAACAATGAAGAGGAGATTTTTTTCTTCTCGGTTTCAGAAATCTTTTTTGAAAGATAAGATTTGGTATTGTCTCCTCTGCCAAATACCACAAGTGCCGATTTAAGGCTGTCAGAGCAGCCTGAGTAACCTCAGGAGCAATAGCTTTGTAGCTGTTCAAACTATGCCAAAGCATAATGTCATTCGCTGGAGCATCTACAGCTTTTGGAGCATTCAACCAGCATTTACTATAAATAAGAGAATTAAAAAGGCATACTTTACGCAGTTTTCAACTTTTTTTTGGGTCATAACCCAATTGCTCATTAAATGCGTACATTTTTGCCCCATAAACTTCTGTTGACATCACATAAATTTACTAGCAGGAGCCTAGAAAGCTCCAGGCTTCTGCCAGTGAATTTCTCGAGGTAGAATTTCACCTAATATTATAAGTAAGACTTCCTGCAAATTCCTTATAGTCTCCGACAAGGAAGAGCCCCTTCTTTTTGCTCAAAACAAGTTTTAAGAATGTGATGGCTTCCTTTTTTAAAGGTTTTAGCTTCCTGTCACTAACTTCAATCTTTTTGGAATTATCTAAATTGTTTGAAATAGTTTCCCCTTGAGATTGAAGCTCTTTAAAGTCTAAATTATATGGATTCATAGATTGTCCGAAAATAGACGTCCGAAAATAGACACGCTGCAGATTCAATTAACTCTACCACATGGTGTCGACAAGCGAAGTAAAATAATTTCTTTTCCAAAAGTGTTTCTAGCCTTACACATGTTCCATTTATCCAGCCACTGTTTGATGCAGTTGTGTCAAAGGAAAGGCCAATCATATTTTCTGATTCACCCCATTCGTGAGTCAATCGAAAAACTCTTTAAGCCTGTACTTTAGCAGTTTCGTCAGGTATATTTGGCACCCCTCCAACAACTTTCCCTCCATATACTCGGACGCGTGTCCATGAACTGAAAGTAGGGTCAAGTCTCCAAAGTTGGGTAAGCGTACAAAAGAAAATTATTGGAGTACGCAGAAAATTGTAGGAGGTATGCACACGACACAAAGCACACACACACACACGCAATATATAGATTTGAATATAGTTAGGGGGTACATTTTATGATTATTTTCATAAAATAATCATAAAAAGTACGTCGTCAAAAACGCTTGGAGACTGATTTAAATGCATAGTAGGATCGCTTGTTTTTCTTCAATTTCCGCATAAATTAACTCTTTCTTGTGATTGCACTTGATATACAATATATTTTTGTACATAGATAATTTTTCAAAACTATAACGAGTAAAAAATCTATTTCCTTAAGTTGAAGGAACATATTTATAAAACTTTTTAAATTATTACGAAATTTACGTTTTTCGTATTTTTTTTTAAATCTTTAAAGCCTTACAGGCAAACTCTGACGTTGATCTAGAGAGTTCAAATTTCACACATTTTAACTTCTCACCAAAAGGAACCAGAAAATACCCGGGGAGCAAACATTTTCAGACATTCACATTTTCCGAGACACTCTACTGATGGGGCTGCAGCCACCCCCGAAGTAAGTAAACATGGAGAAAATTAAGCGTTCGTGGATAAATTTCAAAGTTCCTCTTGATATCTCCATGGCACAGTTATGTTCCCCTTAAGAAATATGAGGCTCCCCTGGGGCTAACTGATTTTTTTCTAATGTATGTTTTTGCAATTCATTATAAACTCGATTTCCGATTATTTTTTTAAAATTCATTTTCATGTGCGACCACTGTTAGGCAAAATAAAAAGGGCCCATTCCCTTCTATTTAAAAAAAAAAAAAAAAAAAAAAAAAAAAGGAGAAGCGGAAGAAAGGTTCCCAGACAGCACAGCAAACTTGAATCGAACTTGCAACAAGCTTGATTTATCAAGTCAATAAGATTGAATTAAGCTTGAAAATTTCAAGCGTGTAAGCTTAAAGCAAGCTTGAATCAAGTGTTCTAGTTTACACTTGCCCAGCTTGCATTAAGCTTGACATTTCAAGCTTGAATCAAGCTTGACATAGCAAGCTTAAAAAATTTTCCTAAATACACGGGGCGCCGAACTCGCCCCACATATTTTACTTTGCCACGCATTTTCCCCTCTACGCTGAAATTTCAGGTTAATTTAATCTGTTTCCATCGAGTGTCCGTGGCTAGAATAGTACCCGGGACCTTTCGGTTGGTAGGCGAGCGCGCTATCTATTTAGCTACTAAGGCTTCGGGCAGTTATGACTAAAGTTTGAAGTGAATTATCAAGCCGTTTTCTGGCCAGATTGATAAGTGGGCGATATGTTATTTGTTTTTTTATTTTTCCATGGGATGCATCAAAATTCAAATAATGTTATGTGTGATTTGAGACTCTACTAATAGGGAAATAAACATAATATAAACTTAAGAGCAGCACACGTTTTAAAACTTTCACAACACTCATGAGCAATACTGCTGGCCAAAATCGAGACAAACGACTGATTTTGAAATCAATTTCGTAGTATAATTGTATTTTATTTTGAAGAATTTCCATATTTGGAAATATAGAATCTTTTTTTTAATTCTATGGTGAACCACCCATAAAGTGAAGTATATTAACTAACTAAATTGTGTCAATTATATTAAAATTTATTTTTAGGGCTAATTAATTAGTTAATGGAATTACTAATGTTAATTAGATGTAAATAAAACAAAAACTCCCCTCGTGTTACACTTCACAGGGTCTTATCCCATTCATTACTTCCCCTTGCGTGTTCTAATGTCCAGGTTTTGTGCGTAATAAACAGAGCCCGATCAAGACAACTGTGGGCCCTGGGCAAAAAAAAATTGGGCCCCTTGCAATACCCCCCCCCCCCTCAAAAAAAAAAAAAAAGATTATGATCGGTTCATACTGAAAGCTTTTTAAATATCTTACCCATTCTTAACACAAATTTTGTGTTAAGAATGGGTTTACTTACTTAACACAAATTTTGTGTTAAGTAATCTGAAGCCAAAGAAACAGATAGTTAAAGGTTACTTCGAAATGCTATATCACAGTTGCTAACATGTATGGAATACAAACACTTTAGCCATTTTTGTAAATATTTCTTAAAATAACAAATAATTGAGAAATTTTGGTATTTTTTAACGCTAAAAATTCTCTTTACAAATGTGGTTAGTTATTTTCCCACATATCGGTATGCTATATCGATATAGAGCATTTCGAAGAATTAAAAATAAGTTTAAATTAATTTATACAAATGTAAATTTGAATTATTTTCATTGTTCATACTTTATAATTAAAAAAATTATTTAACTTCTGAAATTTTTTTTTATCCTTTGTAATTTTATTTTAAAACTACAAAAGTGTAAGATGTAAGATTTTTGGGCCCTAAAATCTGCAGGCCCTGGCCAGTTGCCCTGCCGGTAATATGGCACTGGTAATAAAATAAAACACATCTTTTACCAACTTTCAGCAAATTTGAGAAACGCTAGAATATTAATGTCCATTCTCTTTCACAGATGGCGCCATCACTGCACACTGCAAGCTAAAATCAAGCTAAAGTCAAGTTTGTATTAATACGTCAAATTCAAAGAAATGTCAAGCTTGATTTAAGCTTATGTGCTGTCTGGATTATATCGATTTTTATAAGTTATATTGCTGCATTCCAGTTCTTAAATTCTCAGCCACTGCCGGAAAAAAATCCTAACTACGCTACTGACCACTATTGCCTGCTATTTACAACTTCAGCTTTCTTTTGAAAACCAGATCCCCTATACACTGCCATGAACTTCGCTTTGTCTGATATCTTCGAATATATTTTACTTTTATAATGGGGATTTGTACCCATACGTCTGTGTGGGCAACTCTTGAGAGTAGTTGAAAGAATAAAAGCTGTACAAATTTGGGATGGAGGAATAGGATTGTTCGTCTGTGCTTCAGCATCATTCATGGCCAATGCTGACTGCCTCTTTGTCTAACGTGACTACAGAGGGTAAGAGGGAAAGGTTTCATGAATTTTACGACTTTTTACTGACCATTCGGGTCCGCCGACAAAAGATTTCTACACTAAACCGCAAACTCCGTCGCCTACACAATGGAGAGAGCAACGAAAGAATTTTTTTTTCCTTATCGGTGTCCCGTCGTCCATCGAAATACGGTGGAACCTGCTAAAGTGAGTACCTTGGTAAAGAGATCCCCTGTCTTGGATGTCTATAGTGACCACTTTTATGCAATTTCACTTTACAAAAATCACACTTTTCCACCTTTGTAAGGTGACTAGTTTTGTTCTTCTCTGAGTAATCGCATTAGACAAGATCCACAGTATATATAAAACGGGAGAACTGTACTCCAGCCTTTATTGTGGCGGTGTCGAGTCAATAAAATTTGCCCTTCCTTCTGTCTAAAAATAAAAGCTCTATCTTATTTTTGTAAATACAGAAATTTTATTTAGCCCAGAAGGATTTGTGTCCAGTGGTTCTTACTGTATTTGAAATGAAAAATAATTAAATTATGGGGATTTTATTAATTCTAAAATTTAATTTCGTTAAAAATTTAACCGTATTTTCCTAAAGCTATCCAAATGCAGAAAAAATAGCCAAATAGAAAAAGAAACATGTAAAAATAAAAATAAACAAATAACAATAATAAATTTGTATTTTAATTATTAATTTGTTTGAAATTAAAAAATACGTTCTAGTTTATTTATAATTATTTTCTGAGGATTTCATTAATTGTATAAATTCATTTTGTTTAAAATTTTATACGATACTTTCTAAAAGCAATACAATGCAAATACGGAAAAAATAAATCCAATGGGAAAAAAATGTATAAAATAATTTATTTTCCTGTCACCAGATGCCGATACCAAAAGAATAATTGATTCAATTCAAGAACTTAGGATGTGTATACAAAATTCAATATATAAAGGCATCCAATACTGCTTTCGTCTAGATTTCGGGCGAAAAACTCACTAGCATTAATAAGTGAACTTTTATAGTAAATCTCGTTCCTTTGTCGGCTAAATTTATTCAAATTATATTAGGAATGATAAATCCCACTCATTTGTCCGCCATCTTGTTTATGAATAACGTTTACCGCAATCAGCATCCACTAAACTTGAAGAATAGCGTGCTACGCTAGCCTCCGCTAAACGTGAGCATGCACAATATGGTCAAAAACCAGTTTAGCGGCTAACGTTACCGTTAGCAAAGGGAGAAACGTAGCGCAAAATCTTCCTATTATTGGTGTAAATAACGTACACCAGTCTACTATATACATAGTGTCCAGTGCTAACGGTGCTTAATGGCCATTTCCTAAACCGTTAGTGAGAGATGCATAGTTCCAATTGCAAAAATGCTTTAAATTGTATAATGTATTATATCAGAAAAAATTAAAGTCAATAAATCAATTCTGAAAAACAATACGAAATTTAAATTTTTACAATGTCTCCCGGTCCTATCAGTTGGATTTAGGAAAATTTTCTTTATACAATTTCATGCGCTATAAAAAAAATTCGTCCTTCTACGACCAAAATACATTGAGTTACAACTGCTTAAAGTCATAGGTTAGAGCACTTTTCAACTGCGAAATAGGGTTTGTATGCAGAAGGAATAGAAAAATTAATGTACATGATTTAGATCAATCATTCAAATCAAAAGACCGGATAGATTTTTATAGATCTTGACACTAGGCTATCATTTTGGGAAAAAATACGTTAAAGATCCCCATTGTTTACAGATACACAGGTCAAGGGCGGCTCTAGGCTGAATTTTCGGAGGGAGACATTGAACTTTTTAGATAGTCTATAAATTCTTCAAAAGGCGAATTGAACTTATGGAATCATGAAGCATACGAATCTAAAGTTGTAAAACAAAACGTTCGGAGGGGGCTATGGCTCCCTCGCTGAATCCGCCATTGAGACAGGTATTAAAATAACGCTTTTTAAATCACTTTTAATTCAAAAATAGTAATTATTAATATAGGTTACGCAAGCGGGGATTACGCTGATGTGAACTCATTCAGCATTCGACACAATTGATGATGACACGATCAAATTGATGATGCTTCCAGAAGAAAACCGGCAAATCAATATAAGTTATTCTTCTCATTTCGAAACTGTTATTCAAGCGATCTTAATGTGATTTGAAAATTTATAAAATTTAAGGAACACATTTGGATTTAAGTCTTTCTTATGCTTTTTAATCTGGCGTAAACTAATGTAATTTCCATGCCATTTCATTTTTTGCAAATGCATGCGATTCTGCATTGTAGTAGCATTTCTGCTTTATTTCAAAAGTATAAATCATTTTATGTGCGCGAAACTCGCCAAGCATGGGAACCTAAAAACGGTCTTTTAAAAATAAATAAAATTTTAAAATTCTCACTCTCGGTAGCACATTATTGAACTTATGGACTTATATGTTCAAATTTTCAGAGCTCTGCGGGCTGTAGATTTGTCTGAAGATCGTACACATACAGATTTACAAACATTCACTTTTTATCAGAACCATTGCTAACTTTTTTCGGGGAGGGGGGGGAAGATGTCGATAAACTGCCAAGTCAAATATCGGGTTTTTACCAACTTACTTATTTTTTTATCAACTATATTACTAACTTTTTACTTTTGCCAACTGGATTTGCGTAATTTTGACAAGTGTACCAGTAACAGAAAGTAAATTATCATTTTCGTTAAATTTTTTTTCACCAATTTTGAGAAGTTTAATAGAAATTTGCTAGTGTTATGAGGGGGAGGAGAGACTCCCCACTACCCCCTTTTAGCAAGGGTCCTGACTTTTATTACTATAGATGTGGCAAATGAAATGAGATGGCAATTTCATTTAAGTAAAACTAATATGGAGGCATTTTTAAAAAATTCAATTTGTTTAAGGTGCCTGCGTAACTTTAAATGCAATTTTCGGTCAAAAATCCGATTTTTATTTTTCGGCTTTTTATTAAAGCTTAATTTATTAGATTTCTAAATCCGTTTGAATTTTCTTTCTATCATGTTTAAAACTTGAGTTATACGAATTTTAATAGAAGTCACTTGGAAGATTTCGAAACCGGAAGTAGGATTCTGGCGCCGAAAGTGAGCCGTAAATGTTTGTTTACATTACTATTTTACCTAATATGAGTATTAAACTTTGTTACTAGTTATAAATGAGCATAAAAAATAAAATAGAAAACTTCAAATTATTTAGAATGTGTTAAATATTTGTGGCAACAAAACTGCGAAATTGGGGGCGTATGATGCCGTAATACAGTTTAATGAAGGCTATCAAGGCTGTCTAAAAGTTTTAACAGAACTAAATATTACTAATCCTGGGTATTTTACCATGTAAGGACATCGACAGCTTGATGGCTTTCGAATGACCAATTGACGTCATGCAACCCCTAGTGCACATAAACGTAGAAAAATTTTAAAAGCAATTAGAAAAAAAATCATTGTTCATAATAATAAAGATGGCGAGCTGTACAAATCAGGAGCATTCTAAAAATATATATATTTTTTATTTATTAGGTAAGATTTAGTATTTGTTTATTTTCTGCTTTTTCTCAAAATGATATTTTTACGATTTTGCTTTATTGCAAAACATCATAACTCAAAAAATTATAAAATGCAATGTTTTGAAACTTTGACAAAATACTCTTGAGGAGTCATTTTAGGGACTGAACTACTGCGATGAATCTAGTTTTTTTTTTGTTTGTTTTTTTGTCGTCGATAGAAATTACGAATTGTCATGTATATTCGTGATTTTTCACCTAGTAAAATGTAAACTTCTCTAAAATATTAAATAACATGGATATAGTTTTGAGTTTAGTTCACTCCCTTAAGGACCTTTCAATAATCAAAATAAAATTTACAGAATAAAAATACCTTTACTTAAATTTGACTTATGATGTTTTGGTAAAGTGATTTTTTTTTTGCAAATTTTATGTATATTTTGAGCCTAAATATCAAAATATTTTAAAATTTGCATATTGTTTCGTGTTATTCACAGTTTTTAACTGTATTCTATTATATAATGAACATAAATTAGCAATTTTTCAATTATTAAAAAAAAATCCACTCCGACAGTAGGCGGGCGCCTTAAGATTATTTTGTGTTCATGTAGCATAGATGCCAACTTTTGCAAAACGTAATTAACCACTTTTTGTAAACAATAATTTCTGCTTAGAATACAGCACATTTTCCCACTTGCGCATTCGTGATTGTTACTATTTTAAAAAAAATATTTTTAAAAAATTACTGTTTAAAAAATGGTTAATTATATTCTACGGCGGGCAGTAAAAAAGTTCCCGGAATTGTGGTGTAACTCTTTATTACCACAGTATACATAACAAGTAGTTAATTGCCTTCAAAGTAGGTTCCTTCAGAACACACACACTTTCTCCACCGCTCTTGCCATTGCTGGAAACAATTCTGAAAGTTTTGTTTCGGTATCTTCCAAAGTTCAGCCATCGCGTTGGCTTGATGTCTTCTATGGTGTCAAAACGGTTACCTTTGAGGCCCATTTTGATCTTGGGGAAGAGCTAGAAATCAGAAGGTGCTAAATCCGGTTGAGTAGGGAGGCTGGTGGAGGAGTGGACGTTGTGTGCCATTCTAATGACTGCGTCTTGGTCTCAAGCGTACAGCCAGGTCTCGTCACCAGTAAGGATTATCTCAAGAAACGTCGAGTCCTCAGTGCTTTTTTCAAAACATTCGCCAGCAGTCAACTTCCAACTTCAGCAGCTGCCGGAGAAACTTTGCACGGACATGTTTCATCTTCAAATTATCTGACAGGATTACGTGAATGGATCCATGTGAGACCCCAGTTCTTGTGCGGCGCTGTCGTCTTCCAGCGATTCCTGTCCACCTCGAAATCTTGAAAACCACTCGTAAACGGCTTTTTTTTTTTTTTTTTTTTTTTTTTAAGAATCGTCACCGTGAACTGTTCTTAAGGTTAACAAAGTCTCTGAAGCAGATTTCCCCAATCTTCACATGAACTTGATGTTCGCCCTTTGCTCGAACTTCAACATCTGCCTCAAAATACAGAATTTGGTCACGTTAAATATAGTTGATAAAAAATAAATAAGTTGGTAAAAATTGATATTTGACTTTGCAGTTTTTCGACATCTCCCCCCCCCTTAAAAAAGTCTTAGCAATGGCTCTGGTGACCCTCAATCCATCAAGTATATAAGAATAGATAGAATCTACTTATACTCAATTCTACCATATATGGCTAGCCATGATTCTACTACAATCTGTTAGGGTTCAAGTAATATTTTCCACAAACACGTGACTGAAATAGCCTGGTATCGATTTCATTTCAAATTTCAACTGTGTGTGATTATGGCAACGCTACGCTAAGGCGATCTGCCAAGGAGCAGAAAGTAAATTAGTAAGATGGGGTGCCTTGGTAAGAGGACTTTCTAAGGGGTTCTAACGCGTATTCACGTTACATCTGGAGATAACTTACCAAAACTCCAGACCGTTATATCGACAGCCGCGCGATGGGACCCGAACCCGGGACCTTCAAACTTCGGCCGTCTACCATTTCCAATGACATAACCACTGTACCATGGTGAGGCTCAAGTTTCAATATACCACTGTTTTCAATTGCTCTTGTACAGAGTTGCCAACAGCTCCGGATTATAATTAACCATTTTTTTGTAAACGGTATTATTTTTTAAATATTTTTCGAAATGGTAATCAACCCACACGTTTAACTGCGAAATTTTGGTCGTATCATTGGATTGAAAGAGGCCGGTTGGACTAATCGGAGAATCGCTCGTCATTTGAGTCGAAGCGATGCGACGATTCGAAGATGCTGGCAAGGATGGGTGGAAAATGGCAGAGTGCAGCGTCAGGATGGTAGCGGTTGACCTAGGGCTACAACAGATCGTGAGGACAGAGTGATGGTCCGATCAGCTGTCACAGCGCCTTCTTCATCTCTATCAACCATCAGACGTTCAACCCAAACACCAGTGTCCATCATGACCATTCCCAGACGGTTGAGAGAGCGAAATCTACGCTCGTGCCGACCGTTACGCCACCTGCCACTCACGCCTGCACACTGGTGCAGGCGGATTACAGTGGTGCAGGGCTCGATCAGGTTGGAATGATGCCGACTGGGGACGTATAGTCTTTAGCGACGAATCGCGCTTCCAACTGTGTCCTGAGGATCATCGAAGACGTGTTTGGAGACGCACAGGGCAGAGGGGGGATCCTGCTTTCACTCTTCACACCGGCCCTCAACAAGGCATTATGGTCAGGGGTGCCATTCCCTTTGACAGCCGGACCCCTTTTGTCGTCATTAGAGGTACACTTACTTCACAGCGGTACGTGGGCGACATCCTAAGACCTGTTTTACAACTGTTCCTTTTGCAGGGCCCTGGGCTGGTTTTTCAGCAGGACAATGCCAGACCACATACGGCTCGTGTTGCTCTAAACTGTCTGCAAGCTTGTCAAACTCTTCCTTCGCCTGCCAGATCGCCAGATCTCTCTCCCATCGACCATGTCTGGGATATGATGGGAAGGCGATTGCATCTGGTACGGACTTTTGATGCCCTCGTTCGACAATTGGAGCGAATTTGGTAGGAAATACCGCAGGAGACCATCCGGGAGCTTTATCGGTCTATGCCACGCCGTGTGGCAGCTTGTATCCAGGCTAGCGGCGGGTCAACGCCTTATTGAAGTTGTTACTGTAACTCTGAAATAAATTATTCAATTGTTCTGAAATTTTAATCATTTACTATTCTGTACATTGTCTTCCTATCCACTAATTTTCGTCTCAATCGGACACCTCCTTCTTGGTGCGTCGATTTATTTGTTATAGAGTGTAATTCACTTGCCAGACTACTCGCGCGTAAGTGCGGGTGTGAACAATAATCTGGGGCAATTTTGTGAACGAAAATGGCCTCGATAGACGACATTGACGAAGACAGCAACTTGTCAGTGAGTACTTCGATTTCGGACATTAATGAGTCATTAGAAACGGATTCGACTGTGCTACCAAACGACACCGCCGAGTGCTCTTCATCTTCGCAAGCGCGACTTCTGTTGCTTGATGGAACATTTTTCAAATACATACCTGAATAATCTACGGGTAATAAAATCACAGCTGTGTGTATGAAATGGCCAAGCGATGTAATCACTAAAGTTAACGGATATCATAACTGTACAAAGAACTTTTTGATTCACTTGAAGCGTAAACACGGAAACCAAAGCGTTAAAGAGTACAAAACATATGTAAAAAGAAAACTGACGTACAGAAAAAAGGTGATACTATTGTTAAAACCAAAACTACTAAAACAAAGAAAACAAATGAGAATAAAATTACCCAAGAACAATTCCATGAAAATATTTTGAAATATTTTATACACTCCATGATCCCATTACGTGCAGTGGACGATCCATATTTTTCAAAAATATTCACGGTCTTGGAAATATCTAAATTGGCTTTACTCTAATGAGTCGAAGTACACTAGGACGTCGTATCGAAAAACACTACGAAAGCCAAGTGACGAAGATAAAGTCCGAACTAAAAGAAGCTGACTATGCGTTCCCAACAATAGATATTTGTTGGTCTAGAAGTTTCAGTAACAGCGCACTGGATTGCAAAACAGCTACGCCGAGTTTCAGTGGCATTAGCTTGTCAAAAGTTCAAAGGAGCCCAGTACGATCGCCTGTCCGATATAATTCAAGAAATTAACGGAGATTTCGATGTCAATACAAATGAAAGTGTTGAATCGGTGACGGATTATGAAAGAAATTTCGTATAAGCTTTCAAAATGTTCGGTGTCAAATTAACAAATATTAATATTGTTTAAGTTATGCCAGACTTTCATCCACCAGAAGTCACTTCTGAATCAGATGTTGAAGAAGACGAATCATTAATTATAGATGATCCTGAGAATATTAATTTCCTTCCTGTTCATTTACAATGCTGTGCGCATACGTTAAGCCAAGGACGTACCCAGGGGGTGGTCCAGGGGGTCCGGACCCCCCCCCCCGAAATTTCAGTTTTTGTTAACAAAATAAGAATGATGACGCCTTTTTGTGAAAAATTCTGCTTTTTTCACCGTTTGGATCCCCTCCGAAATTTTTTTCTGGGTACGTCCTTGCGTTAAGCCTATGTGCAACTGCGGAAGCGAACAAAGTTTTAAGCAAGCAAAACACGCCATTGTCCGAAATGCAGGCTGCAGTCATGAAGAAGCGTAATGCTATTTGTGGAAAGCTGCAGGACGACCAAAGAGTGTTGAAATAATACCGGACGTGTTAGGAAACACAAGAAGCCCCCTGGTGAAACCAGATGGAATTGATGAATTTTAGTACAGTGTGTATGGAACCTCGAGAATGGACATATCCTACTTTTTGTCGCTAAAAATGAAGAGATCTCACACCAGTCATATTTTAATTGTTAGTTTTTATTTAAATTCACATAAAACAATTGAAAATTAATTAATTGTTAACTGTAGCAAATGCAATTGACAATTAATTAATTGTTAATTGCTGCTACTAAAATTAACAATTGATCAATTCTTAGTTGTTACGGCCACAATTAACAATTAATCAATTGTTAATCTTTAATTGTCCTTACAATTAAAATTTGCCCAATACTGGTACACAATCCCTCAAGACACAGCAATGAAGAATTTACACAGCACTTAAAAATCAGCTTCGTAAACAAGCGCGGAAACACCACTGGAATTTTTGACCAATCTCTGTCTATTTGTGAAGTAGCCTTGCAATCTGAGAAAAGCCCTTCACGAATTTCTGAGAAAGCTTCGTAGCTCATGGACATTCCCAGGACGACTCCAGTTCTTGACTGCGGACGTCTTTTCGGGATGGGTCCGGATTCCATGGGCTGATATTATGTGCCCGAGATAACGTACTTCCCGAGGAAACAAGTTGCACTTAGATGGACTCAGTTTCAAGTTTGCCTCTTTCAATTTCTGCAGCACCTTTCGGTTCTTCTCTAGATGTTCTTCGAAAGTCTTTCCAACGATAATGATGTCGTCCAAGTACACGAGACATGCTTCGTAGGAAAGTCCTCTCAATACTGTCTCCATCGGACGCTCGAATGTAGCCGGTCTGTTGCAGAGTCCAAAAGGCATAACTTTAACTGCCACAAGCCTTGTACAGTAGTGAACGCAGTCTTTTCACGGTCATCGGGATGAATCTCTACTTGCCAGTATCCACTCTTGAGATCCAGAGTGGAGATCCATTCATTTCCCGAAAGTATCCAAATTGTCGTCTATCCTGGGAAGAGGATAGCTGTCCTTCTTGGTAATGTCATTCAGACGTCTATAGTGAACGCAGAACCGGATCGGACCATCCTTCTTATGGACCAAAACAATCGGCGAGCCCCAGGGACTAGTCGATGGCTCGATGACGTCATCTCGCTGCATCTCCTCTAAAAGCCTGCTCACCTCTTCTTGCTTAGCAAACCGTAGCCGCCTAGGATGTTGCTTGATAGGAAAATGGCTGCCTGTGTCTATTCTGTGTTGCGTTAATCTCGTACGGCCAAAGTCACAGGAAGTACGAGAGAAGAGGTCTTCAAATTCAGCTATCACTTTCTCCGCAGCGCTTCTCTGTTCTGCCGTTAACTCCACGTCTTGTAATAATTCCTTCGTCAGTATTGCTTGGGTGTTCAGGTAATCCCAACTGGAATTTATGGATTTCTTTTACTGTTCCAGAAACTATGGAATCTGATCTTGGGGACAGAATGATATCAGTCTGGGCTATTATTTGCTGAACAGGTAAAACAGCTTCATTTTTAATGTCGAAAGCAGCTATTTCTTCAGAGTCTGAACGAAGCTCATTATTTATAAGTCCATATCAAATTTGTGGGATTTTAAAAGTCCAGTCTGAGTATGAAAGAGACCGTAATATTGGCGACATATACCAAATGGTCGTATCTGGCATTTCCAAATGTGATTTCCACTCTTGCTTTTCTTCCAACTTCGATCGTGTCACAGTCTGGAGAGTTAGAGAGGGCGCAGTCCAGATGATCTTCAAATTTAATTTCTTAGCCAGATCTGTCCTTATGATGGTTACATTAGCTCCAGTATCAATGACCGTGTGGCATGGAAAACCATTTACGCATCCGAGTACAAAAAGGCCATTGATGCCGCCATTCATTGATGAAATCTCCAAGACTTTCAAATGAGGCTTTTGAATATCCTGAAGAATCCGTTCCACAAGGTCGTCTCAATGCGATCTTTCTTCATGGCCTTTTCTGGTGTACTGATATCTGCGACCTTCACGACGACAGACAGAATTTGCAAATCACAGTATTTTCTTAAATGTCCCACGCTGCCGCACCTCCAACATTTAGTGTTTCTACCTCTGACTGTACTTGTCGTTCCATAAGTTCTTCGAGGCTCTAATTTATTAACTAATTTCTCCATTTCTCCATCCTTAGGCTCCTGGAACGACACAGCTCTAACAGTATGCCGCTCTTTACTCACGGCCGACTGAGCTGTCTCCAACTTCATAAGGAATACGAGGGCAGACCTCAGATCTTTATTACCCGCCAAGATCAATACTTTCTGAATTTCAGAGTCCCGGACGCCTTCAATAAAATGTTGCACTGCAACTTCTTCACGGACATTATCAGGATAACTGCTGTAGGCTAGATGACACAGCCTATCTATCTCGGAAACCAGCTCCTGGAGGGTCTCGCCAAGTCTTTGCATCCTGGACTTCTTATGTATTCTATTGCACTCTTTCTGGCACTTCTCTCCGAACTTCAGCTCCGAGGCACTGGCAAGGGCGTCAGAATCTCCTATCTTCGTCGATCCGATGGTTTGCAAAACGTTAATTGTCCCTCTGCTCAGGCAAGCGGCCAGATGGTTCGCTTTCTCTGACTCGTCCCAACCATTGGCTTTGGCGACAATTAAAAATTGGGTCTTGTATGCTTCCCAGGGAGTCTTTCCAACATAAGGCGTTAGTTTCACGGCTGGGTGGCGTGGCGATAGTCTGATATTTTCTGGTAGTTTCCTCAGCTTTACGAGAGAGTCTAATTTTTCTTCAATTTTAGCTTCACGTTCTTCATGTATTTTCGAAACTACATTTTCATTCCAGTCCAGTTTCTCCTCAATTTTATTCTTAAATTCTTCCCGCATTCTGCAAATATCTTGCTGCAATTCTTTAACATTTTCTTCTATTTTTCCTTCAATTCTTTGTTCATATTTCGTTTGAGTTTCTTCTATGAGCGATATTCTTTTCTCCATTTGATCTTGGCTTTCCTGAATACTCTTTTCAAATTTTTCTAATTTTCCGAAAGCACTCTCTATTTTCTCCAATCCGGATTTCATATTTTCTTGTCCAGTTTCAATTTTCTTCTCCAAATCGGCTCTTTCGGCTTCAATTTTTCTCTCCAAATCGGCTTGTCCGGCTTCAATTTTCTTCTCAAAATCGGCTTGTCCGGATTTCATCTGTTCCAATCCGGTCTCTAATTTCTTCTCTAAATCAACTTGTCCGGATTTCATCTCCTTTATCATATCCATGAGCTTTTGAAGTTGCTCTGCCATTTTTTTCTTGTCAAAACCATAAACTGGAAATTTAAAGTCTTTCTTTAGAATCCCGATTCTGACACCAAATGTTGCAGAATACTCTGCTTGTTTCCGGGGTTCGTCGTTCTAAAGTCCAGTTGGTGTAGAAAGTTTTAGTAAAAAGTCCACTTTTCAGGATGGAACACAAATTTTATTGCTTCTAGAACTTCGTCGAACAATCAGCTATACAAAATTCATAAGCACAATCAAACAGTAATGTGCTTTTAACAGTTCGCTTAGATCAGAAGCTCTCATAAATGCTATATTTCTCACACAAATAAAACACTTTCGCAGGCAAAAATTCAGTGAAAATATACGAGAGATATCGCAAGCAATCCCTCAAGACTCAGTAATAAAGACACAGCACTTTAAAATCAGCTTCGAAAAGCAAGCCAAAACACTGCTTCTATAGCGTAACACAACAAACTCACTGGACGGGAGATCAACTCAGACTGAACTGGAGCCTCTGGCAGCTTGTATTTACAGTCAACGCAAAAGCTACAAGAATCTTCCAGAAGAGTCTATTTCTCGAGGATTCCACATAGAGCGGGAATTTTGACTACGTTATTGAAGAGAAATATTAGGCTATTATGCATGTTATGCAGAAAAAGCATCTTTACAAGCCCCATTGGGAAAATCGCGCCAAATGACCAAACTGTCACCAAGTTTGGCGACTTTTAGCGAAATATGGCCAAATTTGGTGCCAAAAATCAAAATAAGCCCCCAAAAGTGAAGTTACCGAAGGCCTACGACCAATATTTCTCGAGATTTCTAGAAACTGCACACAATTGAATGGGAAACCGAATCCTCCGTATCTCCGGTTTTAGTTGACCGATTTTGATGCAACACAAAGCAAAATTTAACTATTTGAAGCGTAGAAAACGAATTTTGAACTGTTTAAGCCCCAGAACAGCGGGTTGCCCCGAAAATTCGTAACAATTTTGTACGTGCACTTATTTTTATACACTTTTCTTGACCAAAATATAGGCACTTTTATGACCATTTTCTTGAAAATAATACTGCCTTTAAGGGGTTAGCATTAATTATTAAATAGTATATTAAATGCGTTTTTTGTGATAAATCTGAATCATATTTCAAGCAAAATATAATTGAGAATACTTCTTACTTTAATGCTCACAAATGTCTGTAAAACACATATTAATGTTCAAAACTTATCTTTCAAATATGATCTATAATGTATAGTGTTTTCTGAGCTTCAAGAATTTGAAATGTGTATATTGTTACGAATTTTCGGAGCAACCCGCTGTTCTGCGGCTTAAAATAGTTCAAAATTCGAATTCTACGCGTCAAATACACTCTATAACAAATAAATCGACGCACCAAGAAGGAGGTGTCCGATTGAGACGAAAATTGGTGGATAGGAAGGCAATGTACAGAATAGTAAATGATTAAAATTTCAGAACAATTGAATAATTTATTTCAGAGTTACAGTAAGAGTTACAGTACACCTGAGAAAAATTAGGCGCGGTCACCCTTTCATCTCGAATAGTACGATACGGAACGACCTAAACATGCCGCTCCTACGGGAGCACATACACAAACTCACCAACAGCTTTTTCGACAAACTTCATAATCTCGATAATGAGATTGTTGCCGAGTTTCCTGAGTATGATCACACCGACCCCCAAAACAAGAAGCGCCCTAGGGCGGCTCATTCCACCCTTCTCCCCTAGTTCGCCCCAGATGGTCGAGCAACCCGCCCTGTGAAGTCCGATTGTCGGAGGGAGGTCGGGTCGACATCCACATCTGGTTTTACCCCCCTTTACCCACTCTTTTCAACATCCACTGACTTGACTGATCCCCGCCCAATCTGTAGGGCCCCCCAAAACAAGATTTAAAAATGACGATCTACAAAAACACACTGGAGATAAGCTCGACGAGCTAGGTGCTCCCGTAATTCACTCTATCAGTCAGTCTAATGACGACCAAAGGGGTCCGGCTGTCCAAGGAAATGGCACCCCAGACCACAATGTCTTGTTGAGGGCCGGTGTGGCGTGCAATAGTGAAAGCAGGACCCCCCCTCTGCCCTGTGCGTCTCCAAACACGTCTTCGATGATCGTCAGGACACAGTTGGAAGCGGGATTCGTCGCTAAAGACTGTACGTCCCTAGTCGGCATCATTCCAACGTGATCGGGCCCTGCACCACTGTAGTCTGGCTCGGTAGTGTGCAGGCGTGAGTGGCAGGTGGCATAACGGTCGGCGCGAGCGTAGATTTCGCTCTCTCAACCGTCTGGGAATGGTCATGATGGACATTGGTGTTTGGGTTGAACGTCTGATGGTTGATAGAGATGAAGAAGGCGCTGTGACAGCTGATCGGACCATTACTCTGTCCTCACGATCTGTTGTAGCCCTAGGTCGACCGCTGCCATCCTGACGCTGCACTCTGCCATTTTCCACCCATCCTTGCCAGCATCTTCTAATCGTCGCATCGCTTCGACTCAAATGACGAGCGATTCTTCGATTAGTCGAACCGGCCTCTTTCAATCCAATGATATGACCTCTGTCAAACTCTGACCATTGCTCGTAATGAGCACGAATCCTGCAGCGAGGCATTTAAATTGTTGAAAGGTCATCTGAATCGCAATCAAACCGAAAGTTTTAACAACCATTTAAGAACTGCACCTTATATACGTCTGCTAGATGCGCTAGAAATCAAACTATTCATTCATTGGACACCAAATTTGAATCATTTGTATATCTGTTCAAAACATTCATGCATACGAAATTTCAAAGCAATCGGATGATTGTTTCTTGGTGCGTCGATTTTTTTGTTATATAGTTAAATTTTGCTTTTTGTTGCATCAAAATCGGTCAACTAGAACCGGAGATACGGAGGTTTCGGTTTCCCCATTCACTTGTATGCAGTTTCTAGAAATCTCGAGAAATATTGGTCCTAAGTCTTCGGTAACTTCACTTTTGGGGACTTATTTTTGGGGTCAAATTTGGCGATATTTCGCCAAAAGTCGCCAATCTTGGCAAATTTTTTGTCATTTGGCGCAATTTTCCCTATGGTGCTTGTAAAGTTGCTTTTGCTGCATCAATAGCACATAATAGCCTGATATTTCTCTTCTATGACGTAATCAAATTTCCCGCTTTATGTAGAATCTTCGAGAAATAGGCTCTTCTGGAAGCTTCTTGTAGCTTCTGCGTCGTCTATAAATGCAAGCATGTCATAGGCCTCAGTTCAGTGTGGATCGAGCTTCCAATGAGAACGCTGCTCTTTTCTGTGAACTGAATGATAGAAGCGGTATTTCCGCGTGAGATTTTACAGCTTTGTTTTTAAGTGGTGTGTGTAAATCTTTCATTGCTGAGTTTAGAGGGACTGATAGTGTATCCCTCGTATGTTTCCACTGAATTTTAGCTGTGGAAGTGTTTTATTTTGTGTGAGAATTACAGCATTTGTGAAAGCTTCCGTGTTGAGGTGACTGTTATAAACGAGCTACTGGCCGTTAGTGCCTGTGAATTTTATACAGTTGGCGGTTCGACGAAGTTCTAGAAGCAATAAAGTTTGTGTTCCATCCTGACCAGTGGACTCTTTACTAGAACTTTTTACACCTGCTGGACTTTTGGAACGACGAACCCATGAAACGAGGAGATGTTTCTGCAACAATATTTATGTAAGAAAGAGTATTATTTGACAATTCGGGTAAAGGGGTGTGTATTTAAGCGTGGCGCTTTGTGACCAAAGAGAGGAGGGGATGATGAAAGAAACTTTGGCATCATTTATGGACAGCCCCATCTGTAGTTCAAATTTTAACTCATTTGGACCTACAAAACGTTTTCTAAAGCTTTTTAAGGAGGGCATCTTATTTCTTGTTAACTTTGTATATAATAATAAATTTAGTTTGCACTCTAATACTTTTTTTTTTTTGAGAGTGTTTATACTAACGTGACTAAATTCTATATTTTAAGTCAGCTGGTTAATTTTTAAAAGTCAAATAAAAACAGAACTACTGCAATACAGTATCCTATTTCAAAGTTTTTAACAATTCTTGTTTTCATTGCAACAACATTTAACAGTCATAGTGTGCTTAGTATTTAAATATTTACTTTTCAGGGTTCAAGGTGGCCTCAAAAATTTAGGACACGGTAATTTATACTCTTTTAAAAAGTATTCAAATTTCATATATATGTATTTAGTTATTTGGAAACACCTTTTAAAGAAATACGAGAAGCTATTATATTATTAAATACTAAATGAGGAAATTTAAGTAAAGATGAATAATTTATTGATGAAATCGATGAGGGAAGTTTTATAATTATTTGAAAAGTTTTTTGAGAGCGTAAACAACGTCCGTCCCAGAAAAGTACTCGAGTGTTAACCAATTTTTATTATTGAGACAGGTATTTTTGATGCAACCTGTATAAGTGTACTATATCTGGAATTCTTAAATTTGAGGCAGAAATAAAATGCGCTATTGTAAAAGTTTTTCGCAAGAAAGATATTTAAGAATATATACTTAAAAACGATAATTTACGTTATCAGTAGAAGATGGCAAAAGAGATACTTCAAGGTTGACAAGTATATTACTTCATTTATCTTAGTAAACACTTTTATCTGTTTTCTTCTCATATCAAAAATTTGTAATCCTAATACATTTTGTAATGAAGGAATTTAACTCATTTCAAAATAATTTATTGCGTCACAACTAAAAACTTACAGGTGTATGAAAAATTATTTTATTCTGGTGAAGAAAATTTTTAAAACCCTAAATGTACATTTACTTTAGTATCACTGAAAACATACTTGAAAAGTAGCATAACTTAATGTCTTCATTGCATTCTTCTATCAAAAATGCGCGTGTTGTGAACATCGATATAGAAAAATAACTGGATAGACGATAGATTCTGATAACGTGCAGCCGTTGCATCGCTCGATTTCTCTACCAGCAACAGAGCGCTCGAATGAACCTCCAGTCGTGTGCCACCCAGCCACGTGCGTCGCTGAGTCAAAGAAGATTTTGGCTGTGTGGCACAAGCTTGAAATAGCGAGCGATGGCAACGGCTGCACTTTTTCAGTATTTTGGCCATTGTCCCAGTCTATCCGGTAGTTCTTTCATATCGATGGTCGTGAACCATTAAAAAAAAAAGGCATTTGAATTTTGCATTACTTCAAGTCATAGTCAGATAATAAAGACGCACGCATGTGTATGTGTGTACATGTATAGATGTGTTCATAAAAGCATTACGTATTCTGTTGTCACTGGCTATCATGAGTTTGCAGTTAGTTTTTGGATTATGCGCGCATATAGTTTACTTTTTTATCCACTATGCTTAAAGACGGGAAATTGAGTAAGCCTAAGCCCTGACTATCGAACGGTCACTTGGGATTAGTGCCCTGGGCACTACATGCGGATAGAAGCCAAGAAATTTAGTTTAGACTAATACATCCGGTTCAACATAATGAACCAGCTATATAAGAGCTCAAAATTTCAAAAATGCCTTGGCCACAGAAGTGTTATAGTCAGGACCTGAGTAAGCCACTAGCTCTTAAGTAAGGCGACCATATTTCTAAGCAATATTCTAGGGACAAATCAAACATTGTCCTCGAATCCAAGGAAAACTTGGGGACACTAGAAAATATTTTGGGGGACTTATTCGAGGAACAACATAGTGCCATGTACTATACCAGTATACCCATACTTTAAATCTTGATTAACCAATGTGTAGCACAGTGGTTAAAGCCGCTGACATTGGGAGATGACTCAAGTGGATGAACAGGGTTCTGTCCTCTCGCGGGCCGTCGGTCTAACGGTCTGAAGTTTTGGGCGGTTTTCTCCAGATGTAACGTGAATACGCGCTAGATACCCAGAAAAGTCCTCCCCCAAGGCATTTGCCCCCCCCCCCCTCTTGTGTTTGTCCTTTCTTTGACGTGGATTTATAAGCGGTTCCTCGTGACCAATCACACAAATCCGAATACATGTTCCAACTCAACAACAAGAAATCTTGACTGACTTTGATACTTAAAAATGAACTCTAATAGCTTTTTATATCAATTGTGTATTCTTATTTCTAATAAATTAATGGAAGTGTTTCGTTCATTTATAAATATTTATTTAAATTAAAAATATGAAAGGAACATCATGTTGAAATATTGCAATTTATTCAAAATTTAACTCTTGGCATAGTATTTGTATTTTTCAGAAGACATTGCTTTTTACATTGACTCATTCTGTAATAATTTTTCATGAAACTTTGTACACCCTCTAAAATAAGTTTTCGTGTGCAAGAAAAATTTCGTTCGTCAATTTCATATTTAAAGCATGATTCCTTATGAAAAGTGATTAATCATTAACAAAACTGAAATGAGAAATTTGGCTCATAGTCGAGTATTTTATTGAATGTCTGTACACGCTACACATACAATGACAACAAATGTTTTCAGAGATCGAATTTCATTGTTTCTCTGAGTAGAAGGTGCTTTTAGTTTTTTTTTTTTTTCTTTTCTTTCTTTCTTCAGTTTTTTCTGAAAGAAATAAACTAATCGGAAACTTTCAGGGGAAAAGTACAAATCTTTAAATTTGGGGACTTCGAGTCCCCAAGAAGTCAAAGTATTTTTGGGGACAAAATGAAAAAAATATCTATATTGGGGACTGCCCTCGAATTTCGAGGACGTATGGTCTTGGTCACCTTACTCTTAAGACAAGTGCCTGGATACTGGTGTAACACTTACAGCTGTGATTTCTGTAGCTTGTCTTTCGATTTTCTACATCCCTGATTGGTGTTCTTCGTTACGTGATTTTCCTGTGCATTATTTCAGAAGCGTTTTTCTATATTAAGCTTTGGTTTCCAAGGAGGAGCGCCGATCTGAGGCACGGCGCGTCACGTGACCAAAACACCGAAATTGAGAGCTCACAGCGCTCATCTGGTTTCCTAGAAACAGGCGAAGACGCGGACCTCGGCCGTCTTTGTGCGCGGATATTGAATAGGAGAATTCCTTCTCAGCTAGTCAAATAACATTTTGATATCAGTGACGTGCAGTTATGTTCGTTTACATCCCTTGTGGATGTAAACCCCTGTAGGAATCAATAGCTAAATAAAAGAAATAAGAGTTTCAGGAATATTTTTATATTTTTATTTTTACCATCCTTCGCGAGGATTTATATCTAAAAGTTCTAGTATATAAATATGTACAAAGCAAGTAACTTGATAATTCCAATTTTTTTAAATACGCCCCTTTAGTTTTTAGACAATGATTTTAAATTGATTTTTAAAGAATAAAAAAGAGAAGCACGGGAGTCGAACGCGCAACCTTTCGCTCTGCAGCCAAAACGATGCCTAAACGCCATGACGTACGGGAAGATACTGCGAGTATCAACAGAGAATACTCAGTCGTTGGCGTTTAATTTTTGTGGCGAACATTATGTTAAATTAATATGCTTTTAGTAGTATTTGACTTTACAAGGATTCGTCTAAAACCTTTCAATATTTTATCAAAATCGGTGATCCCGATGTCTGATCTTTCCCTTGTCCATTTCCTAGAAACAGCAGAGTTTTTGCTTATTGGAAATATTCAAATTTTCTGAAATATCCTCCCAATAATACTCCTTGTCCTGCATATCGTTACGACCTCTGTTTTTCACTATGCATAAAATGGAATTAGATCGAAATGTATTTTCCAATCTTCCAGCCTTTCCGGAAAGATATTCGCCGCCTCTTGTTTTGAACGCAGTAAACCAGCGTAGCGCTCAAATCCAAATGTTTAGATATGGGCTCTGCGAAGAGCCTTTTTATCGCATGGGCAAATCGGGACTTTGCCCAGGGCCCCCGGCTTGAAAGGGCCCCCAATTTCAAATTTTGTTCTGAAATATTCTTTTTTATATCAAAATTTTATGAAAAATAAAACAAATTTCATAGCTGGGGGCCCCCAAATTAATCAATGCCCGGGGCCCCTGTTGGTCATAATCGGGCCCTGGCGCTGTCTGGGAAAACGGCGACGTCTGGCGTCATACGCATGCGCAAAGGAGTGGAGCGCTTAAATGGAAAGTGAAGCGCCATACTTCAGATCGGCGTTCCTACTTGGAAACCAAAGCTTTTGGCAATTTACCGCTCTTCACAATGGCGCTTGATGCTCAATCGACTAAACATGAACATAACACGAAAAAAACATCAAAGCATCCGTCCACGGAAGCCCGTGCGGAAGCCATCGTCTTTTCCAGAAACATGTAGGGATGGATGCCAGACGAAAAATAGGGATCTCGCGTCTCGCAGAACAGACTAAAAGTTTTGCCTCGTCTCGCAAAATCCCTATATCGTAATGTTAAAAATGTTTGCCTCGTCTCGGAAAAAAGTTGTAAATCTCTTCTCGTCTCGCGTCCATCCCTAGAACAGGCTACCATTTACCATTGGTTCTACGCAAAATTGAAAAAAAAAACATCAGTGGGTCCGCTCATCGCTGTAGGGAGCCTCTTAGAAAATCCGTTCCCGCAATGTTTACCTAAACTTAAAAAAAAAAAAAAAATCAGTTTATCCGTCCATTGCTGTAGGGGTCTTCCTCAAAAATGTACTACGGCTAATCCTTTGTTGAACTCAAACGAACATCTGTAGGTCCGATCACCACTAAAAGCAGCTACTTAGAAAATATGTTACCACTGGTCCTAGGTAAAACTAAAAAAAAAAAAAAAATCAGTGAATCATTCATCGTTGAAGTGAAACCTTCGAAAATCCACACCAGCAGAGATCTGCTCAACTGAAATGAAACCAAGCATGAGACATTGCAGTCCTCCTCCTTTTTCTAAAATTCCCGCCTTTATAAATACTGTTGCAGAAATACTCTACTAAATCCAGGGTTCGTCGTTCTAAAGTCTGGTAGGGGTACAAAGTTCTAGTAAAGAGTCCACTTGGCAGGATGGAACACGAACTTTATTGCTTCTAGAATTTCGTAGAATAATCAGGTGTACAAAATTCACAAGCACAAACAGCTCGTAACGTGATGATTACAGTCCGCTTAGTACAGAAGCTTTCGCAAATACTGTATTTCTCACACTAAATAAAACACTTCCACCGGCAAAAATTCAGTGGAAATAAACGAGGGATATAGCAAACATTCCCTCAAGTCTCAGCAATGAAGAGTTTACACACAGCACTTATAAACAAAGCTTCAAAAATGCAAGCGAAAACACCGCTTCTATAGTGTCAATACAAAGCCTTAAGCTTTCACCGACATCTGCTCTCTGATCAAGCATGAACACGACTGAGAGAGAACTTTCGCAACCAGTTGTGCTCTTACAGGTTACGATGAACACCGTAGAAGGTTCCATAGAGAACCATCTGTGGAATGTACTAGAACAGACTTAGGGGTGGACGCGAGACGGTTTTTTGCGAGACAAGACAGAGATTCAAAGTTTTTTTGCGAGGGAGACACATTTTTTTAACATTACGATATAGGGATTTTGCGAGACGAGGCACAGCTTTTGGGCTATTTAGCGAGACGCGAGACGCCTATTTTTCGTCTCGCGTCCATCCCTAGCAAACTCGATTATGATTGCGTAATAGAAGAGTAATATTAGGCTATTATACATGTTAATGCAGGAAGAAGAGCTTTACAAGCCCCATTGCGACTTTTGGCGAGATATCGCCAAATTTTGCGCCAAAAATAAGTCCCCAAAAGTCAGGTTACCGAAGGCCTAGGACCAATATTTCTCGAGATTTCTAGAAACGCTATACTAATCAATGGGGAAACTCAAAACTCCGAATCTCTGGTTCTAGTTGACCGATTTTGACGCAACAAAATGCAAAATTTACCTATTTGAAGCGTAGAATACGAATTTTAAACTATTTTAAACCACAGAACAGCGGGTTAACCCCAAAATTCGTAACAATACACTGACCTCCAAAAGTTAATGAACAACATGTTTTTGAAACTCATCATAAAAAATGACACTAACAATAAAATTTAAAGTTAAAAAAAGGATAGAAATGAACTTTATGCAAATGTATGCAAAAACGATAACTACTTCTTGTTTTTTATAGAAAAAAAAAAAACAGGCGTATATAAGCGAGAGAAATATATGCAGATATCAGGCTTTCGAAATTACACGTGTAACTTTTCGTTGATTTAGTACAAATTTTGTTAGCAGATTCGTCGACAATAAGCAGTAGGGTCCCGCAATATCTGAGAGAAGCCGTTTGCCCGATTCGTTAAGGTGGCGTGTAGAGGTCTGCACCGCCGCCCCCAGGCATTTGTACCACGCCATCGCTGCCGAGGTCTAGAGAGGCGCGCCGGCGAAAAAAGCCTTGATTTGACACCGCGGCGTACAATCGGCTTCCGAACGTTTTAAAAAATGTACCTAAACTTTCAACTGCTTATTTTTTTCTGGATAATACTTTACGCTAGTGACCTGTAAATATACAATTTAAATTTTGAGTCAATGGTGTAATTTGATTGCTTTAAAAACTGTTTAAACATTGCATTATACCTCAAAAGACTATTATACGTTTGGAATTCTTCATGAGAAGGTTCTGGAGGAAAAGGAGGAAAAAAAACGCTAATGTATTAGTCCTATATTTAAAAATAAATGTAACGTGAGTGTGCTATATAAACAACATAAACCTATGCGATTTTGATAAAATCTAATGTTTCAGTTTTCCAGTAAAAATATTTTAAAAGCATACCACAACGACAAGCTCAAACTCTGAAGACCCACCAGTGGCCGAGCCCATAGCGCTCTGAACTGGGAGACAGAAAGTGCCTGGTTTAAAACCAGGTCGCGTCCGTCGACCTAATCGTTCCCTACCTCGAGACTTTAAACCACAAGATATTTCAAGACCTCACTGGAGATAAAGCGATCTCGCTACGGCGCTCCATGGAAACCATAACTTCAGTCAGTCAGACCTAATCGTTCATAGTTTTCCGTTGATTATACGAAACTTAGCATAGGTACGGGTTAGGACCCCTTAGAAAGACCCCCTTGGAGGGCACCCCACTAGAGATAAATTAGGCCTCATTTTTTAAAGCTAGAACCCAAGGACTTTTAATTCGAGCCCGCCCGAGTAATAATATTTAAGACGGAGCCCGAGTCCGAAATTTCAGCTGATAGAATAATAGAAGTCAATTACTTCATTGGTAGAATATAAAAAAATTTCCCATTTGTATAAATTAAAGGCAAATATAATCGAGCCCGAACACAATAGTGATATCTACAACCCACCCCTCGGACTAGAGCCCACGTGTAGCTGATTGGTCGTAATCGCACAACATCATACTCAAGACTTTTCATACAAATTCTAGTCTTAAAAAAAAATCTCATTTTAGTGCTAATTCATACAAATGTGTGTGTGTACGCATACATCCAATTGTCATTATGCTCTTTTCCCAAAAAATTTCCCACGCCGCGGCGCACGACCGCCGCCGGGTTTCTGAGGTCGTTACGCCGCCCCCGCCAATTTCGGTGCGGCGCAAACTTCTAGTGGTGGGCGGTCGGATAAATGGAAATGGAGTTGTCACAGGCTGATGCTGCTTGGCGTCTTCATGAGTCTTGTAGTGTGGTCCACCGTCTCTGGAATCAATATCTAACCCGAGCCTCTGTGTCCAGAAGACATGTTCCAGGCCGACCACGATCTATAACACCTGCAGAAGACCGTTTTATAGCTCTTTTAGGCTCGAAGGAGAAAAAGCATTTCTATGCCACAACTTGTTGCAAACGACTCTGTAGCATCAGAGAGAGGAATACCTGCTAGTATGGTGCAATTCAGGTCTCTGTGTAAAGGCCAACTCTCATGTCAGTCCGTTTGCCACACGCTTGAGGCGATGAGGGGAGTTTTCTAATGGTCAATGAGCAACATGCGACTACTGGGGGCGAATTATTTATGGATTTTTAATGCCCAGTCGAGAGTCAGGACAAAAGCTAGCCCGTGAAACCACAAAACCACGCCTTACACATAATGGGAATACTTTTCCCGTAATCCGGAAAGACGAGACTGAAAAATACATCGACTTGCCATTCTAGCGCATGAGATAGGACTCATATGAGCGTTGGCCTTAAGGCGACGACAGTTGTGTGTGTTCCGCTCAACGGACGACAGAGAAGGGCCAGCTTATCTTGGGCAAGAGAACGCGTTTTCTGGAACAGACACCCATGGGCTTCTGTACTCTTTACAGATGAGTCCAGATGCACACGGGAGAGCGATTCAGGACGTCTGCTGATGTGTAGGGAACAAAGCACCAGATACCATCAATCCAACATTGCTGAAAGACACAGTTACCGAGGTGGTGGAATAATGGTTTGGGCAGGGATCTCACTCGGCGGTCACACTGTCCTGCATGTGTTCCAGGGAAGAACTCTGGCTGGTGTGAGATATCGGGATGAGATCCTTGATCCATATGTCCACCCTGTGCCATATGGTGGCCCTGTGCCTGTGCAATTGGCAGTGATTTCATTCTGATGGGTGATAATCCACGACCTGACCGAGCTATAGTTGTTGAGGAATATCTTGAAGGGCTTGATTTAGAGCGACAGCAATGGCCAGCTAATCTCCAGCCCTAAATCCGATAGATAGGGATGGACGCGAGAACGCGAGTATTTCTAACCCGTTTGTATCATTAGCTCATATGGACGCTAAGTCAGGGATGGCTATTATATGACACTCCTGTTCGTACTTTTGAAATTTTAAGTAACGATAAAACTATAATACAATACTTCAATTATCCTTTATAAAAGAAGTATGTTTATCTTCTTTATCATTTGTGGTTAGTGCTTTTCGTTTTAAGACGCTTTCTTCTTAAAAATGTTTGATCAAATCTGGGGAAAGTTCTTATAACACATACACACTCACACGTGTGTGCTTGTATTGTCGGTTGTATACACGCTTAAACTAAACGAGCGAAATTCGATCAATCGCAGCGAAAAGTGAGCCAGTTTTCAAAAGTGGGCTTCTCCTTTAGGAGCGTTTTTCGATCACAAGAGCGGAGCGGAATATAACAATGAGCGGGGAGGGGAAATTCTCGGAAAAGATAGGAAGCGAGGAGAGGATTCTCAGAAAAAGGACTACGTAAAGAGCCCTTTCGCGGAAAAACCGGTCGGTTTCCAAGGAAACAGATCGCTCCGCAGTGTATCGTTTTTTATTTTTTGCTCTTTGGGTTTAAGTGTGTAAGTGGGTTCCACTATAAATATATTGTTATAAGTCTATCTAGATAATAATTTTATGGATAAAAAAACCTTCCATGTATAAATTTTTATATAGTAATTACAGAATGATTATTTTAAAGAAAATATTCATACATTTATTAATTTGCGCAGAGTAATCGTTGCTTGTAAATAAAAACCAATGGAATTTCAATCATCTTGTTAGAGAATTTTTTAGATTATTCTTTTAATTAGCCTCAACTGATCACTGATGTCAACATAGATATTCGGTTTCATACTTCTGATAATTTGTTGTTTTTTGTAAATATTCAGATATCTTAAAATGAGATTTGAACTGCAAGTGAGTTTTAATGTCTAACTCACATTTTCGCATAATCCAGAATAATGAATAAATTATCCAAGTATGCTATCATTATTTATTCATGGAAAAAATTTCAAACTTATTTAGAATGTCTGTATATAATTATTGAATTTTTTTCAAATAGTTGATGCAAGTATGCTTACTTTGATATTTTATGCTCTGATTGTATACTTAATAATTGTGATTTTTTGTATGCTTATAATATTGGCTACATTTCATCAAAATGGATGAATATGTATGTAATTAAATGTTATGGATATTTCATATTTTTCTATTAAATAATTTAATATTTATAAAAATAAATGTTTCATCAGTTATTAAAAATGCTTCTTTCACTTTAAGCCAAACTATGCGAACGTAAATGAATGATCTACTGGAGCGATTTCGCTAATACAACGCTGAGTTTCAGCGGAGCATTCAGAGATCCATGTGGAGAAACAACCCTGGTCACAAGTCTTCCCTGTTGTTTCTTCTTTTTGATGGTGTGAATGAGCAGGTTAAACCCGGGTTCCCGATTAACTATGAAGCCCATATCTCATACACTAAAACGGAGAGGGGGATAAGCACTCTTCACTATAATTATCCCATCCCCAATTGAAACTTTTATGAATTCACTCTTCCGCACACTGGAGCCGCGTAATTAGATTAAAATTTTATTTGCGCAACATCACCTGAGTTCTGCATCATTTCTAACAAAATTTAAAGCTTTATATAATTTCAAAAGCAAATGAAACTCCCATCAGCCATACATATTCCATTTACGCAGTTCCGGAAATAAATAAATTAAAACAAATTTTTTTCTGTGTCATGTCCCATTTATATGCCGATTAAATCTGAGTTTATATCACTTCAAATGCACACATGAGTTTATATGGTAACTAATATATGTACTAATATGGTAAAATGCAACTAATTGTTATTATTAATATTAATTTTCAATAAAATAGTTACAAAAGTATGGTAACAAAATCGCAGTCCTTAATTTTGCGAGACATGCTAGACGTCTCGCGCGAGACGCGAGACGAGACAGGCAATTTCTCTGCGAGACGCGAGACCAAACAGCCCTGTTTCTTGTCTTGCGGCAATCCCTACGGCTAAACATAATTTCTCTATTTACAAAAATGAGATAGAGCTTTCGTTTTTAAACAGAAGGAGGGGTAAATTTTATTGACTATGTGTCGCCATCGCTACAATAAAGGCTGGAGCACAGTTCCCTTTTTTATATGTACAGTGGAACCTGTCTAATATGACTACCCTTGGGAAGAACAAAACTGCTCCCCTTATAAAGATGGTCACCTTAGAAGGATGGTAAAGTGTGGTGGTTGTAAAGTGAAATTGCATAAAAGTGGTCACTATAGACAGACGATCTCTTTGCCATGCCAAGGTAGTCACTTTAGCAGGTTCCACTGTATTTCAATGAACGACGGGACACTTATACGGAAAAAAAAAATCTTCCGCTGCTCTGTCCATTGTCTAGGGGACGGGGTTTGCGGTTTAGTGCAGAAATCTTTTGTCGGTGAACCCCGTATGGTCATTAAAAATTCATAAAATTCGGAACCAAGAATGCCCTTTTACCCTCTGTAATCAAGTTAGAAGCAGCGGCAGTCAGTATCGACCTTAAATGATACTGTAACATAGACGAACAGTTCAACCCCCGCCCTCCGATTTGTACAGCTTTCATTCTTTCAACTGTTCTCAAAAGTTGTCCACACTACCCAGACGTATGGATACAAATCCCCATTATAAGGTATCACACAAAGCGAGGGCATGGCATTGTATGGTTTTCAAAAGAAAGCTGAAGTTGTAAATAGCAGATAATAGTGGTAATATTTGTAAATAGCAACTAAGGTTGTTTTTACTATGTCTTCACGGAAAAGGATGGGAATTACTTGACCCGGAAAACTCATTGCAATCCTGAAATGCAAAAATGTATGCTGTGAACACTGCATATTGCTCACTGGTAATGAAATGGGTTCAATGATGCATTCAACGATTCTACTCTATACACACTAAAATGTTGATGGAGAGGACCCGTGAACAGCAACGTGAATAAAGGCCGTTGCGGATAAGTCGCGTCTTGCCGTCTCTACAGGGGGGTAAGGCGACATTCTTCAGGCGAATTTTACGACTTTTTAATGCCAGTCGGGATCTACCAACAAAAGATTAGTGTGTTAAACCTCAAACCCCGTCCCCCACAAAGGAGAAAACAACGGAAGATTTTTTCCCGTCGTCCGTTTAAATACACAGAAAACCTGGCCTATCAGCATAAGCCTTAACTTGATCGTTATGGGGGGCGACAGATCTGCCCCCCCCTCCCTATAACCCGTGTTTTATCGCGACGGGCCAGGCATCAGACTACATATTTACTTAATTGTGACATACCATGCCTAGTTATATATTGGAAGAAACAATATTGGGAAATCAAAGTATTATTCTAATGGAAAACGGAGCCCCCCCCCCTTCCAGATGGGTTTCTTCTGCATCCGCCCCTGTTCGTAGCTAAAGGCGACATGATTCCATTAAGCTGCAGTCCAATCCCGTTGAACGTAACGTCATTCGAAAAGGAGGCCACGTCACATGGGTGTCGTTCGCAGACACGTAATATGCTATAGCAAATATATTTCAGCCAGGTCCGAGCAAACACACACAGGTTCTCTGAACGTCTATTAACGTTCAGAAGACGTTTTCTGAACGTTACTAGACGACGCTCAGAAACTTCTGCGTCGTTAGACGTTACTAACGACGCAGGTTCTCTGAACGCACGATAATAGACGTTCAGAGAACCTGCGTGTGTTTGCTGGGGCGCTTTTCGATGGTACGTACAGCCACAGGAATTCAAAAGTTGCTGCTGCCTGTGTCCGGATGTCGGACAATGAGACCGTTGGCGATATGCTTGCGTGTCGGATAATGTGACAGTCTTTTCGAATACTGGTCTGTCGAGGGCGTCCTGAACCTAGTCGCTGTGTAAGTTACTTCCCTCTTGTCCACTGGTTCTAGCACCTCCTCACAGTATAATCAGAAACGCCTATGTGTAGGCTACTGACAAGCTGATCACTCGGCTTCCATCATGCCGATAATTTCGCACGATATCTCGCAGGAGATCATCTGTCAACTTCATCAATCAATGTCAAGCCGAATAATTGCTTGTATAAGAGGCAGGCCATTCGTTAATGACTTGACCCCTTTGTGAAGCTCTTTCTTTGAATAAATGATCCAGTTTTTCTGAAACTGTAATTTTTTTTTTTCTGTACATCAGATTTATCGATTTTCATTCCATTTAACTCTTTCTTGGGGTGAGGTTTTTTTTTTTTTTTTCTTTTTAATCTTACAGTGTATTTTATAATCATGAAATAATCGGCTTTTTCTCCTTAAACGTGAATGTCAAAGAAAACGAAAAGAAAAAAAAAAAAAATACAAATTTATCTTTAAAGTAACCCGCTCTAAACACTTGTATAATTTTTCTTCGGCTGATAAATTATCTTTCTCCTTAAAGCAGATAATGTGCCTCTTAAATCTTTTGGAATTTCCACGTTATCAAGAAGGTAACTAAAACAACTTAATAAATAACGCCGCGGTTGCTTTTAGATGGACTTAGATAATTTTTTGTAAATCTAATATGTTAAATTTCGGCAATATCAGTGAGATATAATGGTCTACAATAATCTTTCAACCGGCCTGCGGCAATTTTTTCCATGAGTAAGACGTGTGCCGTACTTTTTGCACCACTTATTTCGGCCATTACAAATGAAAGCCAGAGTAATATACCGTATTAGCGAAGGTAACGTGACGCCGAAATTTTTCATGAAGATATTTAAGAAAATCCATTATGTAGACCTCCAATTTGGTGCGTGTCAGGTTTTTAACGAGAAATGATCAGTCAAAAAATATCGCGTCATATTCTGGCTAATACGGTAGTAACTTTTTTAATTTTTATACACCCCCCCCCTCCCGTACGGAAAAATTCCCAATTAGTAAAACGTGACCCGGACATTAATCAGGTTATGGACAAAATTTCTATCTTTCCATCATAAAAAGGTTCAGAGATATGAAAAAACATATATGCTGATTTAAACCACTTTTCAATGGTTCTCGTTCGACCAGTGGCTGAACGTGTTTGCGCTCTTAGCTGGGAGACGGAACTTGCCTGGTTCAAAACCAGGTCACGTCCGCCGACCTAACCGTTCGGAGTTTTCCGTGGTTTTCTCCGAAACTTCACGTAAATACGGGTTAGGATCCCTTAGAAAGTTCCCCCACGAAGGACAATCCCCCCCCCCCCTCGGCCTAGATCGCTCGCGCAGATAATTGGCCGTAACACCAGATACATTCAGTGGCTCTCATAAAAAAAAAATCGCATCGGAAGATTGCATTTCTGCGGTTGTACATAAATAACGAAGGAGAGCAATGATTAAATAAATGTTGCTCTTAATAGTATTAATTTGCGCTACACCAAATGTTTTTTAAAAATATCACAGCCTTTTATGATAGAAGATTGCAATTTTGTTCATCGCCTAAATAATGCACGGGGCACATTTTACTAACTGGGATTTTTTTTTTTTTTTTTTTTTTTTTTTTTTTTGTACGAGGGCGCATAAAATTAAAATCTTGTATTCATTTAGATTTAAACTCTTGAAAATTTTAAAGGATATCATAAAATTCTGTCGCTTTTCTGCGTAACCTATTGTAACCTATTGTGATTGATGTTTAAGGAATAAAGCTTAGGTCCGTGTTTTTTCGGAAACCCTTACATTACACATTACAACAAGCATGGTGTTATTATTGTACAGTTAATTATACATACAAAGTTGTTGCACGCGCCGCACCCAGTAACCGATGAAAATAACACACATTGTTAAAGGATGAAGCAATGAAGATTAAAGAGGCGTCGTTAATAATGGAAGTTCTATCAGAGGAAATATCACAAAATCCGTTAAAAGCATACATGAATGACATATTGAAAATCAATAATATTTTTTTTATCCGATTATCTGAAAAACGGTTTGTTTCGCGGGATAGAAATATATATTTGGGATTCCCACAAAATATACCTGAATATAGAATACAGTTTGGATTATCCAAATCGGTAAACGTACATTAAAAATAAAAAATCTTACCCTTCAGAAATAGAATATCTCTCCGTTTCTGAAGTCGATCGTAAACTGTGATCGAGTGAAGCCGCGAAATTCGAAGCCCGATATTGCGAGAGACGACTGTATCAAGTATTTTATTTGAATTTATCGGCGAAACAGTTTTGGTTTAGAGTTATTTTACTGAAGGTTTTTATAAAGTGCTGTTTCAAAATTTTGAATGGACTTTACAATAGCTTACAAATCATGCAAAAAGTAATGGCAAAATGTTGAGTTTGAAAGGTAACAATAGCATATTTAAATATTGCGCTCGAGTGAGGTGATTTACCGTCGTGCATGTAATAAATTACACAACAAACTTAGAGTCAAAAATTAGTGTACGAAACGATAAAATAAGAATTTGAGATTGATAGTCCTAGCTGACATGTAGCCAGAAAAAAATTCAGGAAAGGTCCAAAAGTTGAAAAAGATAGATTAATTGTAGATCACGAAAGGCTTGATTATAAATACCCAAATCTAACTTTCGGAGGAGCCCAGGCCCATGGCCAAACCCATGGCCACGTTTTTGGGTCCTAGAGTAATACAGTACACAAGGTTTAAAGTAGATTTAATTTCTATAAGTATGACTTGTGCTGTGCCGCGCGGTTGTGTAGTGGTTAGAGCAGGGGCGGATCCAGAGAAATCATCTAGGGGGGGGGCTCCGTTTTTCATTAGGATGATACAATGATTTCCCAATACTTTTTCTCCCAATGTGTAATTAGACATGGTATATCACAACTAAATAAGTATGTTGTCTGCTGCAAGAACCGTCGAAGAAAACTCGGAAAGGGGAGGGGTGGGCAGAGCTATCGTGCGCCCTATACCGATCAAGTTACGGCCGATGCTCATAAGCTACGTGTTTTATTCGTTTCAATGGACGACGGGACTGATACGGGAAAAAAATGTTTCGTTGCTCTCTCCATTGTGTTGGGGGACAGTGTTTTAAGTTTAACACATTAATCTTTTGTTGATAGATCCCGACTGCCCATTAAAAGTCGTAAATTTCGCCAGAAAAATGTCGCCTTACCCCCTGTAGTGACAAGACGTGGCTAATCAGCAACGGCAATTATTCATTTTGTTGTTCGCGGGCCCTACCCATTAACATTTGTTGCGAAATAATAACTTAATTTGCTCCCGTATTGCGTACGCCGCCGTGAAACTAGTTTTGCAGGCATAATAGCGGTCCTCCGATGATGGTAACCCTGTAGCCTTGGCGACAAACTTGGCGACTTGGCGACAAATGGTGGCTTCTAGAAAATTCATGTCTCGAGACCATAGTTCAATTTGATAAGATTGTTCCAGAAATTTCTAGGCAATTCTGGTGACGTCATCAGCTCTATAAAAGCGCTAGGATCTCTCTCCGGGGAGTTCAGTTGAGTGATAGACTTTGAAGCGCACGCTTGATTCTGTTATGCTTATTTGTGATTTTAGTTAGCGTATGCTAAAGTTTCTTGTATTATTTTGAGCTATTGAGCTGCGAGCCGTAAAATAAAGTGTTATTTTTGTTTACTGTGCTGTTTGAACTGTTTTGAAATACACCCACTTGGCGATTTTCGTAACATTGGTGTCAGGAAGTGGGATCAGGATCTGTTTGAATGCCATTAACCAGAGCAGCCATGGAAGATAAATTAGAAAAACTGTTTGCTATGATGTTGGATATGAAAGAAGATATGTCACAGATGTCTTTGGGACAAGAGAGTCTGAAAGAAAATATGTCACAGATGTCTTTGGCACAAGAGAGTCTGAAAGAAAAGATGTCGTTCGGACAGGAGAGTCTGGAAGAGAAGATCTGTTCGGAACTAGAGAGTCTACAAGAAAAATGCGTTCAGGACAAGAAGAAATGAAGACTCAAATACAATCTGTTCATGAAAGAGTCGAGGGAGTACGAAGCGAAGTGCAAGGTCAGATCAGCGACGTACAAGAAAAAATCGAGGGAGTACGAAGCAATGTGCAAGGACAAATCAGCGATGTGCAAGAACAAATCGGCGATGTCAAAGGACAAATCAACGATTTTGAAAAGAGACTTTCTGATCTTGAGAGGAAGCCAAGCAATATTTTGGCAAGTGGAGAAATTATTAATTCTAGACCGACTGTAAAGCATTTAACATTTAACGGCCAAACATCTTGGACTGTTTTTAAGACTCATTTTGACGTCGTGAGCTCTACAAATGGATGGACGGATAGCTTCAAGGCCAGTCAACTTGTGGCCTCTCTACAAGGATCAGCTGCGGAAATTCTCCTAGGAATACCGAATGACAAGCTGAACGACCTACCGACCGTCGAAAAGGCTCTCGAATCTTGATTTGGAAATAGCCATCTTACCCAGTTTTATAGGACTGAACTGAAAGCAAGGCGACAAAGGCCTGGAGAAAGTCTACAGGTATTAGCCGCCGATGTTGAGCAATTGATGAGCCTAGCTTACGCGGAATGTCCCCTAGATGTTCGAGAAAGTTTAGCAGCCCAGTACTTCGTCGACGCTATCAGGGACGAAGATACACAACATTCTACGAGACTGGTAGACCCGAAAGATTTGAAGGCAGCTCTGGCGTATAGCATGAAATATGAAGCTGCGAGAACCGTTTCGAAAACACCCAGGCATGTAAGGTCTGTGGATTTAGAGGGAAACGCCGCCAAGGAAAAGGATGATAAACTGGATTCTGTACTCAAGGCACTCCAGGAATTATCGGATAGTCTCGCTGTTGGGAAAAGGGGTTCTCCCCGAAGGAATCCTAACGTGACCTGTTGGAGATGTCACAAAAGGGGACACGTGCAAAAGAGTGCGACGTGACTTCTCCCAAACAAGAAAACTAGGTCTTGGGCGTCTTGCGGGGCGGAGGCTGCCTTTCCTGAATAAAGCCCCTGAAGAGAAATTGGAAGTTTCCGCACTTAGCGGAGGAGAAACTGGACTTTATGTTGAAGGAACTATTTGTGGTATCCCTTGTTTGATTCTAGTGGATACGGGTGCGAATGTCACTCTTCTAAAATCGGACTTCGCCATGAAACTGAAGGAACAATTGCTCTACACGTCTCCAAGCGTCTCTATTAAGACCGCTACTGGGGAAAAGAAGAGATTCAAGGAAAACTGGATGTATCCATTGAATGTGGATCCAAGAAATTCCGGCACAGGGTCTACGTGGCTAACATCACTGACCCTTGTATCCTTGGACTGGATTTCCTTCAAAAATTTAACTTTACCGTAGACTTAGAGAAGAACGAGATACGGACAGGAGGGGAGGAAATTCCCTTGTTTTCAGGAAGCGAGCAGTGTTCAAAGTCATGTTCTATATTCGCGAAAGAGAAGACGACTATACCAGCGAGATCTGAATTTCTTATCCAAGGGGTTCCTGAAGCCTCTGGACATTTTCGGTATGTCGTAACGAACTTTCCTAGCCAGTTCTCCTTAAAAGGGGTCTTGGTGGCCGCCGCACTCGTGGATTTAAGAGGGGAAGCTATGCCTATTCGAGTGTTGAATTTGGACAATAAACCCAAGACTGTAGAAAAAGAGGCCGTTATTGCGACGTGTGAACCAGTGGTGGATATCGTCGCCCGTCCTCAAGAATATTCTAATAATCATCATTGTCAACTAATGCTGGAGAATCTTGAAGGACTTAGTAAGGAACAGCGAATAACAGTGCAAAAATTACTCCAGGAATTCCAAAACTTGTTCTCTACCGGTGACGCTGACGTGGGCCACTGTAATGTGACACAGCATAAAATTAATACAGGTGATCATCCACCAATCAAGCAGTATCCAAGACGTTTGCCTCTTGCAAAGAAAGAGGAAGCTGAACGCCTGATTAAAGAAATGGTGGACGGTGGCATAATAGGGCCTTGGGCCTCACCTATCGTTCTTGTTAAAAAGAAGGACGGATCGACACGTTTCTGTGTCGACTATCGGAAACTGAACGATATTACGCGGAAAGACTGCTATCCCCTCCCACGAATAGATGACACTTTAGATGCTTTGAATGGAAGCCAGTGGTTCTCTACGTTGGACTTAAAGAGCGGGTATTGGCAAGTCGTAATCCGACCTGAAGATAAAGAAAAGACAGCTTTTACCACCGGACAAGGACTCTGGCACTTTAAGGTAATGCCTTTCTGTCTTTGCAATGCCCCCGCTACTTTTGAAAGACTAATGGAAACTGTATTGCGTGGACTTTCGTCTGAGGCCTGCTTAGTATATTTAGATGGCATTATTATAGTGGGAAAGACGTTTGAAGAACATTTAAATAATATTCGTAAAGTGTTTCTTAGATTACAAAATGTTAACCTTAAACTAAACCCGAAGAAATGCAAATTTTTACGTAAAGAAGTTACTTATCTTGGTCACGTTATTTCTGCAGACGGAGTTAAGACTGATCCACAAAAAGTTAAAGCAGTTGTCGATTGGTCTCGTCCGGAAACGGTACAGGAACTGCGAAGTTTTCTCGGATTGCGCACCTATTATCGCCGTTTTGTAAGAAATTTCTCAACGATAGCGAGACCTTTACATAAATTGACTGAAGCCCAAGCAAGTTTTAATTGAACAGAGGAATGCGAGAAATCGTTCATTAGTTTAAAGCAGGCGTTAACGACGTCTCCTATTTTGACATATCCCCGGACTGACAAAGACTTTATCTTGGATACAGATGCCAGTAATGAAGGGATAGGAGCCGTGCTTTCGCAGAGAACAGAAAATGGTGAAAGTGTCATAGCTTACTTCAGCAAGAGCTTGGGTAAGCCGGAGAGGAATTATTGTGTCACTCGTAAGGAATTACTGGCTATTGGTAAATCTATTGAGCATTTCCATCACTACCTCTATGGACGGAAATTTCTTCTCCGGACTGATCATGCTTCCTTGAGATGGCTTTTGAATTTTAAAGAACCTGAGGGTCAGATAGCTCGCTGGATCCAAAGGCTGCAGGAGTATGAGTTCGAAATCGAGCATCGCAAAGGAACTTCGCACGGAAATGCAGACGCTCTCTCCAGACGACCTTGTAAAGGGGACTGTAAACACTGCATGAACGCCGAGAAAAAGTACGGGACGGAGACGGATACTTCCGTGAAGGTTTTGACTACAACGACTGTGGATCGGTGGGCTTCGAGAGAAGTACAGAGAGCACAGTTAGAAGATTCCAATATTAGGCCAATTTTGGAGAAGAAACTAAATTCCGCGGATCGACCGTCTTGGCAAGAGATCGCGCCAGAGAGTCCCGCTACAAAGCGATACTGGGCTCTTTGGGATTCTTTACATCTTAAGGACGGTGTTTTATATCGGAAATGGGAGAGCGATGACGGAAGATCAAGTCGATGGCAATTAATTCTCCCACGTAGCAGAATTCCAGAGGTTCTGCGGGAGATTCATGATAGTGCAAGTGGAGGTCATTTTGGAGTGATGAAGACGTTAAATAAAACCAGGGAGCGATTTTATTGGGATCGACTTCGCGCCAATGTTGAAAAATGGTGCAGAGAATGCCACGATTGCGGTGCCCGGAAAGGACCGAAAATTAAAACCAAGGGTCGTTTGCAGCGCTATAACGTTGGCGCGCCTTTCGAAAGAGTGGCTTTAGATATCCTAGGACCCCTGCCTACAACATCGAAAGGTAATTGATATGTCTTAGTCCTGATGGATTACTTTACCAAATGGCCAGAAGCGATTGCTATCCCGAATCAGGAAGCTTCAACGGTAGCTGAAGAACTCGTTAGAAACTGGATCTCTTATTACGGAGTGCCTATGATGTTACATTCGGATCAAGGTACAAATTTTAATTCAGCACTATTTTCGGAACTCAGCGAATATTTGGGAATCACGAAGACTCGAACAACACCGTTACATCCCGAGTCCGATGGCATGGTCGAGAGGCACAATCGAACAATTTTGAATCATCTTTCAATATTTGTTTCGAAGAATCAAACCGACTGGGATACACATTTGCCACTGTTCCTCCTGCCCTGGCTTACAGAAGTGCGGTTCATGAGACGACCGGATATTCTCCATCAGAGATGTTGTTCGGCCGTCCTCTTCGATTACCCAGTGATATTGTTTTCGGACGACCATGTGATACGCCCTCCTCGCGGAATGACTACATGAGTAATTTAGAAGCACGATTAGAAAGAGTTCATTCGTTTGCCAGAGAGCGAATCAATTTGGCGAGTGACCGAATGAAGATTCGCTACGACGCCAAAGCAACGAATCACCAATTTAAGGAATGTGATCAAGTTTGGCTGTATAACCCAAAACGAAGGAGAGGTCTGAGTCCTAAGTTGCTACAGAACTGGGAAGGACCTTATACAGTTGTCAAGAAATTGAATGATGTTATCTACAGAGTCCAGAAGTCGCCCAATTCAAAACCGAGAGTCATCCACATTAATCGTTTAGCTCCATACGGTGCTACGGATCATAATGTTGTGTGATTAGACTGCCGGGTCGTCAGTTTTTTTTAAAGAGGGGAGCAGTGTTGCGAAATAATAACTTAATTTGCTCCCGTATTGCGTGCGCCGCCGTGAAACTAGTTTTGCAGGCATAATAGCGGTCCTCCGATGATGGTAACCCTGTAGCCTTGGCGACAAACTTGGCGATCGTCTTGGCGACGGATTTGGCGACCTACGCGACAAATGGTGGCTTCTAGAAAATTCATGTCTCGAGACCATATTTCAATTTGATAAGATTGTTCCAGAAATTTCTCGGCAATTCTGGTGACGTCATCATCTCTATAAAAGCGCTAGGATCTCTCTCCGGGGAGTTCAGTTGAGTGATAGACTTTGAAGCGCACGGTTGATTCTGTTATGCTTATTTGTGATTTTAGTTAGCGTATGCTAAAGTTTCTTGTATTATTTTGAGCTATTGAGCTGCGAGCCGTAAAATAGTGTTATTTTTGTTTACTGTACTGTTTGAACTGTTTTGAAATACACCCACTTGGCGATTTTCGTAACACATTTTAGTGTGTACAGAGTACAACTGCTGAGTGCAATATTGAACCCATTTCACAGCCACCGTGCAATGTACAGTGTTCACAGTATACATTTTCGCATTTTAGGATGGCATTAAGTTTTCCAGTAAGTAATTCCCATCCTTTTCAGTGACGACTGTAGTAAACAAACCTCAATTGCTATTTACAACTATTATCACTATTACCTGCTATTTACAATTTGAGCTTTCTTTTTTAAAACCAGACCAGCTACACATTGCCAGGTACTCGCTTTGTCTGATATCTTAGAATATGTTTTACTTTTATAATGAGGATTTGTACCCATACTTCTGGGTCGTGTGGACAACTTATGAGAGCAGTTGAAAGAATGAAAGCTGTACAAATTGCGGAGGGTTGGATTGTTCGTCTATGCTTCAGCATCACTTAAGGCCGATGCTGATTGCCGCTGCGTCTAACGTGACTGCAGTGGGTAAGAGGGCATTCTCGTCGCGAATTTTACGACTTTTTAATAGCAATTCGGGGTTTACCGATAAAAGATTTCCGCACTAAACCGCAAACTCCGTCCCCTATAAAAGGGAGAGAGCAACGGAAGATTTCTTTTTCCCGTATCAGTGTGCCGTCGTCCATTCAAATACTTCGGAACCTGCTAAAATGGCCACTTTGGTAAAGAGATCGCCTGTCTATAGTGACAACTTTAATGCAGTTTCGCTTTACTACCATCACACTTTACCACCTTTGTAAGGTGACCAGTTTTGTTCTTCCCAAGGGTAGTCCCATTACGCAGGTTCCACTGTACAAATAAAACTGGGAACACTGCTCCAGCCAATGTGGCGATAGCGAATCAATAAAATGTGCCTCTCCTTCTGTTTAAAAATAAAAGCTCTATATCATTTTTGTAAATAGAGAAATTACGTTTAGTCCACAAGGATTCAATAAGTATTGGTGTAAATATTCTTGGTATATGTAAATATATATATATATATATATATATAACATTACAAATCAGAAGCCTGCTAAAATCCCACATTTCTAGAACTACGCAGTTTTAATTCAGTTGGAACAAAGGAATCTGCTTTGAAAAGCTGCAATTACTACACGGTCTTTTGCAATTCCTTTGTAATTTTGTAGACGGTCCCCGCGTCCAGTCAATCTGGCGTCTTAAAAGCCATAACAAACCTTGAAAAACCGCTGCCCAGATGTTGGGATCTGCCAATAATTGCAACTTGCATGGATCATGTGACACGACCTCAAAAGTTAATAGAAGGGGCTGATGCAGCCCAGCAGCGATTTTTTCTCGTGACAGCAACTGCCAAGGAAAGATGTATCGAATCACCCAATAAAATAATGTAACCGCAGTTCGACCGATTCTTCCACTGACAGTCATAGCGGCCCAAGGATTTTCACAGCTCGCTCCAGGGCTTTGCCGGCCAGCGAAGATCGGCCAGGATCCCACAATAACGGCCCTAAGTCAGAGTCCCGAGCCGCCTCGCCTAATGCCCAACCCCGAGAATGGGTCTCAAACAGCCTCGCGTCCTCCGGCACACGACTACACCTTCCCGTAGCCGTTTAATGCTACACACAAGAGCAATATTTCCCTTTACACTTTGGAAGCCTGGTTCAAAACCAGTTCGCGTCCGCCGACTTAACTGTTCGGAGTTTTCCGTGCTTTCCTCCGAAACTTAGAGTAAATAGTGTTAGGCCCCTTAGGAAGACCCCCACGGAGTGCACCCCACCCATCGGCTTAGATTCCATGTGCAGATAATTGGCCGTAATCCTACAGCACGAAAACCAACCCTTTACACTTTACATTCTTAGGACTGTGAATATATTTCTTTATATATTGGCGTGTATAAAGATGTTACTTATATTATCATTATATTATTTTATTATCCACAAAAAATTATTTTATGTTACCTTAAAAAAAGCTAGTAAAAACAAGCAATACAATAAAATTAAGTTTCATGAAAATCAAAATGAGTCAGTTGTTTCATTTTTCGCCTTCCCGTTATTCTTTCTTCCAGATTTTCTCAAATGTGAAATGCGTCGGCTTCCATTTTATGAATTTTTCTAGCTAACCAGCCGAAGCCTGAAAATTTTGCATTCCAAATTTTTCTGCCAGAATAACAGCACTGCAGTAATTGCTTGGTTTTATTTTATTTTGGTAATATGAACAATTATCTACATGAGGGATCTAGGCCGAGTACGGGGTGCCCTACGTGGGGGGGGGGGGTTTCTAAGGGGTCTTAATCCGTATTTATGAGAAGTTTCGGAGAAAACTGCATAAGACTCCGAACAGCTAGATTGACCGACGCGCCCTGAGTTTGAACCAGGCACTTTTCTTCTCCCAGTTGCGAGAGCTATGCGCTCAGCCACTCGTCAGGCCTCCAGAAATTGGAGTTGTGTGATATGTGACGTTATGTGGCAAGCCTATACTAGAGGCATCTGCATTCTGGGGCGGCTGCCTTGGTCGGAGGATTTTTTCAGAGGTTCTGACGCGTATTCACGTTAAATCTGGAAAAACTCCAGATAGTTAGATCGAGAGCCGCGCGGTAGGCCCAAACGCGGGACCTTCACACTTCAACCATCTATCATGTCGAGTGTCTTATCAACTCGGCCATGGCGGGACCCAGAAATTAGAATGTTGGATGCTCTTGCTTCATGCAACCATTTGCATGCAGAAGTGCCTTAGTAAACTCTTCCAATCGGCCACATTGACTTTTCGGCCATTTGGATTTGGATCTCGAACTAAATTTTTGCGCTGCTTCAAGAATTTTATCTTTGCTTCTAAAATACCTTTGAGAATACACTCAGGTAGTTGAGATTGTCTTGCGAATTGCAATTTTGACATTCCCCGACACTTTTTTCCCCACTCTTAAAAAATTTTTCCCTTGTTCCTGTAGCATAAGATGAAAAAAAAAATAATCGCTGTTAAACAGAAACGACCTGGTCTTTGAATAGAAATTTTTTACGTTGGAGTTGCTGGGACTTTGAAATATCGCCTTTAGAAAGAGATCGTCGTTAAACAGAAAGTCAACTGTATATGCAGTGCTACTTTTTTAAATTTCAGTTCAAGTGAAAATTTACAATTTTTTAAAAAACTTCTTTAATCCATAGTGTATTTCTAGCTCTGGGGGGGGGCTCGAGCCCCCAGAGTCCCCCCGTGGATCCGCCACTGGGTTAGAGAGCCATTCACACCGCGGGCCACTAACACAGCGCATATCCAGCAAACACACCACTGCCCGCAAAATAACGGTAGGGTACCGGTCGTGTTGGCAAAGTGCCGTATATCGGGATCAAAGTGCATTGCCGTTTACTGCTAGTCACTGGAATGCCAATATCTGAAAAATGCATATGCGACAGTATATAACCAGTAATGGCGAAGTGCCATGTGTCTATGACATGCACAGAAAAGTTAACGGCGTGGTACTGTTTAAAATGTATTGGGCCAGCACCTGGGACGTATATAAGGGAGGGGTTTAGGAGGTCTGAACCTTCCCCTTGTCTATGCAAAAATGGTAATTTTGGCAAAATGTCCACATTTAAACTCTATATTTCAATGGGTAATAAAAGAATTACTATAAAGTTTAAAAAATTGTAATGTAACTGAAATTTTTTACAAGTTATTTATGGCAAAATTTACTGCCAATCAGGTGCGGGGGGGGGGGTACAGCTAGCACACAAAACACACATAAAATGATACGTATCGGATGGGACGATCCTTACAACCTAAAAATTTTCGGTCTTCATCAGCTGTCACTATTAGGTCTCGGTCTCATAAACAGTGGGGTTGACGACTCAGTTCCCTCACTACATATCACACCCCCCACCCTTTTTTTTTATCTCTCTCTCGCTACGGCGGCCTTGATCTTGAGAGTTTCATCGAGGTTCCATATGAAACTTGCACTGATGTCTTTCTTAACATTAGTATCTTTATTATATTGCTAATTGTTGGAAATAATTTTGAGCCACATATCAAGCACCTAGCTTTATACGCTTTTGAAAAATAGGAGTTGCGACGCCTAATTTCAAAATCATTTCTCTAAGAAAGTATGATAAATATTTGATTAAAATCAAAGCCATACGGAAGCTAATAATTAAAGTAGCTTCTGACGTCACTGATAGGCAAAACAAAGCAGACTAACCAATAGGCAGGCTTGTTCTACAGGATGTCTGGTAGGCAAAAGTGGAACGTAACCAGTAGTAGAGCCACTGGATTTTTAGGATCCCTAACCAGTAAGCTTGCTCTACGTGACGTCGTGTTAGTAAACATGCTATGCCCTATAGACGGCGAATCCGGTAATCTTGCAGTGAACAAGATTACTATCACCTCCTTGGAGGAACGAATAGTAAATACGGAGAAGGCACCCGCTTGTTCTTCTATTGGGAGAAAATTAATAACGGGCGTGGGTCAATAAATCTTATAGAGCATTTCGACGTGACGTCACGTGAGTGACAGCTTCACGCATCTTTCTGCGCATGCCATTCTTTACCTAAATGCAGTGGTGGCTCGTGCGTTATTTAAGAGGAGGTACACAAAACAATTTTCGAAAATTAAATAGGAAGATACGACGCACCTTACAAGTTAAAATAGATTTGCGTTTCCAGCAGTTAATGGAAAACAATGCACGCGAATGAAAGAGATCAAGTCATCTTTGCAGGGCCGTACCCTGAAAGAAATTTCAGGGAGGGGGGGGAGACAAGAGGTGAAAAAGGCTAAATTTTTCACAAAAAGTCTTCATTATTATTGTTTTGTTAACAAAATTTTAAATTTCGGGGGGGGCGGACCCCCTGGTCCCCCTTCCCCTTGGTACGGCCTTGCATCTTTGGTCTACATTTCGTCACCAAGATACGTTTTAGCAAAGGTGCTGTCTTAATTCATTTTATTTCCATTTTTTTTCAAAGGATACTATTGAAATATGTCATTGCTTTAGCTGCGAAACACGTCTTTCACTCGCATCTACTTTACTTTACACTAGCTGTACAAAAATAATGTAGAGAAAAATGATAGAAATAAAGAAAATACTAAGAAAATGAAAAAACAATTTATTAACTAACCGAATGTAACAAACCAATTGAAAATCCGGAAGCTATACCGCAAAAATTGGAGCTGTGTCAGGGTTCCCGCTAGAGTGCGAGACCGCGAGAATCTCGCATAAATTTCTTAAATCTCGCGCAAAAAATATTACAGCGCGAGGTATTCTCGCGCTGCAAAATATTCGCCACCTGCGCGAGATTCTCGCACTCTGTTTGAAAGTTTAAAAACGCCTGTTTACAAATACAAAAATTTGTTTTTACTCTACTACTGTCGGATAACCAGCCTGCCGCGGCCGCAATGAATCGTCCCCCCCCCCTTCCTCTCTTGAGTTTCTGTTCAGAGATAACACGGTTAAATCATCCGAATGCAGAGGGGGAATATTAATTAATGCTATCGGCGCTGAGCTGACGTGTTGATTTTTCTCCTCCTGCTTGCCAGCTGTAAAATGTTTTGTTTTTGTATGTGTGTCCATCGTATATGAGTTTTGAGAGCATTTCATCTGTTTGTTTTTTTATATACCACCACGATTCATGGAATTATTGATAACCTCTGGCAGTTTGAAATTTGGACCCCCCCCCCTTCCGTTCTAAGTTTAGTTGTCGTTCACAGTAAGAGTTAATCAATCTTTTAAGAAGACCCCCCCCCAAAAAAAAAGAAAGAAGCTGAAATTTTCCGGTTAAATGCCGGATAATCTAGCTTATACTGTAGTAAGAAGTTGAACTTAACTATATCTGTTTTAACTTCGTCACACATATTTGTAGTATAATATAATTTAATATTTATAAAAATATATTATTTAAATATTAAGTTATTTTATATAATTTTCTAGATAAAATATTATAGTTAATAATTCTTTTGCTTAGTTAAACTGGATGTGATTCTTTGAATAAATTTGAATATTCATTAACTTTGAATATCCATTAACAATTCAAGTGCAAATTTCAGTACACAAGTGCAAATTTAAACAATCTTATTAGAATAGCCGATGGAAATATCAATTTAGAAAGTTTTCCATATGATCAAGCTGTAAAATTTGTTAATGAAGGAAAAATCGGTGTTATTGAAATTGTACTATAAATAAATAAAATGATGTTAAACAATATTTATGTTCTCACTTAACTTTCAGAAATCTCACTCAAAATTTTTGGATGGGTGAAAAATCTCCCCCAATTATTTTTTCTAATGGGAACCCTGAGCTGTGTGCAAGATGAAATTGTGCGTACGGAATGATTTCATCAGTGCCGTACTCTTTCCCAGCTGTTTCGGCTTCTCATACCAGAGAGCGGTTCAGGGGAAAAATTTTCCGTTCGCACGTGCGATTGATTCAAGACTGCTGTAGTAACCTACACTACAGTGCGTTAGCTATAATAAGCCTATTTAATAATAGTGGGGGGAGGGGGGAGAAAGTAAAATTCATGTTTTAAGTTCACATAAATCTAGAAGTGTGCTTAATATTTGTTTTAAATTTAATTTGTTAATGTGTTTATTCTTTAGTTTTTCCTTTGGGGGTTCACGTGCTCATGTGCTCAAATGGAGGAGCCGCCACTGCCTAAATGTTTAATTTAGCAATCTTTGTAATCCGCATAAACTACGTGTAATCTGACGAGGTTCATTGGGTTTGTTGCTGCGAACGCTGAGCCCGCTGTGAAGGATGCAAACAAAGTGTAGAATAGTAACAAGCTTAGCAGCTCAGACAGTATTCTATGCATTTTAATAGGTATCCTTATTTTTTTAAAGAAATCAGCCCCCCCCCCAGTTTTCTTTTAAATGATTTTTTTTTTTTTTTTTTTTTTCCACTGTGCATGAAAGAATGTGCATTATTTATTTAGAAACACGGTAGAAATTTTAAAGCTGTAAGCCACTAATAAAACTCTTATTAAAAAATTAGATATTGTTTCAAATTTAGGATTGTGATATCTACTCATGATTTTTAAATACGTGAATAGTTTGTCTCGAATGTTGTCTGATGCTATGACTGGATGGGTTTATCCAGAGTGACATGAGTTTTAGTGCATGCTTTCTATGGGTAACACTTTCTGGTGATGGTTTTTATTGTTAAATGCACATATAAAATTCATTAAAATAAATCAATGAAAAATATGAAAGAATTCGTTCGTTAATTATTTTTTTAAAACATATTTCGATTAAAAAATTAATTTATGCATTGTTTACAGAACTAGCTTTCTACCAGTGGTTAGTTTATTTAAAAAAAAAAAAATCAGGAAGTTTCTTATGTTGAAACTGCCATGTGATGTGTTAGTGTACGATTACTTATTGCTTACCCTTTAAAAAAAAAAAAAAAAAAAAAAAAAAACGGCAAAACTCTAGAATCTACTTTCTCAAAATCATCAATCTTGGCTAACAAGCCTCTTTATTCTATTGCAGTATTCTAAATTAGGTATGCAGTGTAACTTCAATATCTTGAATAAATGTTATTTTTCTTATTAAACTGACACCCCCTTTTATTGTTAAACTTCATCTGTTATTGTTGTTGTTCTCGTGTCCGTGGATAAATAATTAAAAGGTTATACTGTGCTTTGTTAAAATAAATCCTTACTCCTGTACCTAAAACTATTTCCACTCTGTTCTGCTTGGAGCTGATATTTGGATTAGAAATAAATCTTAAGATTATTAAACTTTTCTTTATGGATACCGTTTCTATCTACTCCTTAGATTCAAGAACCCAAATAATTTTATGCAGCCAAATATTGTCAAACATGATGCTTTTTTTTCCCAATTTTTTTGTAAATAACTTCTAAAGTAATTTAAATCAGTTGATTGGCATCTCCGATTTTTTTTTTTATATCTATCGCTTGCTTGCATGTGATCTGGTTCGTGTGTAAATTATGTGAAAACATATTTTCAAGTAACACTGTAATATACGATGGTGTTGAAAAAATAAAATTCTCTTACATACAATCATATGGAAAAATGTAACTGTAAAAAGCAATATACAACTCCTTTAATTATGATTGTTTTGTTTGTTTGTTTTTGTTTTTCGTGTCAAATCATTGAATTAATAAATCTGTTATGGACACCACATGACTTCCTTGTACCTCTATGAAATCATACATATTTTCGGTGCACTTCATCAAACTTATTTTGTTTGAAAGAGAAAAAATACCGCAATGATTCTAAAGCTAAGGAATTTCTAGCCAAATATTTGAGATATAGCCAAGCTGAGTTCAATATGAAAGACTTCTTTCACTTAATTGGGCAATATTTCGGCAAAAGCCAACAGAGATAGTTAGCGAGATTTCAGTCATAGTTGAAATAGTTATTCTTCACAGACTTTAATGAAATGAAGGTATCTATAGACCTTAATGTATTTTAAGTCTTTTGGATGACCCTGGAAATAAATTACTCAGTCGACTGAAATCAAAAGTACAGTTAGATGTCGCAATAGTTCTTAATACAATATTTCAACATTCTACAGTTGATGAAGTTTTAGAGTTATGCAAAAAACGTAATTATTTTTGGCGTTAAATTTGGCAATATTTCCACGACTCGACAAGCTCGGTGACAAATGTCAAGATTTTGCGCATGGACCAATAAATGACTGACTACATACAAAATGTATTGATGATGTCCATAGACATTATTGAAATTCTGGTACTTACGTATTATCCCGGTGGACATTCCCGTCAAATTATTTTTTCGGAAAATGGGCCGGCAAACTGTTGCCAATTGTATTCGGAACCATCAATAATTTCATGCGACCGGCATTTATCTTAGCGAAAAATCGCTCGTCTTGGCAGACCGCCGGGATAAATACATACTGAAATTCTTTTGGGCGGTCCTGTAAATAAAGTCTCCAGTAGATTGAAACCAAAAATCTAGGTGTACAACTAGATATTACAACATTTTTTATATAAAATCTCAATAATCTATGACTAATAGTTTTTTAGATATGCGAATTAAATATATACCTATATACACCAAAAGTTGCCAAGTTTGGCGACTTTTGTAACAGTTTTTGAGGGAGGTGGGTGAAACATTCTCCATACTGGACCATTATCTAACCATATGGTAGGATGTTTTTCTGCTTGAAATGGATGAATGTCCCTAAAACTGCCATTGACTGTAATGTGTTGGAAATCTTTTTAGTGTTTCTGCAGCAGAACTATAAATGATATACACACTTTTTTTTATGAAGAAATTCATTTTGTAACCCTTAATAGCGAATATCACTTCTGAGTCGTTTAAAATAACTTAATATCTCTAAATTACACTTTAATGAATTTCTGCCCACACAGCATAATGTAAGAACGTGTTACAAAAATCCTAAAATGTAAAATGTCAACATTGTGCGACTTAAAGTTTTTGAGATATGCAAGTTATATACATACGAACATACACACGCCAGGGAAATACTGATCAAAATGGACTTGCTGTCAATCAAAATTGGTTGTACATGCATTTCTATGAACATACATACATGCGTACAATGAGATGTCTAGCAAAAACTCTTAAAAGTAAATTTAGAGGTAGTCAAAATCTGGATACCGAAATTTTTCGTGATCACATGTACAAGAAAGTAAAAATGTTAGTGTTTGAAAATTTTAGTGTATATATACGCACATGTAATGCCCCCAAAAAGTGATAACATGCTTTAATTCTTTATCTGTTAAAGATAAGTGGGCAATGTGAATTGGAAAAATGTGTAAAATAAGGTACAAAAGAAAAAGGACTATGTTAAGAAAAAGTTTCTCTTGATAATTTTCAAAGAGTTACACTTTTTAGATTTGAATACAACTACCATTAAAAAAAATTCCCAATAAGCAAAATGTGCCTCAAACACAAATGAGGTGATGTACAAAATTTCAGCCTTTCATCATAAAGCGTCTTAAGAGATGTCTATAAACAAAGATGATTGGGGTCTATACTTGAATTTGAATGTAAATGTTTATTGTTAGAGTGGGAAAAAATATTATTTCATAATATATGTACGACCCTTAAAATGTGTTTCTTCAATGTGATTTTTTCCCTTCAAGAGCTACTGAAAAGTGGCTTAATCAGTACCTATTTATCTTCATACCTTTGACACTTTTCTGGATATGATTCTCAAATTTTGTACATCACCTCATTAGCATATGGAGTGCATTTTACTGATCAGGTATAGTTTTGTATGTGGGTCATATACGAAAAGTGTAACTTTTTGGAAATTAAAGAAAGGCATTTTTTTAATGAGAAAACATTTAATTGCTCCAGGGCTTAATTTTCAGCAAAAAAAGATGCCGGAATACTAATATTCTTATGTTCATACTCAGTAGCGAACATAAGAATACCACCAAGAATACCACAAGTAAATAAGAATACCACAAGTTGTGCCACCAACCCCCATCTGTAAACCCCTACAAGATGGGGGTTGGTGGCACATTTAATTAAAATAACGATAATTTACGAACCAAATTTACGAATACAAAACTATACCATGTAATAATTATTTGACATATTTTTATTATTTCAGGGAACAGTGAAATGATAAACTGTCGAACTCGCTTATTACGAGCCCTGACTTAACGAGAACACGGATTTAACGGGGAAATTGGAAATACTTGGTTGGTACAATGTTAAGTCTGCGGGAGCATAAATCCCTTTTAACGAGTAAACTTCGGTTGTAGCGAGGATAATTTTTTTGATTCATGATATTTCTATTGACCTTAGTTCAGCTAATTCTTTATTGGGAAAATTCCTTCAACATTCCGCGGTCAATGAAAGCGACGAATATGAAGAATTTCAACCTCAACCGCTCCCAACATATTCTTTGAGTGTGCAGAAAAACTTCAAACATTTTTCGAAACCAGGGTTGCAAATGACGATGTTTTGGGCCATGTTTTTTTTTCAAACAAGAGAAGGCTTTAAGACAGTTCAAAGCAAATACCCCACTTCTCTTGTACTGTACAGAAATTGTACTGAAAAAAAATTAATAAAGTAACACATTAAGTGTTCGAATTTTCATGATTTTTTTTTACATGAAGCCACTTTAAAGAGCACTTGGTTATAATGAGCAAATATCACGCTCCTTTCGCTCTCGTTATAAGCGAGTTCGACTGTAGTATGAAATTAGCAGGAAAAATGTAAAAAATATACAGAAAAGACCAAAAATCTGGTGGCCTCAGGACTCTTAGATCTGCTCGAGGTGAAGCGAGTCTAATTTGTCCATCTGCTAAGATCAGTTTCTGCGTGAAAAGGGAAAATTCTTGAATTAATGTACAAGCGTTGGGCTCGGGAGCACGATATGCATGAGCTTCAGTGGGTTCTGCCTAATATGTAAAAATTCATCCAGAAAAGAGGAAGTACAGGGGCGGAGCTCCGGTGAGCTCCTATGCAAATTAAGTCCTGAATGGCTCCAGCCATACAATGCAATGCCGATAATTTTTCGGAAAGCCTATTATGTAAGTACATTCATTTTATATGTAGTATGTGTTGTGTTTATAAGTTTATGTTAAAAATTTTAAATGAATAATTAACTAATAATGAAATTAATTTTATTAATTATCTAAAATATCTTCTTTTGTAATTTCTCTCCCAGTTTGGGACGTAGCAACAGGTACACACTTTCTTTGGATTTGAACACTGTTCACTGCATATAAAAATAAGCAGCTTATTAAAATTAACTTAGTTCAGAACAGACAATTTTATGCGGCAGGTACATAAGTATACAAGGTTAATTTCAAATCAGGACTGTTTAACTTGATATTTATTGACACTGAAGGTTTCTGCTTTCATAAAAGTTATATTCAAATTAATAAAATTCTGAACTTCCTATATATAAAGCACTGTGTTTTTGGCAAAGGTTTTATAAAATAGAAAAAAGGTTTCGATTTGAAATTATTTTCAGTTTTAGATTTTGATTGAAACTTGGAGCAAACCTTACTGTATACGTAGGGTCTGTTCTAAAATATAGGTGAAGCAAAATAAGTTTTAAAATCGATTTTCAGCTTTATTTTAGATATTGAGTATTGTTTCAGTTTTTGATTTCTGTTCTGATTCAAGCTTGAAGTAAAATTCTAAAATTTAATTGTAGAATTGTTGAGTACAGTTTTATGAGTTAACATTGTTAAACAGAAATGTTTTCAATCTTATAGTAAAAACGCAGAAGCTTAGGTTACATCATAAAATTATAATAAATTTACATTTTGCACTCATATTTAATGTTAAAGTTAAATAATTATGCAGCCAAGTACAGATTGCATTAATTGGTCAACGTCTTTCCTTCAGTTGATTTATTGGACGATTTTTAATGGCATTTCCATACGTATTAGATTAATTACAAGTACAAATGTGCTATGCGATGGCGATGCATATGTTACACTTTTTTATTAATATGATAACTGGTCTTATTTTACTGGCATTTACATAGTTAAAAGAACACTATGATAAATAAATAATAACAAGCAGAGCATTTCATTTTCTATTAAAAAATGAATATATCTTAATAGGAATTTAAATAAACTATTTTTAATGTAAATATTAATGTTATTTGATGTTTCTAGGACATACAGAAAACCCGATGAATTATAATTCAAAAATAACATTTTATTACTGCTATAAATCTCACAACAATGTAAGAAAATTTCTCATGCACAACGATATTTGTAAATAAACAGTAATCCAAATAACTTGCCGAATCTTAAAAGAAGCGTTTTGTTTATTCGCGTACATAATGTTGTCTTGAACGCAGTACCAATGGAAAAAGTCTCTTTAAACACCGCTAAAATATTATATGTTAAGCTTTTTAAAATATTAAACGCCACCTGGGACTCAAAAGCCGGATATCTGCTTAACTAATTCCATCCATTACGACCATCCAAAAAATTCAATTTAATACTTCTTTTTAATGTTGAAAATCGTGGTTTTTCCTATTGAAATACATTAGTAGAATCCAAAGCTGTCACACAAGACGGCGATAGATCGCAGAGAGGCTAGGCCCATCGAAATGCTCTATGAGCTCCAAACAGCTCTTTAACTCCAAGCCACGCCCCCCAAGGCTACGCTTAGGGTTACTTCATTTTTCTCCCCATAGAAGACAAAGGAAAAACCGGTTACAGTAATAGCTTCACTTTCCCCCCCCTCATGCCTACTACATATTATTCTCTCCTCCAAGATCATCTCGGTCAAGTAGTCACGTGGTACAACCTTATTACTGTGCAACATATCTGCGCTATAGGATCCGCTGTCTACCATATTAGATGTCCATGATAAATAACCACAGCTCTTAAGGATAATTTTCTCCATAATAACGCCAAAAGAGCGATAAATGTCTCAAGCTGGCTGCCTCAGTCCAATAGTCACGTGGTACATCCTTGTTACTGTATTGCATATGTGTTGGCCGTAGGATGCGCTGTCTATCATTTTAGAGGTCTATGTGGAAATCCAGCGAGCACGCTGATAGTGGGAATAGCATAGATGGTACTGGGGCTCTACCACCATGGTATCGTAGAATGCCAGTGACGGATATTTCTCGCTCTCGGATAGTCAAAAACTTCGGATAAATAGCCGCGACTCTCCATTTGGTGTTAGCACGATGAGTGGCGAATAAAACAAGCGAGTATTTTTGTACATGCTATCTCGACATCTGCTAGTCTATCTCGACACTGAGACCGATCAACCAATCAAAACAAACGGTTTTCTCTCCTCAAACGAAGGCATCAACGGTTTCTCCTCTCAAACGAAGGCATTGTCTTCAGAATTTCCGAAGACTCAGGAGACGTCCATCAGGAGTAGAAGCCGGTTTTTGACAGACCCACGGTGCCAGGGAATGGGCCCTTTTGTGGAAGTACTTAACACTTCATGATACACACAGTAAGAAACCCCTATCCGTTTTCTACCCTCCGGTACCGGAATGCAAGTTTCCGCCTTCATCTAACGTGTCGGGAAAAAACAGCGTTATTTCCGATAATGAATGCGACAATGAAACAATTACGACAGGATCGCGCTAGGGTACATCGGATGTTTTTCGGATTGTGACGTCATGAGAAGAGAAGGTTCGATTTATTCGCTGCCGAGATCTTTTCGATACTATGGTAGTAGAGCCCTTGAAGCGAATTGGTAGTGATGCAGAATACTCTGCCTGATTTCTGGGTTCGTCGTTCTGAAGTCGTGGGTGTAGAAAATTCTAGTAAAGAATCCACTTGTCAGGATGGAACACAAACTATATTGCTTCTAGAACATCTTCAAATAATCAGCTGTACAAAATTCACAAGAACAATCCTCAGTAATGTGCTTTTAACAGTCAGCTTAGTACAGAAGCTTTCACAAAAGCTGTATTTCTCACGCAAAATAAAACCCTTCCACAGGCAAAAATTCAGTGGAAATATACGAGGAATTTCGTAAACAGTCTCTCAAGACTCAGCAATGAAGAATTTACCCAGAGCACTTAAGAACAAAGCTTCAAAAGAGCAAGCAAAAATACCACTTCTATAACATAATACATCGAACACACTCAACGAATGCTCGGTGAGAAACTGCCTCAAACTGGGGGAAGCCGCCGCTTTTGTCTTCCTACGACGAACACCGTGGATGGGAAGGCAGAGAGAACCATCCGTGGAATGTACTATAGAACAAGCTCGATTTTGATTGGATGATAGAAGAGTAATATTGGCTATTATGCGTGTTCCGAGATCGCTTTTCGATCTTTACCAAATTTTGCATAGTAATAGTGACCATTACACAGATGGCGTGATCGGCCGCGTCATTGTGGAATTATAACTGAAATATTTCCGCTATTTGTAGGTTTAATTCTACGCAGCTGCTTATCCATCCAGTCCTAATCTTTTTTAGAATTTTAAAGCAGCAAGTAGCCTAGATTTTTTTCTATATTTTTTGCATAATCATAGAAATTTTCAAACCGATTGCACCAACGGTGTGGATTTTATTACGTTTTTCGATAATAAAATTTTCAAATTTTTCGATAGTAAAAGTTGCTGAATATGAATGGGGTATAATACATTCGCTGTTAATGACGCGCCAGCGCCTGATAGTCACAAGTGGGAGCTACATTTCCTTTATCAGTTTTGGTAGTCCCTAATTAATTTTTCGAAAAGAAAGCATAATGAAAGAAAAATATAAAATTTTTATTATTTATGCCAAGAATTATTTATTATTAAAAACTGTGTTTTATATGTGAATTGACGTAAGAAATTTGGCTTGATTTCTGAAAGATAACTTTTTATGATCCACCGGTTCAAAAAGCGCTGCAAACTATTGGATTTTTTTTATCGCGCTACATATTGCACTACTTTTTAAAAAAAGTACCACGCTACACTACAAACTACAAAAAAAAAAAAAAAAAAAAATAGCGACTACTCTAGTTTCATTACTTGTAACTTTCATTGCGCACGTATTCAGGAGACTCAGCGATAGTTCACTTCACTGAGCAAAATCACCAAGGCGTTGCAGAGCTCCGGGTTTGGCTTTAAGTCATGTTCTAACCCTGCGATCGGCTGCTTGCAATGACTTTGCGAATAGCAATTCGAACACTGCTGCATCCTCTGAGAGGTTATTGAAAAATAATCGATACCCTTTTCTTCGATTTGTTTCCATGGAAGTGTGAAACCTACATTTATTTTCTTTTTACTGTTTCGTGCGATTTCGTGGGGTTTTAAAGTTCCAGGTAGTACATATGAGTTTATAAACATGTATGCCTATTTGTAGGATATTGATGATATTTTTTAAATGTGGACTTAGTCTGAATAAACTAAACTGTTATATACTCTGAGAATGTGATACACGCTTTGCTTACATATTATTTAAATACGGAAGTAAGTTCCGTGATCTGCCTATTTACATTGCAAATTACGTAATACACGTGTATAAACTTGAAAGTAAGTTTGAGGAATCCTATAGCGAGAACTTTTTTAAGTAAGTCAAAAGTAATAGCGATTATATCCTTGATTTTAAGAAGAAATCCTCGTTTAAGTTATTTTATAAAACTTTCGTACTAAAATAGTTAACGTTATTAAGCTGTGTTATAAGTATTCTAAACATTTTAGGGAAGTATAATAAAAAATATAAGTCTTAGAAATGAATTTTTTTTTTCTTTTTAATGAATTCGTTTTTTCTTTTTAATGAATTCCTTTGATTCTCGTAGACGGTTAGTAGTGTGCTGTGATTTAAGGTATTTATGCCATTAAACTCTTTTTAAGTTTTGACAGCTGTTTTTGGGAATATAAGTTCTTTATTGATGTTTGGAAGGCGGACCTTTCCACTGCTTCTGCTGTTTTCCCATTGTTAAGGTATTAGATATGATTGATCATAAAGAAAAAAGAAATTATACACGCTGAATTCTTCAATCTTTATTGTTTGAGATATTGAGGCTATTCGTATAAGTGCAAGGGTGTAGCCAGGATTTTCATTAGGGGGGGCAGGACATGGAGTCTAACCGGAGAATGCCCGGTTTGTCATAATCAGACACTATGACTAGCTCATTTTAGGGAGGAGCAGCTGCCCCTCGCTGGCTACGCCCATGTATAAGTAACCGAATATATGTGACCAGTGGCGTATGCAAGGGGGGGGGGCGGGGGAGCGGTCCGCCCCGGGTGTCACCCTCAAAAATGTGACACCGGATGGCTTGTGCAGCAAAAATTCCAAAAATATCGCTTGTATGGGGGCAGAATGCTCCTATGGGGGGGGGGGACACCACTTATATCCGCCCCGAGTGTCACCCGCTGAAGCTACGCCACTGCTTGAATACCAGTTCAAATTACATGAAATACGTCATCATTATCAGGAAACCTATTCTATCTAGTGTAAATTAATTTATCTGTAAGAAGTGGTACTTTGGGCCTTGGTCGTCCCCTGTATTTTTTTCCTTTCACTTATTGTCTACTGGGACAGGGATTCCTAAGTGGGCTAAAATCGGAAAACTGCGGCTCCCTCTTTCTTACCCTTAAATTGCCGCTCATAGAAGTTCCCGCCCGGGGCATGAGGGCAGGGACTTCAGCTCAGCCTGCTATCCCTCTCCCTTAGATCCGGCTATGCCCTTTTCATAAAAGATAAAAATTTTAATACTCTGTGAGAAATTATATTTAAGTTTTTGTGCCCCCCCCCCCTTCTCTGCTTACGGGTCTGTTGTATTCTGCACATGAATGCTGATTTACAAAAAGCGAAATTTATTCTAAGACTTGCGCTCTGGGATATTTTGCCTTTTGAGACCCTCTTTACCAGAACTTTAAAAAGTGCTTTATCTTGTGTAAAGAGACTTTACACAAGACAAACGAAACTCTAGAGGTGCCCGCTTTACCCCCTCCCCACCCTTCTGCCTTTTTCTTTGGATGATCAATATTACTCTTTACCCTTTATGCAGCTTAGTGCTGTAACAAAAAGTTAAAATGATGAACGTCCTAGAGAACAGACAAATGCACTTTGATTAGCTGTCATAGCTTTATACCATTTACTATGCATGGCTACCAAAGTGGGTGGCTACTGATTGAGTGATTTTTGGACTGCACATAGCGTGTGCGGCTCTATCCAAAAAAAAAAAAAAAAAAAGCGAAAATGCATGTCTCAAAATATTCTCTCTCCACTTGACATTGATGCTTGCCCTATTGTGCATGCAAGCTATGTGAAAGCCAAGCATTCATCACCCAGGACATCTTTCCGCCCTTTTCGGATGCTTCAGCAGGTGGTCTCGAAACGGGAAAAATGCTGACTAATGTCAACAAAGAGGAAGCCATGCTGCGATGCGATAAATGTAAACAGACGGGAGACGATGGTGCTATGAATGAAAACAAAGCGGCATGAATGGCACTATTTTATATCAATAAGAAGGGCATTATTCTTCCGATCAAGAGGCAGGCAGGGTGCCGCGCCCTCCCTCCCAAGTCTGGGGGAAAGTCTGCAAATTAAGTAGCTTACACGGTTGATCAAAAAGACTTAGTTTAGATTATTAACGAGTAATCAATAATTTAACAATGAGTTCATTTTAATTAATGAATAAACAAATGATATTTAAATTAGTCTTATTGGTTGTTTAAGGAATAATTAAATTTAACGAATCCGATTAAGTTTAGGTTAAATTTCGTAAAAAATGAGCGTCCTCCCGATTTTTTCTTAGGACTACAACACTGACATAAACTGTTGTCATTACTTCACGTCTATTGAGAGAATCTTTGATCCTTTGGCTAAAATAAGCCACCTGATCAGCAGTTGACCGATTTCTACAGAAACCAGCTTGTTTGTGTCTAAGCAAATCATTAGATTCAAGAAACCAATTCAATCTATTAATGACCATGCGTTCCACCTATTTGGCCATAGTGCTAGTGAGAGAAATGGGCCTGTAGTTTTCGGTATCAGAGGCATCTTTGTCTTTCTTCAAGATAGGAATAATTGTAGCCCTCTTCCAAATGCTAGGTACAATTCCTGTTTTCCAAATGTGGTTAAAAAATCTTTAGAAGAATTAGTTTTGCATTAGTACCCATATGTTTCAGAAATTCAGCATAAATATTATCCGGACCTGGAGATTTCCTGGTTTACAAGTTGTTCAGACAAAAGGTGACTTCTTGCTGCATGCTGAAGGTAGATCTTTTAGCTGCCAAAGGACGTTACCGGGGTGCACCGCGAGGAGGTAGATCTACTGTTGCACCCCTTCAATAAATATTTAAATAAACAAAAGCACATACCTCAAATCTTCTATTTAATGGCATTGATGCATCAAAAAGCACCGAAATAAGCAGAAGTGAACCCAACCCAGGATATGTTAAATATTCTGCCCAACAAACTTTTTCAAATTTTCACCACAATTCATATACAAAACATCTTAACATAATGCAAATTCATTACAGCTTTAGACAACTTATCCACATTTAATACAAAAAAATAAAATTTCACTTCTTAAACACCACTATTAAATAACTGTACACTGTTAATTTCACCAAGAAATCACAACAAACAAGCATGTTCAACGTGTCCACGAGGGTCATTTCAAGTTCAGCTAACAGTTAAATTTTTTCAACCAATCACATAATTTCTAATGACATCATGAAACAACAACACAACTTTGCAAAAGGGTTGCTAAATATCTCATCTCAGTTGGCAACGCTGATAAGTATGTTTACTTATCATGAGCTTTGGCGATGTATCTGGCTTGGCGACCTGCCCCCATTTATGGTATTATTCCCACAAAGTGATATTTCATGTATGAGTTCACGTGGGATTATGGTTAAATACGTTGTTATTGTTGACGATTTTCTGTCTGGAAACAAAATGGCTGCTGTTTTGTAATCAGGACTTGCATCGAGAAGTTAAAAGGTAAGTTTTTTGACTAGGCATTTTACATTTGAGTTTTCGAGTTAGTGGAAAAGTTTGGGAAAGTGAGGAGTTGTGTGTGTGCAAATAGATATTTCATGAATGAGTTTATGAGGAATTTTGTTTAAATATGTTTTTATTATCAAGGATATTGTCTTTAGAAACAAGATGGCTGCTTTTTATTGATAGAAACCTGTAATTCGTTTAAGTTTTTTTTTAATATGACTTTTACGATAGGATATATTTGTGTAATGACTTTTTTGAAATAATAAGGGATATCAAGTGTGGGGAAGAATTCTAATTTAAGCTTTAGGGAGTTTTGCATTGACTAGAGATTGCTGACATTTTTTGTTTGTATTATTGTTATATAAATGCTTTTGTAGGAGGGGAAAAAATAATAGTTTTAAAATTAACCAAAAATAAAAAAATTAGGAAGCTGTAGCAAATGACATGCATTTTATGTTCTCTTGGATAATAATATGGTTTTAACTGTAGATGAAAGTGCAATTTGTTTTTTGTCGACATTTTTTGTGTCTGAAAACAAGATGTCTGCCATTCTGAAACTTGGGAGTTGCATCAAGAGTCTGAAAGGTAAACCTTTTACAAAATACAGCACTTGGCACAGGTTTGGCGAAAAGCAAAAGGTGCCAAGAATGGTAGGTGGGCGATACTAAAGCTGTTCCGAAGTAAAATTTTGTAATCCTATTGGTAGTATGGTGATTAAAAAAATAAGTGATTAACTACTTTATAAAATTTATAAACCAGTGTTCTTTGAAATTGGGTTTGTATGGTACTGGGCACCTCTGCTTAATAGCATTTTTGTGTGCCATAGCCTCAAGTCCAAAGTATCCTAGTTCCAATAAATTGGGTCAAACACTTTGTTTACAAAGTCAAACTCTTTATAGAACCAAGGTGTAGCGTGACATTTGACTTATGGCACAGAAATGTGTAGAGAGGCCATATTTTTGCTTTCTTGCAATATTTGGCAAGTGGTAAGTGCAAAATGCAAGCCAAATTTATGTTGATATGGATTACAAACACTCTTGACATAAAAAAAGGTTTATTGGATGTAGATGTAAGGTAAAAATTCTTCATTTATAGAAAGTATGAAGAAACACGGATGTCTAAAATGTTATTTCAGAACCTTTCACAGAGCTACTGCATGCCATTTTTTCTTAACATGTAATGAGGAAAACATTTAGCAGACTGGTCACAAATGCTCCATAGGAAACTAAAGTGAGTTGGGTGCACAAGAATTATACGTATGAGATTTTGCCACAAGTCAGCTGATGGGACAAGTGCCTCAAGTTTAGATGGCCAAATCACTCTTTATCCCTTATATCTGCTCTGTTGCACATATATGTAGGGGTGCAGAAAATGTTTTAAGGCCCAATATTTCCCCAAAACTAAAGCATATTTTCATTCTAGTTTAAACGACTATCTGTTGCTAGCTTCTTTTATAACAACTGCATCTCTACAAAACTAGTTTTCTCACCATTTTTCTTGTTTTTAAATACACTCTGGACAAAAATTTCCCCAGCATTTCAGTATTTCCCCGAACCTTGTTCGTGCATTCAGACATACTCTGCACCCCTGCATATATGTAACATAAACTAGGCACAAAAGTTATGTGATCTAGACATTAAAAAAATTTACTACATTGTGTCATGAACAACAGGAACAGACAAGAACGAAAAAACTGACATATACTAGAAAATAACAGGAACTACAAAGAGAATAAAAAATCTCAATATAATGTGGTGTTGACAATTTGAAAGATAAGTAATGAAGAATCAAACTATGTATAGTTAACTTTTTTATGAGAGAGAAAAGTGAACTAACTTGCACAAACTCACCTTGAATTACCAAATCATAAATTTGTATAATTAAAGATTATATCATTTTGGATTATTTTCCAATCAACATATAGAAATGGGTGTATATACAAATAAATATCGATAGTTTATTCACGATGTTTCAAAAATATCTGGGGAAAATGTAAAGGGAACAAAGAACAAAGATAATTCAGAATTGAATGGCAATTCAGAGTCAAAAATGTTGTTGCTTAATTACATTTTTGACTCTGAACACCTCTTAATTATCAGTTGTATTGAAGTGATTATTAAGAGGTGTGAGGTGATTATAGAGGCTTGTGTATTGAAGCCCTTATAGAGGCTTGCATTGAAGCCATTATATAGGCAAATAAAATGTTACCAAATACTGACCGACATTCTAATATTTTCTATTTTTCATGTTTTTAGCTGAAAGTAATGAAGGAATGTACAATAAATAGTCATATAGCTAGTATTTTTTAATTCTTTTTCATAATTGAAATGCCTTTTTTTTTTTTTTTTTTTTTTTTTACTGTCCCTAGTAATTTTGCCACCTTCTGTATTTTAATTTATAAGATGGTTAAATTTTTATTTGTCTTGCTTCTATAGTATTGAAATTTCTGTTTTTAAATATAGGATTTTTATTAATGAACAACCACTATGACCTGTGAAGCACACATTTTTGTTACCTATGGCAAAAAATCAGTTCAGTTTTAGATGAGACACTGAAGAAGACACTGAAAAATACATGGAATATAATCTAACTAGGTATAAGTTTTGTATTTAAATATTTTATCATTTTTTGTTAATTACTATGAATTTATTTTTAAATGTGAAATATGGCGATTATATTTCTTTTAGAGGCTTCAGAATGTGTTTTGCATGATACGTGTTGAATCTAAAAAGAAAGCACTGGTGAGGAAGATAATGTCCTCAAACAGGCACCATACAGAAAACAATCAAACTGGTTTGATGAAATATCAGTATGATTAAAGTTTGTTACTACACCGTTGGTTAGTAAGGGCGTGTGATGTGTGTTCTTACTTACAATGTAAATGCAGTATTACTTTATTTTTTGGCCTACCTTTTTTTCCTTCTGGAAATTTGTTGCAAAAGGAATGAAACTAGGGAAATTGATAGATTTGTCTTAAACATGGCCTTGGACAGAGAAACATGAATATAAACTACATTATGATTATAGTTAGGATTTCTGCGTGTCAATGTTTGTTGAATTGCATGCAAAATTTCTTGCTAATTTCATGCATTTTGAGTGCAATTTTCAATCTTTAGTTTAGCAACATTTTAATATTCCCAATCTTGTAATTCATTAAAAGAAACAACTTTCAAATTACTTCTATATCATTTATTCAATTTCATTCCATGTGAAGCAATTCTGCCATACAATGCACTTTTTATCAATGTTCTGAAACCAGAGTTGTAGCTAGGGTTATGTGCGCTTTTGTTAAAATTTTAATTTTGCCTGCCCCCCACCTCCCCCAATACTTTTTTCTAGGAAGAGAAATAGCAGAAGTCTCCAATAGGCACCCATCTGAGGGGGTAGTGTCTAGGTTTTTATGCGATAATAAATAAATCACAACATTTACAGACTTTTCTTGATTTAATATGAGCAAATTTGAGCCAACACTAGATAAATCAATTTCTCCAAGTAAATTGGTGTGGGGAAAAAAAAAAAAAAAACCTCAAAATAATTTTTTTTTGTGGCAGATATAGCACACTTATACTTCAGCTATTCAAAATACACAGCATAGACGGAAAGCATTCAAACTGCATATGCATTTTGAGGGGAACTGTTACTTCCACCAACACTTAGAGCACTTTTTAAATGCCATTTCGTTCATGTTCTATAAGCATTTGTGCATTACTTTTCAACCTACCCTCGTAAAAATGATCTAAAATATTTTGTTAAAAAAATTTCAATAAGAGGATTAATGTTTTCTTACTAGAATAATCAATATAATAAATGATTAAAAATTTGGATAAAACATTCATCATCGTATTACTTTCAAATGTTTTTGCAGGATATACTAATCTTAAATGTGATCAAGTACTTTGTGAGTTTCTTTGTGGAGGAAGTGTATTCAAAAACCCTCTTTTTCTTCAGTTTGCCTGGGGTTATGGCTTCCTGGATACCCCGACCGTCTTGTCTTTGTGCAAATATCCTCCCATTCTAATTATTTTATCTGAAGGAACTTACTGACATTTGTGACCTTGACCTGTGGTTTCGACCGGCCAAAAGCAATTCTTTTATATTTAATGTAGATTTCCATGATTAATATAATTTATCACAATTGTGGATTCTCTAAATATAAAAAAAATGCCTTACATTCTATACATTATTATCGCTTGAAATAATAATTCGCCTGTGTTCAAATATTGTAAAAATTAAAAATAAATAAATGAATAAATTAAAATAAAGCAAGCCAAATACCAACAGCTTTCTAAAAATGGCTTATCCCCTACTCCATACATCCTACTCCAGGCAACCTCCAGTTCACTGGCCGGATGTCGCCAACCTCGGCTTTTGATCCGGCCCGCAGTACATATCAAAACCCTGTATAAAATCCATATAAACCATTCAAAATGCCTTGGAAATACCAATTATATAACCCGCGACTTCGCTAATATCCTAAAATTTGGCCTGCAACTTTTCAAAGGTTGTTCATACCTGCCATACATCTTAATTTCGCAAAAGTCACTCCCTTTACTCTAAAACAAAAGAAAAGGGATGGCCCAACATCCAATTAAATACCATCCTCATATTTACTACCAAAAAAAATAAATAAATTGATGTCCAATATTTAAATTAAAATTATTGTTTCTTGGGGAAATGTCTTTTTTGTGGGTCATTTTTTTCTTACATTCCTATGGACCTCAGCTCTCGGGCAAATGTAGAAGCCCAACTCACTTTCCAGAGAAAATTTTCAGAAACAGCCACAAATATTTCCTGTGTATTGAATCATTTTGAAAAGTTTGATTACAGCTTCATTAAAAAATTCATTCAATTTGTTACTGCAAATTCCCTGAAATGATCGGGGCCAACAGGCTACAGCCTAATGAATAATCCGGCCCACTGACAGATTAATGAAATTTTCTGGGGGGAGATAGTTAGTTGGAAGATTCATATACACATCCATAGCTGCCAATCCTCCTAGTTTACCCGGGAGTTAACCGGTTTTTTTACTCATTTTCCAATTTTACGGCCGTAAACAAGTTTCTCCCGGTTTTTAAATTTTTTTCTGAATAATTCCTAATCACGGACTAACATTAGAGGACGGCTGACTTACTGCGCAATTGAGGGGAAAGATAGCCGGTTTACGATTCTGCAAATACAGAGGAAAAGTCGTAGATAGATAATAGTTAAGCGAATTAATTTTTCCTCGCTGTTCTTAATCCAATAGGCTCAAGAGTTTTGAGCTACCAGACGGCGTGGCAATTGAACCTACGGCAATTTGGCCGGCGTCGTACGCAAACTGCGCGCACTGAATATGTATGTTTTTTTAGCAATTTTATTTACAGCAATCTGGCAACGACAAAACGAAATTGTTTTGATTTCGATCTTACGACATGGTGCTACACCAGTGATGATTAATTCTCTGCTAAAACGATATGTCGACCAAGAATACTACCAAACTTTCAAAGATAGTTATGCAGAGGATTTTAAGTTTGTGCAAAAATCGAAGCTTGGTGATAAGTGTGCGTTTTGCTCGGTATGTGAGTGTGATTTCACGATATTGCACAGAGGTAAAAGCGACATAGTTACACACACAAAGACAGCTAAGCACCTTAAAAGCTGTTGATGCATCTCCTTCATAAGATCTATTTTTACCACCGTCAATGATTTTAGTGGAATAAAGGCAGAATATTTGTTTACAACCCCGGAAGCAGAAAGTGGGTAAAAGTGCGACGTACATCTCAGAACAATCACTATCTTGCAGAACCATGAATTGCATCCATGCAGAACATTTCATCTTTTAAAAGAAAGACTATATAAAATAATATCTTCTGCAGAGTAATTAGAGACGTGCCCTTTATGCTATGCCTTCTCTCTTCACTTTTTGCACAATTTTTATACCTACTTTGCATTTTACCGTGGTCTGTCAGACTTGGACAAAATGCCTGCAGAATGCTTGAAACTGTTCGAAGTTATGTTGCAGAACAGTGAATGTAAGTCTGCTCCTGGGTTTACAACGTTCCTGGTTGAACGTAATCTGCCACTCATCACGCTGGATCGCTATTTCGGAAAATGTTTCCGAATAGCCAAATAGCAAAAAATTATGCTTGTGCCAGAACTAAATCCACTGCTCTGGTGCACGAAATGGCAAAAAAAGAAGAGATGGAAATAATATCATCCCTGAAGTCTCATCCATTTACAATAGCAACCGATGCAATAAACGATACCGACAGTAAGCTTTTTCCGATGGTTCTTACCTTTTTTGATGACAAGTATGGAGAAATTAAAGTTTCCTTTTGGGGATTCTGAATTTGGAAGGCGACTCCAGTAGAATTAATATTGGTAATCTTATTATTGACACCTTAAAGTCGAGGGATATACCCTCACAAATTGCATTCTAATTTGTGTGGACAATGCCCCTGTAATGATTGGATCCAAAGCGGGAGCTGCTGCCATTGTACAAAAACTGAATGGGAATATTGAAGTCATGGGATGTGTTTGCCACTTAATCAATTTAGCAGCAGAAAAGGATCTCAAGCCTTACCCATAAACATTGATGAAGTCCTAGTCGATATCTACTACTATCTGTATAGAAGCTCTAAAAGGAAAGACCATCTAAAAGTACTCCAGAAGTTCCATGAAACAGAAATTAAAAAAGTCATTAAGCACGTTGCCACTCGGTGGCTTTCTGTTGGCAAGTGTGTTGATCGTATACTTGACCAATTGAAACCTCTTGTGTCGTTCTTTAAGGAAGAAGCTATGCAAAAAAATAAGGTTCCACCAAAAAAAAAGTAAAAATTCCAAGTTCAAAGTCTGAAGTCATAACAGCCAACAAAAATAAAGAGAATGCATCAAAAAAGAGAAAAATTACTAAAAGTAAGGAAATCTCACTAGAACACCCAAATCAAAAGCAAATAAAAGTAATAAGTCCTGAGACTAAAGTCGTAACAGCCAAAGATATTAAAGATGGGAATGTATCCAAAAAGAGAAAAGTTTCTAAAAGTAACAAAATCATATCACGAGAAGAACGGCTGTTTTATTTTCTCGCAGTTGATCTGAATAAAGCTTATTGCTTTTTTTTTATATCCTATGCTATCCAAATGTTTGAGACAACTAATGCTCTCTTTCAATTTTTAACTCCAGAAATTCAGGTTTTACGATCTGATTTATTGAATTTGCTCCAGAAGTGTCTTGTGAAATTTGTGAAAACTGAAATCCTCAAAACAGATGACTGTCTTGTGATTGATTATCATAAGATAGAAAACCAGAAAGACGACAAAGATTTGTTAATTGGTCACCAAACTTCTGAAATAGTTTCATCTTTGAATGTTTGTTATCAGAAAGAATTTTATAATTATGTTAGGAAGTATTATACATCTACATGTGATTACATGGTGAAAAAATTCTCTTTTAACTCTGTGTTAAAAAATGCTGAAGTTGTCCAGCTATCCAATCAGTCTGGGTCTTTTTCTAAGTTTTTTACTGACAAATGCCCTTTGTTTTTGCATTTGAAAGAAGGAGAAGATCGTAACAAAGTCTTGGATCAACTTCAGACAGAATTCAGTGAGTTCCAGGCTTATAAAATCCCCTCCCATATTTTGGAAGAAAAGAGAATAGATGTGCAATGGATTAAAATAGGGGCTATTGAAAATGAAATTGTTGAAAAACAATTTCTGAGACTCTCTAAGGTTATGTTATAATCCTTACCTTGCCTCACAGCAATGCTGAATGTGAGAGAATTTTCAGCCAGGTAAGGAAAATAAAAACTGACTTTAGAGGGTCGGAAAAAATTTCTCAAAAAAATGTTCAAATAATAGTTTAGAAAAGTTATTGATAAGCAAAATAAGGCTGTCTAAGAATTGTTATGAAACAGAATTTGAGAGAGATTTTTTTTAAGAAGGCAAAATCTTGTTCAACTTTTTTTATTCATTCCTAACAAAAGGTAATTAAGTTTCGTAATACTTGTGTGCAAATCTAATCGAGAAATGTGATGTTTGGTCTAGAGAATTCTATTTCGTAATTTAAGTGCTATTAAGAAAATTATTTTGTGTTATTCATTTTTTTTTTGGGGGGGGGGATGAAGTGAGGAAGTTGTGCAATGAGGCTAAGCAATATTTCTAAATAATGGGATCTAAGAAATTTTATATTTAGTCAAGAATTTTATGAATTTCATGTGTTATTGTAAAAATATAATTTTTATAAGCAGTTATTAAAAAAATTTCAATAAAACTAAGCAATATTTTATGATCTAAACTTATGACAAAAAAATGAAGTGTTTTGTTATAAATCTAATCAGAACATGTTATATTCAGTCAAGAATTTTATGGATTTAGTGTTAGTATACAAAATATATTTTGTATATCTTTTTTGAGGATGTGATTAAAAAAATTGTGCAATAAGCTAACCTTTATTTTGAAATATTATTTGTGAAAAAGGAATAGCTAAGCAAGTATTCATCTTAAGTTAAAAGCCTGTTAAAGAAGAGTTATGTTAGAAATTATAATACTTATATATTAAATACTAAACATTAGTTAAAACAATCATAAAGTGAATCATCTTTTTCAACTAATTGCAAACACAGAAAAAGACCAAGGTATTTAACATTTTTGATTTCACAATTTTCTTATATTACATTAAACTTTAATGTTGCTAATCTCTAACCTCTATAATAGTAATTGTTAAAAATTATGCCTAAAAAGTTTATTTCAGATAACAAGATTTCAAAATAAAATGTCGATATTGTATGGTAATTAAAAAAAAAATCTTCATACTGGGGGGGGGGAGGAAATGAAAACTTTCAAGCTAAAGGTGCGGGACCTGTAGCATTTGCCATTTCTGCTATGTAGCTAATCCAGCACCGGTTCTCAATAATTAATGCAATGATACCTGGATTCTTCCTAAGAGAATTTTCCAACTTCTGTAATAATTTTTTCAACTGCTGCCCTACCATCTTCAAGTTGGCAATCAAATCTTTCATCTTGGCAAAGTTTAAACAGTAATAAACTATAGCCCAGATACAGGTGCCCCCCTGATGATCATAGGCTGAAGAGGGCAAATTCAGTGATTTGGTGGAACAAATTGCTGCAGCAAACTCAAGTTCGCAGATTCTCCAAAAAATGCTAGAAATGTTAGCAAATGTACAAAATTTCACTTAAAGTATAGTTTGCGTTCACTTTGGGTTCAAGTATTGTGTTTGCATTTAATATTTAAAGATTGCGTTCAGATAAGGCTTTTGCGTGCTACAGCATGCACATTTGGGTGTTAAAATAAGTTGATTTTACATGTTTAGGATCTGATTTGTTATCTACATAAATGCCCATGTAAAATTTTGTACTGCGTGTTGAACAGAAAATTCCTACCCATAGTTATGAATTGTAACCTGAAAAAATAAGTTCCTGACAGTGGTGAATACAGAAATTTTTTGGGGGATGGGCTAATTTTTAAGAAAAGCTTGTTTGACCTAAATAAAAAGTATAATAAAGCAAAATGTTACCCTAAAGCAATGTAATTATTTTTGGGAGGGGCTAATTTATTAAAGCTATTTGATCGAAACAAAGTTGTTAAATGAAATGTTACCCTTAAACAATGTCCTTTTTCGGAGGAGGATGGGTGGGGAGTGAAGCCCTCTAGTTCCAGATTAAAAGAAATTAAACATAAATTTTTAATGTAATTCATTGTTATAAAGCAATTTCTGTGCTTAAAAATCTTTTCTCAAAGTTGCAAAGGACATACAGATTTATTGTTGATAAAGTAAAAAGTAAGTTCATTTATTGAAGGTTTTAGAATTTTTTCAACTTTTTGATATGATTTATTCTTGAATAGAGGACAGTTTTTCTTCTTGATCATCCGTCTCTACACACTAGCACTTTGCTACAAATTACATACAGGGTTACTACTACTAAGCCATATTCATGTTCATCATTGCACTCACATTAATATAAACCTTTAACCAGAAAAGTAATGTCCGTGTGTGCGTCTAGAGGAGATCATGAAGTTTTTCACTCAGAAACGTAGTATATAAATACTTCATTAGACTTTTTAAAAATTATAAGAACAAATACATAAACAAATCAGTTTAGTCTGTAGTATAATGATTCAAATTCTTGCAATGTAGGATATAGAAAAATAAAAATAAAACTCATTAAAATTAGTAAAATAAATCTGAATGTTATTGATATTCTCTGGCTTGCTCCTAAGTTTTGATTGAATACCAAACTAAGGTTATAAAGCAACTGAATATCTATTAGATTTTATTCAGAAACACAGGAAATAACTTTACTCATACATTAATTAAAAATAAAATTGGAAACGTTCAGCGTAGAACGCAGATAATAAATAGTTTGTTATGACAAAACTAGGAATAGGCTATCATCTAGGATTGGGCTTATGAATTTTGTAGTAGTACTGTACATGTTTATCCAATTGTTGGATAAGCAGTGTTATTCCTATTCAAACTACAAAGCAACAATTATGAAAATTTATAAACCCTACCATGGCTGAGTGGATAAGACATTATCTACTCAGCCATGTAAGATGGCTGAAGTATGAAGATCCAGACTTCTGACCTATTGCCTGACTGTCTATCTAATGGTCTAGAGTTTGGGGCAGTTTTCTTCAGATGTAACATCAATAAAGGTTAGATTTCCTTTAAAAGTCCTCTGTCCAAGGCACAAACACACCCCTAGGTAGATTCTATTGTGCAGGTTTGCCTTAACACAATACAATATTAAAAGTTATTTGCTCTTTCTATTTACTGTTTGTTTATCCATAAAAAGTTAAGAAAAAAGCGTTCTGCTGTCTTAAAGAAAAGTACATGCAAGTAGGCATCAATTTAAATTTAAATCAAAATTTTTCTAATAATTGACAGAATTTTTCAAATGTGAGAAATTTTTAATTCTGCTATATAATTAGTTACTGGTCTAACAATGGTTTCCTCCCTCAAAACTTTGCCAAGCTGCACAATATTTTGAATATTTGGTAAGAAGTCAAAAAATCCTAATCTGATAACATTAAGGTTTGTCGATTTCAAAGGGAATTTTGATGATTCCCAACTTGCACTCTAATTATCTAATTTACATGCAACAAAATAAAAACTTGATCTTTTTAGTGCATGGAACATTAATTTTAGGTTTCTAATCCCTGCAAGAGGAAATCCCTCAGTCTAAGTATGTACTTGATGCATGTTATACACCAGATATATTTATATTTTTTATTGTTTGGATAGTGCATTAAACACATATTATTTCATATTATTTTGAATCTGAACACATGCCTGAATTTAATGAGATTATGATAAATATGTAAAAATAATAACAGTAAGATATTCAGATTATTATACGGTATTCAAATAATAAAGATGACTATTGTACATAGTTCAGTTACAGCTACAAGTACCTATTGTATTTACCCTCACAGTGAGCTAATAGTACTTTCATTAAAAAAATAATAAAATATTTTTTTAACCTGCGTTATTTTTAAAAACTAGTTGATTATAATAATGATTCACATCCTGCTGCATAAAGTATTTGCATGGTCTGACTGGCCCATCTGCCCAATGACAGATGTGTCCCCTTTGTGGATAGTTCATGTGCCCACAACAGCATTTTATAAGTCAAATTTCATTTTCTGTGTGATGTTGGAAGCACTACACAGGAAATTCTTTGGCAGAATGCAAGGATCTGAGATATTTTGAATTTCATGAGTTGAAAAAAACTCAGTAACGCCCCCATAGTCTGAACTTTTACTTCAAATTAAGTACTATGTCCAATAATCTGGCACCATTCATAGATGTGCATATGAGTACTTTTATGGCAGAAGGCCCTCACTTTAGTACTAAAATAATACAAAAAGTTTCAGAATGTGTGAAAATGTTCAATATACTGATGGCTAGGAAGTTTCCAGCCTCTCCTGTTCCCCTATGTAGAGGTGTGTGGCAACCTCTCACGTTTGTCATCCTATCAATAAAATATTTATTAAAATTAAATTTTAATCCATCTTATTCTAAAAAATGTTCAGAATCAATGAGCTCAGGAATAGTGTAGCATTCAGTGAAAAGATCTTTAGAATTGGTTCAGTAGTTACAGAGATGTCCATATAGCGTAATGTATTAGAATTCTTTTGAGTGTCCCTGTAAAAGAACTAGTTATGCTGCATGCTGAAAGGTAGCCTATAATACTCAGGAATAGTGTAGCTTTCTGTCAGTGAAAAAAAATTTCGAATTGGTTCTGTAGTTACAGAGATCCACATACAACGTAATATAATTCTTATGAGTACCCTTGTAAAAGAACTATTTGTGATATATGCAGAATAAGTTAGTTTTCAATATTGCTACAGTCGATTAAATTTCTAATGCCGAAATGCCCCCATGCGTCCCCGTGGAATGTCCCAGATAGAGGTACTTTTGGGGATTTTTCTTGGAAACAGTTGTACCAGGGACCGCAGTGCTCCTTTTTTTCCTGTTTTTCCTTTTTTTTTCAATTGGCTCCTTTTTTCCTATTTTTTTCTTTAAATACAGTTTCCCCTCCTATTTTCAGCCTTTTCTTCCTTTTATTCCTTTTCCTCTCTCGCTTTCTCACAGTTCTCTTTCTTTGATTTTTTTTTTTCTTTCTTTCTTTTGGAATGACGGCGCGGATAGTGCGGCCAGTGATTGGCCATTCTTATCTGTTGAGGCTATTAGGAATGAGTCCAAAGAATATAAATATCACTTGCGTGAAGAAGTCCAGCTCCTTCACTCCCAGTTCCCCCCCCCCCTTCATCTGTTACTGAATGGGAGTTGTGGGATTTTCTTCCCGGGTACTCCTCATGCAACACGTACTTATCACAAGTCCAGCTTCCATAGGGATAATGTAAGAGCAGAAACGCGGGCATACGCGACGCGTTGGCGGAAACCGTGGTAGTTAAAAAAAAAAAACTTTACAGGGCTCGAATGCTGATCCGAAACTATTTGAGTTAGCTGGGAGTTATTTCCCCCCCTTCTTTAACGAAGAAAAACGTTTAAAATTCTTCCAATCATAATAATGTAGATGCATAATTCAGATAATGTAGATAATGTAGATGCATGCCGGACGCGGATACATTCAAAGGTCTTGCAGATAGTTTTCCAGTAATTCCAAGTTGTTTTTTTTTAAATGGATAGTTACATAAATCTTTTTTAAGTCACAATAACCCAAGCAGAGCTCATTCTAGGCGGGGTCAGCCGCTGCGCCCATGATTAAAAATTAGACATCCTCTTTTGCCTGCGAAGTTTTTTTTTTTTTATATCTACGGAAGCTTCGTTATCCCTTTTATTTGTTCTCTTATTTGGTGGGTAGCAATTTACACAACTTTTATGCTAACGCACACCTGTCTCTGTGGTGAAAAGGGGGGATGGAAATCAACTGTGTAAAAATTCATTCATCTACAATTTTTTTATTAATGGACCGATTTGTTTGAAATTTTGGGAATTAATTTTAAATGCAAAAATTGATTCAGAGTCCAAATTTTAAAAAGACATCTTAATTTGAACAAAAGTTAGAAATTTATTGTCAGAACTTTTTTTTTTTTTTTTTTTTTTGTGGTTTTCTTTCCAAACTAGAGGGGGGAGGGAGAAAGATGGGGTTGAGGTTCTTATCTCTTTTCAGGCTGTTTCAATACTGCCACTTATATAGGTGACCAGCTGATTGTTAAAATCAACAAAAGAACACTTATAATGGCTGCAGATAATCCTGAAAAAAATTTTTTTTGAGTGGAATATGTATTGAATAACTGGAATAGACATTTATACCATTATATGGTAATTTTGAACAGAAGTGTTATTACTAATTTCATGCATTAACTATATTTTAATTGTTTGTACTATTGGATTAGTTCTTACAAAGAATGATGAAAAATTGAATGAATTATTTTTAGAAATGTAATAACTTGAAAACTGAAAAAAATTAATAAAAATGAAAATTTAGGTTTAGAACAACTTAACTTTATTAAGTGTTTCTTAATTTAGTTAAACTTTTATTGATGATTCTTAACAAGGTGATCAAATAAATAGTTTATTAAAATGTGCTTTTTATGCAAAATGCTTACTTAAGCATTTTATTGTCTGTTAGGTATGTTTGGGTGATTATTTTTGTTATAAAAAGAAAAAAACCTTTAAAATCTTTTAAAGAAATATTCTTATTAACTTAACTATTTATAATTTATTTTAATAAGTTAATTAACGAAGTTACTTAAAATGTAATTCTTTTACATTACTTCGCTTTATCAACTTAATTAATTTTATCAAATTTTAATAAAGACTAGTAATAAATTTATTAATAAAGATTACTAATTAATTATTATTAATCAATAAAGCATTGGTTTGCTCAATTTTTTAGGGGATTTTTGCAAATTAGAATTAGGATATGTACTGCCCTTTTTAAGAAACACGATGCCCTTTTAAAATAATGATGCCCTTTTTTAAAACCTTTGCACCCTGCCCTTTTTTCTACTTAGAATGAGCTCTGAGCCGAAGCACGTTGCACACATGTGTGCCCATATGCATATACACATGTTTATATACGCATTATGTATTTAGTTATCACGAACTATTATGAGTCTGCAGATAGTTTTGGATTATATGCACAGATAGTTTTTTTTTTTTATCTGATTATGTTTCCAATTATAAAATCGGGTAACGATCGGCAAAACATAAAGTTGACCATTGTTAAAGTTTACACTTTTGGGAAAAAATTTATTTATGAAACTTAATTTATTTTAATTATTATTTTGCTATGGAAATCGCTGCTTAAACTTGTTTTAAATATAAATTCAGGAAACAATTGATGAAATAATATTGAATATTGGTTTAATCCAAATCCAGTTGTTTGAATTAACACTTTTGGGGGAAATTTTAACTTGGAGCAAGGGTTGCTTTTATTATTATTTTGTAATGAGAATCGCTGTCACAGATTGAGGGAAATGATGCAAAGAAAGCACGAATGGGCATGCGGGCATTTTTAGTAAATTTTTGCAAATTACTGAAACAATCTTTGCCTATAAATCATTCATTTTTGAAAGATCTGGAGCAGCTGCATCCGGCTCTCAGATCCTCTCAGAATGACAGCGCCATTCAAAGCTTATGTGTTTGTTTAGCACCGTTAAATTTGTCTAATGAAATTATAGACAAAACAGTTTTGGAATACCAAGCTTACAGATTAGATGACGAAGTTGATCTAATTGTAAAAAGCTTTAATGAACGTACTGATGATGACACAGCCAATTGACGGGTACTGGAAAGAAGTTTTCAGTCTTGTTGATAAGATGAACGGAAAAGAAAAGTATTCAAATTTATCGATTATAATCAAAAATTGCTTTTCTCTGTCGCATGCCAATTCTGATGTTGAAAGAGGTTTTTCTGTAAATCGCAGCATTCTGTCTTATGAACGACATAATCTCTCAGAGGCTGCGATTATTGGAATTCGACAAGTTAAAGATACCATTAGGAGAAATGGTACCATTAGTAATATTGCAATTACAAAACAGCTACTTAATGCTGTGACTAAAGTTATATGCTGTTTATTCACAAGAAAAAGCGATAAGTAAAGCAACTGAAGACACGAAAATGAATGTTAAAAGAAGAAAAAGAAGCCAGTGAATTAAAAAGGAGAAAAGAAAGAAAAAAAAACAAAACAGAAAATTTATGAGAAAGTAAAAAGTCTGCAGGAAGATTTCCAAGCAGTCCAGACATACCTTAAAGAAAGCAATACAAAATTACAGGATGCAATTAAGTAAACAATATTCCGAACATGAAGATCGCTACTACAGCAATTGAAATAGCAGCACAAAAAGTTGAAAGTATTACAAAAGAACTAAAAGAAGCTGAAGCTGATAGAAAAATCTTCTAGACGAGACTTTACTTGTGACAACTGTATCAATTACTATTTGTGATTTTATGTTGAAAAACATACAAGTTAATGGAATTTAAATATTAATTAAAAATTCTCGATAATTAATTTAACATGAGCTTCATTTTTTAATTCCCGAGTGTCTTGGAAAAACATAACTAAGTAGCAATAGATGTAAACTTATTTATTTATTGTTAGCAATTAAAGAAAAATAACTGATAGAAAGTTTGTTCTTAATAGTTTCTTTTCAATAATAAAACAAAAAGTCTTTTGAATGAAAAAGTAAGTCTTTTGTACTATTATTGTCAAGTCTCTTGAACTTGACAATAATAGTACAAATGGTTACATTCTTATTAATAAAGAGTACCCAGTATTTCTTAAAATTTCTTTAGAAAAGATTCACAGTTAAAATTGTTAATTATGTTGTTTGTTTCGCACGTATTTATAGATAGATTGATCTCCCAAAGAACAGTAAAAAGCTTTTTTTTTTTCTTTTTCTCTCCTTTTTTTCCTATTTTTTTTTCCAAAATTTTTGCTTCTGACCCTGAGTTGTACCTTCAAAAAATGTTTTTTTCATAATATCAAACTACTATGTTGATACTACATCTCCATGCCAATAGTTCTCCTGTGGGAAGTCGGCTTCAGCTGTACCAATGCTTCAAAATTGCATAAATTAGCGTTAAGGACCATGCTTGGGTCCCTGGGGGGCCTTCAAAAAATTTTAACATTGGATTCACTTTATATGTGCAAAAAAATTTTTCTGTATCACATCAGAGTCAAGATTTAAAGCATTCTTAAAACTGTATTTTTTATGAAATTGGGGGGGGGGGGGGCTCTGACTATTTTTGAATGAATATCCAAGGTTTATTATTGGATAAAATGAAAAAATTCTCTGAAGCACCTCTGAGCAGTCACAGTCGAGACCATAAAGTGGCAAAAATGGCCTTAAATTACATATTTTAGAAAGTGGTTCTATCAACCTTTCAAGTATATTGGGCAAGTTGGAGTGCTTAGGCTGATTAATTTTTATTTTTTTACCAACTATGCAAAAAATTCCAGAGCTGGGGATCAAACCCAGGACTGCCACCTAATGTGCGGAGGCTCTACCACTGATCTACTCTGGGACGAATCCCAGATGAAATTTCTCGCATTAGAACCATTGGCAATATCATCTTCCTAAGCAAACCACAGACGGATCAGATGAACCAATTAATTCATGACAACTCCATTTATGCCGCGGTACTTATACATATTTTAGAAAGTGATTTTATCAACCTTTCAAGTATATTAAGCAAGTTGGAGTGTTTAGGCTGATTGATTTTTATTTTTTTACCCACTATGCAAAAAATTCTAGAGCTGGGGATTGAACCCAGGACTGCTGCTTAACATCCACACGTTAAGCAGCAGTCCTGGGTTCGATGCCCAGCTCTGGAATTTTTCTCATAGTTGGTAAAAAAAATTAAAATTAATCAGCCTAAACACTCCAACTTGCCTAATAGGCCTTAAATTATTTCTACGTCGCTTGTTTGGGGTACTTTGACTCCCATAACTCCAAAACTAAAAGAGGTAAATCAAAAATATTTCAGATTTGTTCGTTCCTTGGGTAAGGCAACACAAGAAAAAAAATTCATGAAATTCAGAGATGGTGATGGAAACGGCCTGTCTGATTTGCCCCTGCAATGACTCTTAATTAGAGTAAAATGTGAGAATATAGTTAATATATCTTTATATAAGTTATTCATTAATAATACTATATGAATTCATAGTTAAAGTAAGGGAATATGTAAAAAAAAAAAAAAAAAAAAGGTGATCTCTAATCTGCAAACTCCTTTTGGTCTCAAAATATGCAGATTTCAGAAAGTTTACTGTACCTTTTAAAACTCATCTAATAATCTTAAGATGTTCTTTCTATTTGTTAGACTAAAATTACCAAATCTCTATAGACAAAAAATAGTGAAAGGTGCGCAACTAAGTTCTCGCTGCTTTTTTGTATGAAAATACAACTTTATTGTGCAGAAATGGTTACAATTGATTCATTCAAAATATTGCCCATCGCTAGACACAACCTTTTCCCATCGTTTGGGCAGAGCTCGAATACCCTGACTCTAGAAGTGTTCGCCATGGATGGCTATCCATGAATCAAGCCATTTTTTTATGTCTTTATATGCGGTGAACTGCTGATCATCCAGACCATGTGCCATTGAATGAAACAGGTAATAATCAGACGGTGCAATGTCTGGGGAATATGGCGGGTAGGGTAGGACGTCCCATTTGAGCATTGGAAAGTAGGTTTTCACAGGTTTGGCAATGTGCGGCTGCACGTTGCGATGCAGGATAATCATTTTGTCGAGCCTCTTCTCGTATTGTGGCTGTTTTTCGCTCAGTGCTCAGCTCAATTGCATTGATTGAGTTCGATACTGTGCCCCAGTGATGGTTTCATTCGGTTGCAACAGCTCATAATAGGTGACACCGACCTGGTCCCACCAAATACACAGCAAATTTTACTGCAGCTATTCCCTTCAGCAGAGGTATTGCCAGTAAAATTTTGAATACTGCAATAAAAAAAAATATTCGGATACTTAACCAAAACTTGATAATCTTTGGATAAACTTAACCAAATGATTTTTCAACATGTAAGATCTGAAAAAGATGTTATTGATCCAGAGACACTGCTGGTATCTATAAAATTGACTTAACATTTGAAGGAACTAAAACTGAAGGTTGCTACATTGGAGTAACACAGCAAAAAATAAATGAATGTAAAAAAAGAACATATTAACAAAATTAAATTTAATAAAGAGCATAGCTTTATCCCGTTTAGCGTTAAATAACCCCACTTCAATAGACTTTGAAGGAATATCTGAAATTGCCAATTATAATAACAAATCCTACGCATATCTTTGAGAATGTAGAAATTTCTTCAACAGAGGGCAGCATCAACGATATGACTCATGGAGGGATAAGGAAAATATTGGATGACGTAACTAGACACCTAGTTCAATGTTTAAGAGAAGAGAGATCCCCATTGATGCCATTCATGAGCAACAGCGACTGAGAATGGCCTGAGGCCAAATTATAATTTGAAGGAAATTGTTATTTCTTATTTCTTTAAAAATGGGAAAAAATCTTCTGTATTTAAATTTTAATAATTGTAATTTACTTCAAATCTGCGTTAATGAATTTGGTTTGTTTATTTAATTGCTTGGCTGCCAGGAAATTTAATGTTCCTTGGAGTAGAAAGTTCATGTTGCCCTTGAAGATGATTTAATGCTAATAAATTACAGTTAAGTATAAATATGCTTTAAGATTGTTATACACCTGAAGAGTAATTTATGTACAGAAGAGATTGGCGCCACATTGTTATTGCTTCACATTATGTAGTTCTTTTTTTTTTTTTCATTTATATTTATTGTATACTTGCTTATTTTTAGTGTCCAAGGAGGATCAGAATCTGTTATGAAATTTTCATCTGAACAAATAGAGTCACCACCTCCTAAGCCTCCAAGGCGTAGATATTCTGAACAACTATCTGCAAAATCTTTAGGTACGAAGTTATGTGTGTACATTAATTTAATAGGATCAGGTGGGAGTATTTTTATCTTTTTTCACCAAAAAAATTTAGATTTTTCATTTTTTTTTCTATGGAGATATATTTTAACAAGTATTTCTAATGAAGTTTCAGGATATTTTAAGGCCATTAATGTGCACAAAACTTCTTGTTTTTGCTCTAAACATTTTGCCTGTTAACAAGTGATATTGAAAAACTTTCTTCTAGATTTCTTATTAGATAAAGCATTTATATTTTGTACATACTCAGAGAGATACTTCAAAAGAGCTGGATTATATAATATCTTTTTTTTTTTTTCTGTAGTAGTATAAAATGCGGGTATGGTTAGACTTTGCTATTTCTCCTTTAGTAAATATTCTTGAAACAATAGTTACAATCAGTGAAATTGACATTTTAATTAACTGTTTATTGTAGAAATTAATTTTGTGGAACCAGTAGAATAACCAAGAATTTTTTTCGGCGGTGAGTGAACTAGAATGTAATATAACTTAAATAAAAATCAATATAACATACCTTTTTTTTGGGGGGGGGGAGAATTATCATAGACTTAATTCTTTAGCTTAAAATTTTTTGAAATACAGTCAACTCCCTCTAATCAGCAAAAGTTTTGCCGAAAGGTCATGTGAATTGTAGGATTTTGCGGATTATCGCTCATTGTCTTTGTTTACATTTTCCTTTAGCCATATAGAGCGAGTTGATTAATTTAATCATATATAAGTAAATATTAAAAAGATGATATCTAATAAATTTTGAGATCAAGTATTTTTTCAATAGTAACTCAACTTATCAATTATTGAAAGTAAGTAATTTAAGCATATATATTCAATATTGTTTAATGCTAAATTTTCAACAAATCATCATTTTAATCGTGGGAGCTGCCATGATTTTTCGCAAGGGTGGGCAAAACAAATTATTTTAAGATTAATAATTTTATATTTCCTCATACTTAAATAAAATTAATGGTTTGCTTAACAGCATTTTTTTTTCTTTTTTAAATGACCAGATTTTTTTATATGCATTCATAATATTTCATAATCACATTATGAAATGCTTATAAGAAATCTCACATTATGAAATACCCATAGGAAATCTTACATTACGAAACACCCTCATAATGTCAGAAATCTCACATTATAAAATGTGAATGTGAAGTAATAATATGAAGAAATCGCACATTATGAAACACCCTTGCCCATAGCTGGCAGCGCCCATGATTTTAATTATGATTATAAATTAGCTGATAGTATTACAGAGAACTTCCTATTCTAGTCATTTCACTTTCAACAAATTGAAAACTTAAGACTGAGTGAATACCAGTTTAACTGAAACATCAATGTTTCATCATATGAAGAAAAATTGCATTGTAAAATTATTTGTTTCCTTTAATCCAGCATACATTTCAGTCGTAATTTGCGGATTATAGGGTTACAGATTAGAGGGAGTGTACTCTAATTCTTTTCTGCACATTTTTTTTTTTCAGTATATTAAGAATATATTAAATTCAGTGCATTTTCTTTTCTTAGCATTACTATGATTTTTATTAAAAGTATACAGATACCTTTGTACTATCCCAGTTTTTGCCCATGGTGGGGAAACAATATTTCTAACTAAAAATGACACCATAGAAAAGTATTTTGATAACATTAAAAAGCAATGCTATATTTTCAATATATATATATATATATAAGTCAAATGTATGTAATAGTTTAATTAACATAATATTTAATAGCTTGATTGTAGGACCTACCTACATTACAGAAAGTGTATGCATGATTTCCTCCCACCTGATCCTATTGTTTAAAAGTAAACACATGCTCATATAATCAAAGTAATGATTTATGTTAATGGCAGAAGTTTGTAATGTTAAAGCTACAAGGTTTCTACTGATACAAAATTTTGTGTCAGAATTGTAATATTTACTATTAAATTAGGAGTGAGAAACAATTAAATTTTTGACTAATTAACCATAATGCTTGATCAATAAATCTAATTTTTTATAAGCTATTTATAAATATTTAGATAAATTTCCTTAACATGACGCTAAAAAACAAGTTGTTTAACTATAATGTGCTTTAGCTTCTGTAAGAAAGTAAGTAAATCTTTAAAAGAATTAAAAAATTAATATACAATCGACAAATATTATAATGAAACTGTTGTAATATAAGTGGGATTGTAAGTTAACTTTTGAAAAAAGTTTAATAAATTGAAATTTTAGCCTCACCATGGCACAGTGGTTATGCCACTGGAAATGGTAGACAGGCGATGTGTGAAGGTCCGGAGTTCGGGTCCCATCGACCTAACCGTTCGGAGTTTTTCGTGGTTTTCTCCAAAACTTAGCGTAAATATGGGTTAGGACCCCTTAGAAAGACCCCCACTCAGGGCACCCCGCGTAGCTAATCGGCCGTAATCCCACAAACAAAAATTGAAATTTTAAGTTTCGCCCACTTCTGCCAGAGAAAAGTTGTCAAGTTTTCGAGGTGTTCATTTAACAGAAAAGTACAATTTTGATTGATGAATAAAACTAAGAGGTCATTAGGTTTTTTACCCTTTAAGTACATATTTATTTTGAAGAAAATCCCCAGAATAATTGCTAACTTTTTTGTATTACAAAGATTGAACATTCTTTGTTTTTTGGTATATTTGATTATTTTAAATCTTAAGAATAGGGTGCAATTCTGCTAATAAATACTGATGCATATATGTGTATGTGTTTAAAAGATATTGCATTGCACTTTTTAAAATCTTTAAATTAGATTCAATGATAAAATCCTCTTCTGTAAAATAATAGCATCAAAGTCTTATTTGAATAATTTCAGGAATAATACCATTAATAAAATCAAAGAATACTTCACAGCTTAAAATACATTTGTATATTTTAAGAATATGAATGTATGCATATTTTATGAAACGGGAAATTAATGTCTCCAACACTGAAAACCCAAATTATGTATTATATAATTTATAATGCCTTTAAAATTATATATTCTTCTTAAATGACTACTGTAAATATAATTTAAGTATTTGCTGTATTTTCTCTTTATTATTTATAGGGGCATATTCAACTTATAAAAAGTACAATGAAGGAACACAAACGAGTGATTTAAAACTGAAGAGATGCAGTCCGCAGCCTGCTTACCTTTCACTGCCAGCCAATTTGACTTCAAATAATTGGACTGAATATGATGATTCATCTTATTTAATATCAAATCCGTGCAGTACATCTGAGCAAATTAAACTCACAAAGGAAAATGAGTTTTATGTAAAATATTTTATTGAAAATTTAAAATTATCTGAGAATATTAAGAAGCCATATTCAAGCAATCAATTTTGCTATGAAGATGAACTGCAGTCTGTTAGCCAGTGTATTAATAATGACCACTTACTTTCAAAATATGATTGTGATAAAATTGTTCCCTGTAATATTGATAATCCTTTAAAATATTCTGCAAATAATAACAAAGCATTTATGACAAGTAATTGTGCTAATCATAACCTAAAATTAGTTCATAAAAATTGTCACCGTAGACATCATAGTGATCCTATTTTATCCCATTTTAATTTTCAAAAAGATGATTATGGAAAATTTGAAATAGATCAGTGTTGTGGCAATGCATCTTATGTTAAAAAATATAGCAGATATTGCGATTCTAGAGACAGTTGCTCATGCTGCAAAAAGAGTTTGTTCATAATGCAAGAAATAAGAATTTTAAAAGAAATAAATGAAAAGGTTAGTATTTTTATAGTTATGTTTTAGGTGTATTCAGATGTTAGATGACTTTAATTTATTGATACCAGGGACGTGTCAGATTAAATGTATGGAGTCCCATGCTTAAATTTATGTCCCTAATCAATAATTTGTGAAAGTAATGAATGCTGCATATATTTAACATAAGACGACCATATTTCTAAACAGTATTTTGGTGGCAAATCAAGCATCGCCCTTGAATCCCTGGAAAACTTGGGGACACTAGAAAGTCTTTTTCGGGACTTATTCGAGGACACAACATATTACCATGTACACCTTCCAAAAAAAAGTATTCAAGTAAGAGGTAAATTTCCTATTTTAGATTTGCCAATAATAACAATGTTTTTGAAAAAAGTAAAACTTGATGGAAATATGGAAAGTCATATTTATACATAGCCTAATTCATATTCTATGATAAATAATTTTAAATATACAAAACCAAAATAGGAAATTTATCTCTTACTCAAATACTTTTGTATTTTTATTTCTAATAAATTAATGGAAGTATTTCATTCATTTATAAATATTTATTCAAACCAGAAATATGAAAGGAACATCATGTAGAAATATTGCAATTTATTCAAAATTTAACTCTTGGCATATTATTTGTATTTTTCAGAAAACATTGCTTTTTACATTGACTCATTTTGTAATAATTTTTCATGAAACTTTGTACACCCTCTAAAAAAAGTATTCGAGTGCAAGAAAAATTTTGTACGTCAATTTCTTATTTAAAGCATGATTCTTCGTGAAAAGTGATTAATCATTAACAAAACTGAAATGAGAAATTTAGCTCATTGTCAAATACTTTATTGAATGCCTGTACACGCTACACACACAATGACAACAAATGTTTTCAGAGATTGAATTTCATTATTTCTCTAAGTAGAAGGCGCTTTTAGTTGTTTTATTATAATTTTTTTCCTTCAGTTTTTTCTGAAAGAAATAAACTAAACGGAAACTTTCTGGGAAAAATTACAAATCTTTAAATTTGGGGACTTTTCGCATCCCCAAGACTCAAAGACTTTTTGGGGACAAAATGAAAAAAAGATCTATATTTGGGGACAGTCCTCAAATTTCAAGGACACATGGTCATCTTAATTTATCATGACTAAAAATGAACATTCATTTTACTGGGGTCATACTATTCCTCCTTTTCTTAATTTTTCAACACTTATTCCTTATTTCCTTAATTTTTCTTATTTCTCATACTTTGTGATTGACATTGCGACTGTTTCTCGATTCTGTTGGAAGGAAGGGGGAGATTTTGCATCATCATTCCCTCACATTTCCTGTTGTATGTTTTCATAGAATGGAAAGTTATGGTCTTGGAGAAAAAAGAGATTCTCCATCCTATTTTTCACAAAATTTAACTCTTTTATTTAAAATGAGTTTCCCAGATTTACAGACATCTGGCAGCTGGCACATACTTCACAGTGCAAAAAGATGAACACAGTGTAGAAAGTCCAATAATCATTGGAACTTTGACAATTTCTTATTCTGGATCATGAGCATAAATTCAGTCACAGGTGTTGAGCTATAAATTTAAAATATGCAAAAGCATGACTAACAGCACAATACCAAGTCCTCAATTGCTGAGTTTCTAAGAAAAAGTAAAGAAAATCATGTTCACATGTAAAGTCAATCATGGAGGGAATAGGGGTTTCAGAAATCTAACTTAAAATTTTAATAAATGTTTATATTATGGAACTTATGTTACAATAGACATTATGCTTTTGCATCTGAATTGCTTTCGATTATTATTGTAACATTCAGAACAATATCTTTAGAATTTATATGTCTCTCTCTCTCTCTTTTTTTTTTTTTTTTTTAATAATTGAAGAATTCTTTTAATTTACAGGATGTCCCAAAAAAAGGTGGCATTTGTTCAGGCTTTAATTCTTTATTAGAGATACATGGGTGGTGTAAATTGAAAAAATATTTAAAATAAAGTCAGTAATAAGACTCCATTAAGAAAAAAATTTGTCTCGTTAATTTTCAAAAAGTTGTGCTTGTTTAATTTGTATACAATTCCCCAGACAAAAATATTCCCAATTAGTAAGATGTGCCCCATACACTAGTGAGATGGCATACAAAATTTGAGAGTTCTACCTTAAAAGGTGTCAGAGGTATAATGCTGACAAACCACTTTTCAATAGCTCTCGAAGGGAAAAAATCACATTGAATGATCGCATTTCAGGGGTTGTGCAGAAATTACGAAATAAAATCCTTTTTTTCCACTCAAGCAACAAATGTTTACATCCAAAATCATATTAATCCCTGATCATCTTTCTTTCGCGATATCTCTGTGACTTATGATGAAAGGTTCAAATTAGGTACATCCCCTCATTGGTGTATGGGGCACATTTTACTAATTGGGAATATTTTTGTAAACAAACGAGAAGGATTTTTCCGAACATAGTCCATACCTGCCAACTTGTACGGTTTGGCCGTACAATGTACGGATTTTAGCTTAGCTGTACGGTTATACGGCCGCAAGGCAAAATTGTACGATTTTTTGGCAAAGTTTAGGCTAATGTGGTTTTATTTACTATGTTTCAAAATTTAGTGGTTTTATGGAGTATTTTAAAATTTAAATCACCAATTGACGTTACGTCGAACGTAAAAACATTAGATCGTTTTATTTCCCATATTTACGCTAACTCCCCTCCTCCCCTACCTTTTCTGCCTTCTTCTACTGATACGCTGTGTTAACCAGAGAAAAAAAACTCTTGTAGAGGGAAAACAAGAATTCCCTTCCGATCTCCGATGCTGCGAAAGCTATGATTGGCTCACAGATTTTTTTTCTCCCTCCCATCCGCGGCTTGGCTTGTGACGTATTAGGAGAAGTGGGATGGGAGCGTTCGTAATCGATATGCCGAGTGTCCATGCTTTGGCAAATTTTGCTGCTGCGCATGCACGCAGGTGGATGCGCATTCGTTTAGAAATATCTCCCTCCCAATACCACTTGGATCCCATCCATAAGCGCAAAAACAACTTTCAATCATAAACAAACGTTGCTGATGCACATGTTGATGAAATTGTCCAGTGTAGTTTGAAGTTGATTTGAAATGTCGAAAATTAAACATAAACAATATAATCAAGTTTTCCTTGATTCTTACACAAAGGAATATCCGTGTATGGTCAAATCGCGAAGGGGATGCAATTTTGCTTTTTGCACCGTGTATAGGACCGACATCAAAATTGCGTGTCAAACATAAATAATGTTGCAAAGTATCAAACATAAATAATCTTGCAGACAAATAATTTTCAGTTGTTGTTTTGTGTGTGATTATGGCAACGCTACACTAGGGCGATCTGCCAAAGGGTGGAGGGGGTGTGTTAGTAGGAGGACTTTCTAAGGGGTTCTAATGCGTATTCACGTTACATCTGGAGAAAACCTACCAAAACTCCAGACCGTTAGATCGACAGCCGCACCATGGGACCCGAACCCGGGACCTTCACACTTCAGCCATCTACCATTTTCAGTGGCAGAACCATTTGTGCCATGGTGAGGACAAATCATTTTCAGATATAGTTTATTTTTAAAATTTATTTCTAAATATGTGCTCACATGAAGCAGGTGCGTAGCCAGGAAAATTTTTCGGGGGGGGTGGGATATATCCCGATATCCCCCCCTCCCCTGGCTATGCCCCTGACATGAAGTATGTGGAAATAATGTTTGCCAGCCAGTAGATGAAGTCAGGGATGAGCTTCAATCTCAATTTTGCAATTTGCAAATTGATAATTTGCCTGAGGAAGTTCAATCCGAAGAAAGAATGGACAAAAATGGGCTAAAAATTGAGATTGAGAAAATTAACAGCTGCTAGTGGGAAATTTAAATATGACCGAATATCGAATGTTATGCTAGGCATATTGACTATACTGCACAGTAATGCTGCTTGTGAACGTATGTTTAGCAGTGTTAAAAAGAATAGAACACAATTTCCTAGTTTTTTGTCTAATGAAACTTTGGAAGACATTTTAATTGCAAAAAGTAAACTCAAAGGCCATTGCTATAAGCAAGACTTTGATAAGGATTTTTTAAAAGCAGCCAAATCAGCTACTTATGAGCATTTGCACTCTAAAGATACCAAATAAATGCCCCTCCTTTCCTATATGTGCATATGTATTAAAAATAGTGTACTAAATCTGAATAGTAATTTTTAAAATTGTGTTTGATTACATTTTATCTTTAGTAGGTATATTTATTGCGTTACTGCGTGACACCGTGGTATTGTAAGATTTTCAAAAATTGCATGTTGGCAGGTATGATAGTCTTAATATCTGACCTTATTTTGAACATTTCTTCAACTTATACTGCCCACTTATCTCTAAGATAAGGAATTAGAGCCCGTTATCACAGTTTTGGAACACCCTGTAGATTGGAATTTCATCTGACTGAATGGATAGGACAGGAATATCAATACCACTATAATCAGCACCATTTAAAAGCTAGTATTTTTCCTTTATCAGTTTTTGATGTGCCACCTCTTGGCATTGTAAAAAAATTTTTAAAAATGAAACAATTCTGTAACCATAAAATTCATGCATATGTCTAGGATCAGAGAGAAACACTTTCTTGATTTACTCATTCTTTTAGCTGATGTTATCAGTAGGCAATTTGACACTATTTTCCAGGCTGTCATCCACCAGTTTTAATAATTTTTACATGCTCTAAAAAAAGCAGGATTATTTACAGATATATTTTAGTTTATTATTTGATAGCATAACTTATGCAAGGGAAAAAAAAATTGCAGAGTTTGAAATTGTAGTAGTTTTCTATGTTTGGTGATTTTTTGTCCTACATTATTTTTCTTTCAAGTACTGTAGTTAATAGAAATTATGAGTAAAGCAAATTTAAATTCAGTTCCTCAAATCAATTTTCTGTTTGTCCATTTAAATTTTGGAAAGGAAAAAAAAACAAAACAGAAAAGTGTTATTCAAAGAAATCTAGAATAAAAAAGGAAGAAAATCTGAAACACTTTCAGATTTTAAATACGCACTATAGTGCTACATATTAAACGCGTATCATAATTTATGCGTCGTCCCTATTTTTCTTCCTAATTCCATTAAGTTGGAAAGTGTATCATTATTATAGTTAAGATTTTCGCATGCGAATTTTTGTGAAATTGCATGCAAAATTTCTTGCCCGTTGCAGTCATTTTGAGTGCAATTTTTAATTAGCAATACTTTAATATTCTGATCATTTAAGTTAATAAAAATAAAAATAAACAACTTGCCAATTATTTATTCAATTGATTCATTCTATATCATTTATTCCATTCCATACAAAGTAATTTTGAGGTATAACACATTTTTTCAGTGTTCTGAAAAACCATATTTTGTCTCTTATCAGTCAAAAAGTCTTTGTACTGAGAAAAAGATCTCTCAATCTCTACACTCACTAAAGATGCAAATTTAGTGTTTATACACATGTTACCGTCTTGGTTTTCATTAACAAATGCAGCGATGTCCAGATTCTTCCTGATAGAATTTTCAAACTTTCTCTTGGCAAAGTTATTCAAGCGGCTTTCCACCTCTTTAAAAATCTCCAATTGCTTTTCCTTTTTCAAGTTTCATTCTTTGAAACATATTTATTCTAGCTGGAGATTTAAGGTGTATTTTCTTCATTAATCCAATGAATTGATTTGCAAGTTCATACTTTTCCCTAACGGCTTCACAAACTCTGTGCAAGGCATGCACCAAACAAGTTATGTGGTGTAAATTAGGATAAAAGGGCTTAAGGTACCAAAATGCCTTCAACATGTAAGATGCCTGATCTGTGACTACCAACCATACCTTTTCGTAATTAATTTCTGGCCACAACCTCGAGCAAGCATCATTGAATGCCTGCATTACGGTATAGCTATTTGTTTTGTCCATTTTAAACAGCATAAATCTAGATGATTCTCTGTTCAAAGGAGAAACAAGAATGGAAAGAACATATCTTTTTTGCGCTTCCATTGTTTCATCTAATACGAAAGCAACAGGAGAATCTCCTATAGTATTTTTATTTTCAGAATTGTGGCATCATAGTTTGTATCTACATATTTCTTTCTCAGAGTGCTTTCATCGGGGATCTTTCTCCGAGTATATTTTTCTAGAAATCCTTTTAAGGATATATGGTTCACTTTAGATAAAGGCACTCCAGATTCTATGAGAGCAGCAGCAATATCAACATTAAACTGCTTAACTTCATCAGCTTTCTTAGATGCTAATCTGCTAAATGCATAGCTTCTGCAATGAACGAACATTTTGTACTGCTTCCCTTCATTTTCACTTTTATTTCCTTGTTTTTTTTTTTTTTTGTGTGTGTGTGATTTGCAGATTCCACTGTTTTTTAATATTTACATTGACTTTTTTGTCCCAATATGTGCTCAAAATTAAAGTACCATCACTTTCTAATCCTTCATTTTCAAAGCACTTTAAAATACTATGAAACTTAGATTTTCCAAGTTTACTCATTTTTATTCAGGATAACGGGATCTATTTGTTTCTAAAGAAATTAGAAAGCAATGCTTTTGTGTAAATCTGTCAAAGAATGTGGGCTGTGCCAATGTATACACATCCACAAGATAGTGCCATTTCAGTAAGTAGTCAATCAAGAGCTCAGGGAACCACGTCTATATTAGAACCATAAAATTAACATTTACCTTATAAATTTTGAGCTACTTTATTATCTAACTTAATACTAAATATTGTCAGGCAGTAAAAAAGTTTAAATTACTCACTATCAAGTGAAAGAAATTTTTTTATTGTGTTTCTCATTAGCTGACCCACTGTACCCCATTTGTTGACCCAGTGTGCCCCTTTATAGGGTATAGTGGGTCAACAAAAAGTTCAAAAAATGATTTTTTTCTGCGCAAAAACTTTTCTTAGAATTGAACTAAAATTAATTAGGATAGCCAATAGATCAGAAAGCATAATATATTAGTTTGATATTCTGTTTTTAAAATATTTTTAGAGTTATATTTAAAAATCTAAAATTGATCAATTGTATTCCTGTCTTCCCTACTTAGGTATGTCCCTGGTGCAGAAAGGTCAAGAGCCTTTAAAATATTCCTTGAAATTAGTCTTTCGTATTAGTTAATTTGACAATCTAAATAGACACACATTATCTGGTGAAAGGTTTGTGGATTCAATCTGAAGTTGTAATTGAAACAGTTCTGTAAAAGTAGTTCTAGTAGAAAATAGTATTAAATTTAAAGCTATGTTAAATGTTTTCCATATTGAAAAAATACATATAACATTTTTTTCCTTTCCTGTGAGAAAAAAAAAACCATTATTATGCATGTAAAATTATCTGTATTTCTAAAAATATGTTTTAACATTTTTCCCTTTGCTGTTGGAAAAAAAGCCATTTTTTATCCATGCAAAATTATCTTTATTTCTATTTTTTTTTTTCTTTAACCTTTAGCTGTGGCAGCATCTATGTGCACTGCAAAATTGTATGGAAAATATGAGAAAAAAGCTGAATGATGAATGTGCTGATGTTTCAGTATCAGGTATTTTTTTATTATTAGTTTTAGAAAAATCTGAAATATAAGTAAAAATAATTTTGAAGTATTGATTTAGTGTTGAAAGAAACATATTCCCAATGTAAATGTTAAAATTTTAAGTCACCAGTTCAAAAATGTTACTGTAAAATATTTTAAGGGGGGGGGGGGGAGAAAGTCAATATTTGAAGCATTTTGACCTGGAAATTAAAACCCTTCTGGCATTTATGTGTAGATTGCTAAAGTTTAAATAGGCACAGCACATTGCTAGTAAAATGACTTTTTAAACTGAGTTATCTTCTCTGTGTAAAAATGTGAATTTTTGTAGCCTGTCATAAGTCCAAAAACACATCTATCTATAACATTCTGTACTTTTAAGAATTTAGATTTTTCAATTAAAAAAAAGTTTAGGTAGTCGCTTCTGTTGAAACATTGCAGAATTTATCATTGTAAGATTATACTACATTGGTGTAATGAATGTTACAAACATCTTCAATTTAATGTTCACAAAATATTTATCAGCATAGTAGATTGTACTTTAATCCATATCATAAGAAATCTGAAAACCATCTTTTTTTTTTTTTTTTTTTTTTTTTTTCTTTCTTTTTTTTTTTTTTTATTCATTATCGCCATCGCCTGTTGCTATTACATAGATAAAAAAGTAAAAGATCATGATTGTGTCTAAAAATAAACACAAATCATGTGGAATCTGAAATAATTAAATCCTCCATGGTTCAGCTGAAGAAAATAGTTTATTTGTTTTAATATCATGAAAAATGCCAAACTGTGTATCTTGAGCTATTTAAAATTGCACAAGTTTCTTTTGATATCAGAAATTTTGTGATATATTTTTGCATTAGTTTATCAAGTGTGAGCTTTAACCTATGACCATGGTGCAAAGCACCTTAACAGGTGCTTATTTTGAAAAACTGTGTTTAAGGTGTTGTTCGAAAAAATAAAATCTCCCTCACGGTCTAAGTACACAAATCAGAATAAACTAATTGCATCAGGGACTTGAAAAATTCAGGACGATTCTTTCTAAGTTGTATTACACACCGTAATAAATGAAACAACGGTGCCTTGTATAAAACTTACGGAAAAAATTCTTCAACATGGAATTATGCAACAAAACTTTCTAAAAGTGGCATACCTTGCAAAATTTTAGATTTTTAAGAATTTTTCCTCAAAGTTTCGCTATTGATACAGGTTTATAATTTATTACAGTGTATAATACAACTTTTAAAGAGACATTCTAAAAATGTTGAAGAGTTTATATTTTTAAGGACTGCCTTATGTTTTTAAAAACTCTGCAGATTTTTTGAAGACACCCCAAAAGAACGAAAACCATTCTTAAAAAGAAAGTTAACACCCTCATGCCAGAAAAATAACTATGTTGTCACCAGGATGCGAATTGACAAGGGGATGCTGGAGATCGTCCCCGGCTGAAGAATGTAATATCCCTGGCTAGAGAAATATTAATGGATCCCTGCCAGGGATACTATTTATCTCCTGGAGAAATGTTAAATTAATCTATGTCACTACAAGTTCAACAGTACCTAACGATATAGTATTGAGAATAGAAATTCTTTTGTTTACAAGACAAAGGAGCAAGCTACAAACATCCCTTTGAAATAGGTATTCAGTCAACTCCCTCTAATCCGCAAAAGTTTTGACCCAAGGTTGTGCGGACTATAGGATTTTGCAGATAATAGGTCATTGATTATGTTTTCTTTTGCAGATTTAGAGTGATTTGATTAATTGAATCATGCAATGAGATTAAAAAGAAAAGATGATATCTAGTAAATTTTTAAGATCACGTATTCTTTCAGTAGTAAAATTTATCAATAGGTAAATAATTTAAGCATACTCAAATAGCAATAAAATATACATATTTATTTTCATATTTCAAGGGCAGAAAGGAAAATTCATAATTGATTACTCTAAATTTTTTAAACATTGATTTAATAATGGTTTGTTTTAAATTTTAACATGTGTTTTCTGAAACTTTAGCTTGCAAATAATTTTGTAAAAATGCAATATCTTGTTCAGAAATAACTTTATTTTGCAAGAAAACTAATGGAGTTCCCAATTTTAAACCTTTTGTCGGGAGACATTTTTGTTCTCTTGATTGATTCTGTATCGGAATCCTTATTGCGATTGAGTTCATTAACAGCATGCAAAAGGAAAATGAACATATGCAAAGTTGAGTTGAGCTAATCCTAAAAAACTATGAATTGCGAGAATTGCCAGGTAATAGAGCATTTTGAAGAGCCTAGCAATCAGGCTACTTTCCTCCTGCATAACAAGCTAACTACTCTTGTAATGTCCAATTATGGTATTAAATTTGACATTACATTTATATAGTTATGCTCTTTCAGCATTGTTATTTATTATTTTTGTGTTCCTGCCTGTATATCTTTTAAAAATTATTATTATTTAAATACTATATGAGAATCGCCTAACACATTAAAATTGTATTTTTTAAAAATTGATTTGTTTGTTACATTAAAAATCAATTTGTTTGTTTACATTAAAAAATCAATTGCGGATTCGAGGCATTTGTGGATTATAGGTCTGCGGATTAAAGGGAGTTTACTGTATACACATGCCTGATGCCATTTCTTATTCAGGAACTGGGGTCAGGTTTTAAAGGAAGACCGAAATGAATGAACAAGCACTGCTCTGCCGCCAGCCGAATTGCAGGGTAGACATAGAATCGGCGACATAGGCAGGAATATACGTGCATAAGAAATCGGCAGTTGACTTTTGTTTGAATTTGAAGTCACTTTCCAGACATGTTGGCGGCAGCATTTGTCATGTAATATCTAATATATTATGTGAGTGGAGCACCTTTTTCTTTCATTCTTTTTTTTTTCTTCTTTTCAAATGTCCCCTCCTGGAGAATGTTTTTTGTTCAAATGGTCCCCCCTTGGAGAAAATGTTCAATTTGCACCCTGGTTGTCACAGAAACCGAACGATCCTCTGCAGGCATCGATGCTTGATGCCATCTGAATTCTTCTCTTGGAATTAATGCTATTTTAATAATTTTTTTAATAAAATAGAAAAGTTAATAGAGCTTACTTAAAAAATTATGTAAAATAATATAAATTAAAAAATAATAATCTTTATTGCTGACATTGAAATGTTTGTTGATGTACTTATTTCTCCTGATTATACTTAAAGTGCTTTTTTAAAAGTGAAATTTGACAATTTTTCCTGATGACTTTACATTTTTGACTACCATACAAAAAATGTAAGTCAACTTTTATGTTCTTAACAAATCAATATTTCAATACTATGACTCATGATGAGGTTGGATTTTTTTTTTTTTTTTTTTTTTTTTTTTTTTTTTTTATTCATAGGACAGTTATGGAGGATCGTAATCCTACTTTTAAATTGTTGTGGCATTTTATCAATTTCGAATTGTAAATCTATAGTATCTAGTATAATGTTTATTCAGTCTAAAATCTTTAAAACTTGATATTTGTTGATTTTGGTTTGTTTTCTTATGAGAGATTTTGTGCATTTTGTAATAGTTAAGAGAATTTGGTCATAATCAGGACAAATTTTCACCCAGCAGGTTAACCCTGCATAACCAAACCCTCATAAGTTCAGCAATTTGTCAAAAGTGAAAAGGCTGGACCTAGGGTCAAAAAATGATCTTTTTATTTATGTAGTGAAATTAAAATGTTCTGATAATGTAGGCAAATAACTCTAAACAATGCAATATACATAAATAAAAAATACAGAAATATAAATTTTAAAAATCTGGCATTGTCAATATTATAAAGGTTTAGTAATCCATGTTTAAAAGGATACATATGATATTAAATTTATACTTTCCAATAGGTCATTTTCTAATTATTTAAAATATTTCAATATTAGGAAAGCTTTGTTTTTAATTTTATATATAACTGATTAGACACTCACATGTTGCATACAGTTTTGTTCATTTTTTTATGTAGGTCTTTTATCTAGTATATACTATGCTCAGAAGGCTAAAGATTCTGCTATGGAAGAGAGATTAAAAGTTGTGCTTGAAGAGAGAGATGCTGCTATTCATGAATTGGATGAATTAATGAATATTCTAACAAAGTTAGCTTTATTTAATTTTACTTGCTTTATACTTTTATTGATGTTACAAATTATATGATTTATTAAAAATGTATAATGTGTTTACTTGTCGCATGCTGAGGTATAGAATTTTTCAGGTTATTTTCTCACCCCTACACTATATAATAGGAAATGAGCAGTGCCGGGCCGACCATAGCCAGCGCCTGTATGCAAAACAAATGAAGCGCCTCTCAGGGTTTACTACCTGCCCACCTACCTTACTCCCCATCCCCACCCCCCAAAAAAAGGAAAAAAGTGGAGTTTTTAACTTTACACTTTTTATGATCAAACAATATTAAAAATAATTATTTGTTAGACACTAAAGTAAAGTAAATACTCTTACCAAAAAATGAAGTTAATAACCTACTCTTTCAACAAACATAGTTAATTCGCAGGAGGGCTCGAAATAAGTCTCGGTGACTACTACAAATGCCGCAAGACTAGCCCAAATGTCCTCAATGTTCAACAGCTCTCGTGGTAAGTCTAGCAGCGATTATTTAAAACTTTATTAATTTTAGTGTTTCTTCCTAAAGTTACTTATAAAATTGCAGAATAATTGCAATAATTTTTGTTTCTGTTTGTTTGTTTTTCTCATTGCATTATTGATTTAATTTTATGAAGCGGGGGGAAAAAAGCAACCACTATTTACCGTTAAAACGAAAATACTAAAATTTAAGATTATTCCATGACATGAATAGTTATTGCTTCCAGCTTATAAACTCATGGCATTTTTTGCTGTCAGTTGCCCAGGTGGTGTAGAGGCTTAAGAACAATTCTATCATGCCTTGGTCAAGGTTCGAATCCTGGCATTGATCATGGATGTTAACTTGTCAGTTCCTTCATAGGCAGGGACCGATTTAGAAAATTCTTGGCTATTGACACAACTCGGGATGGGGGCCACCTAATACTAATGTAGGCAGCATGAAATTTCCAAAGGTAAATTACAGTCTGACTGTGCTCTGCTGTCAAAAGTCTTTGCTTCCCCCCCCCCCTCCCAAAATCGCGGTCGTATATTATTTTTCATGATGAATTTAACAAATTCAAGCTGTACATAAAATACCTAAGAATTTACAACATTTTTCAATCCCTAGTTATAAATGCCATCCAGTCATCGAGCAGATTGGCAACTTGTTTAAAATATTTTAAACAAACCCAAACATTCAGGGCATCTAGGCCTGGGCCTAGTGGAAAATCGGGACCTGTTCGTAGGGGTAACACTGGCACCCACTGGGTGTACCAATAATATAATGGCCACAATACCTATCGGGCAGTTGTAGTGGACAACACCTAATCGGCAAGTACCCGCCAGTTAAAAAACAATTTTTTTTTTCTTCTGCCAGCTTTAAAACCTTATTTTGAGCCCTGATTCACAGTATACTACCTTTATTAAAACTATAACAAATGCAGTTAGTCTCCATATTAGAATCATACTTATATAAATGTTCTTTTAATTCTCTCTTCTTAAAAGATATCTGCGCGCTTTTATTACCACTTTAGTGCTATTAATTTCTGACAAGTAATTTAGTCTACTTGGTGAAGTGGTGAGGTTGATGAAATGTCAAAACATACCAGAATAGGCCACTTTGGGCAATTTATCACTACATTGCCTCCAAAAGTGAGCCTCCACAAGTGAACCCATAGCTACCAACTCTTCTGTTTTTCAAGCACATCTTTCGCCTTCCGATTTTTATCCAATATCTTCCAGTGTTTCAAAAAGTATCTATTATCTTCCTTTTTTTAAATATATACTTTTTCTTTAACCATCTTTAGGCGCACACATATTCAATAAAAAAACTGCTCTCATTAGCACAGTCTGGGATGCACTTTTCCCTCCCACTCCAATGCCCTTTAAAAAAAAAAAAAAAATCCACCCTGTTGCCTTTTGATTCACGTTAGTGCCCTGATGATGAAAAACTAGAAAACCTCTTTTGTTGACGAGGGTTTTTTTTTTATCTACGGAAGTTTCTCCAGCCCTTTTATTTGTTCAACTGTTATTTGGATGCTCACTGCTCACACATAACATGCTAATGATACTTGACAAATGAAAAGGAAAAATTTGCTGAAAAATTCATGGGAGGGGGGGGGATTATAACAGCATTTTTCTGGTGAACCGCTTGACATATACAGAAAATACATCGTTATGTTAAAAAAATAAAGGAGCCAACTTAGAACATTTAAATTTGAAAATAATAATTAGCTTGAGCTGTGCTTTTATGGTAATAGCACTCCCCTGCCCTTTCTCCCTCTCCTGGAAGCACGAGGTGCTCTGGGAGGCCTTGTCAGGACAGTAACGACCCATCCTTAAAGATGCAAGCTCTGTGATGAGACGGGGGGGTTGAAAATAAAAACGTATTTACTTGTAAAAGTATTTCCTATCACTTACCTTGTAACTGCGATACATTTTTATTTTTTTTTCTCTCTCTCTCTCTTTGAAACTTAAAAACATCATCAAAAACAGAGTAAGCAATAACAAAAACTGTTTATGGGTTAAAGCAGAATCAAATTTTATTCACAATCTTCATGATATGAAATATGAATTAAACTGCTTTCAGTAATTTTTGTTACAATACACAACTAAGTGTTTTTCTAAATTCTCAATAGTAAGACTTTGTCTTTTATCATCTAAAATCATTCTATATGCTGAAAATGTTCTTTCGACATCAACAATGTCACTGGACAATACTTATAATATTTCGCTTTGGATGCTTCTACTTCTGGTAATCCACATCCTTCACCATTAATAAAATTATTTATTTTATTCACTGCCCAAAATCCAGAATTAACTATAATATTTTAATTGTTCGTACTATTGAATTAATTCTTACAAAGGCAAGTGAATGATAAAAAATTGAATGAATTATTTTTATAGGTATAATAACCATGGGCACCCACAAAATTTTTTCTAAAAAGGGGGGGGGGGGAAACTTAGAAAAAAATTTAGAGGGGGCAAATTTTGAATTTGTAATTATTTTAGTTCTTATTTTGCTTTGTGATGCATTTTATTTACATCACAAGACAATATACTAAAACCCTATAGAGGGTGCCAAGTGTCCCTCCTTGCCCCCTCCCCCTTATGGGAGTCCATGATGATAACTTAAAAACTGAAAAAAAAATAATAAAAATGAAAATTTTGGTTTAGAACAACTTAACTCTCTGTTTCTTAATTTAGTTAAACTTATTGAAGATTCTTAACAATGTGATCAGATAAATATTTTATTAAAATCTGCTTCTTATGCAAAATGTTTACTTAACTAAGCATTTTCTTGTCTGTTAGGTATGCTTGGGTGATAAAAAGAAAAAATCTTTTAAAGAAATATTCTTATTAACTTAACTATTTATAACTATACAAAGTTACTTAAAAAGTAATTAACTCTCTTACATTACTTAGCTTTATCAACTTAATTAATGTTATCTAATTTTTAATAAAGACTAGTAATTAATTTAATAATAAAGATTACTAATTAATTATTATTAATTTATTAATCAATAAAGCATTATTTTATACATTTTTTTTTAAGCATACCTTTTTTTGTGTGAATTAGAAGTGGTTTCAATAGTTGTATGTACTGCCCTTTTTAAGAAACACAATGTCCTTTTTTGAAACCTTTGCCCCCTGTCCTTTTTCCTACCTAGAATGAGCTCCATTTTTTTTATCCAAGGTCATATGCGGAAGTGAGCCATTGAGCTAAGAGTGGTTTACTGGTAGTTTATCAAATTGCTAGTCTAATGTGAATATTTTACAACTATAGCAAAAAAAAGTTTTGCCAAGAAAGTCTGTACAGAGTCCATAATTGCCTTACAGTTCATTGAAATTGTACTGTAAATATACAAAAATATAAAGTGTTTTCCTGTTAAAAAATCTTCCTTTTTTTTAACTCTTAAATTTTCCTGTATTTGAAGTTTCAATGCTGGCAGCTGTGTGAACCTAGTTTGGCGACATCTTCTATATTTGGCGAGAAATTGCCAAATCCTACTATTTATTATAAAGTATAGTTAGAATATATCTGACAAGATTCTGAAATAGTTTTAATAGGCGATTTTAATATAGATTTTAATTCCAAAGTAGTGTTTTATGGAACAAAAAAGACAAATACAGCATGTTCATGGACTATGATGAGCTGTCTAAGGTAATGGAACAAGAAAGACAAATAGGGTAGACGCATGGATTTTGATACTTTTAAGATATAGCACTACGGTATAAATTTAAAGTATGAAAGCGTTTCAGGACCCCTCCCTTTTTTTTATTTTTGAAACCTTTCATAACTTTGATCTTATTAACTATACCCTTCCTCTATGATATTAGCTCTTTCAAACCTGGTTAAATAATTTCTCTTTGAATTAAATATTTTTTCTTCTGATGATGGGTATTAAATTTGTAACTAAAGCAGTAAAGTATAAAAAGTTCCGATTGTTAAAGAACACATTTTACCCAAAAATTTAAGTGCACAAAGTAGCACATCCATCCTGTAAGATACTGCAGGTTATTTTTGTGTCCTCAATTGTAGATGCAGGGTCTGAAAGGGTTAATCTAAAGCAGGACTGGGCTGGCTCCTTTGGGGGCCCTCGGCTAGAGTTTGAAAAGGGGTCCCTTATTGAGGAATTTAAAGGGAATAGAATATTAGGATATGCAGTATTTGAAAATCAGGCTTACATGCCTAAAAACAATAGTTAACTATTTTAAAGCTATTGGGTTGCCCAGTTCTTTCGGGAACCCCTCATGATGCGGGGTCCTCCACTACGCCACTCTGCAAAGGTGTAAGATTACGAAAACTACTTTCGTATATTACTCTGATGTCTATCAAATTACTTTAATTATAAAGTAATATATCCATTTTTGGGAGGCCTCGCTGGGGGACCCCTTAGGCCGAGGGCCCTCGGCTAGATTGAACCTGGGAGGAAATTGTGACACACCCTGTATTTGTTTATTTTTAATTCTGAAAGTTCAGAAAAAGAAAAAAACTTTAAAAATTCGATGTAATGCAGTTTCTTATTACGACCATCCATGGGTAGTCACCTGAACTTGGTTGTATCGTTAATGGAAACAGCGACGACAACCGCTGCTCTTTCATTTCATGGGTAATTTGAATAACCGGCATAGTAAGTATGAAGAAACATTGGGTTAATTCAGATCAAAGTAAATTATTGCAATATCCCCAATTTTAACTTCCGTCATCATATACCTAAGATATCATACCAAGAATATACCTATAATGTCCCAAAGATTCCATTTTAATAAAAGGTGCTAACAGTTCGCCATATAGACTTAGGATTGCATTGCAATTTTCCTAACCTATGGGGTGCCACGAAGTACCCCTGAGTATCTGGTGCCTGTGTGCACCATACACATCACACACGTGGGCAGCGCGGCCCTGAAAATGAGTTTAAAAATCCAGATCTCTTTCGATAATCATTTATGCATTTAATGATGCATGCACTAAACTGCTTCTTTAAAACCAAAATATTTTTATATGGGTGTTATTAACAAACATTTATTAATTGAAATAATTTCATTGCATTCTTCAAAATTTCAAAATCAATTGTCTTTCATAGCTTTCAACAGTATACTTCCACAAAATCTCTGCTTTTCTGTAAGCAATAGTTCTAAAATGAAAATACAAATTAACCATATGAAAAAACAGTACCTCCCTCCCCTTTATTTTGAAAGTTGCATCCATAGATATAGGAATCTCTAGATTGAGCATAACGAGAGAAAACTTGCTGCCTCCAAATGGTAGCCATGATAGTGGCATGCGCATGTGCAGAATGGCAATAACTTAAATTATAATGGTATTTTCAATCATTTTAGAACGATCTGTATTTTCCCTAGAACTTATTTATTTTTCTGAAGTATTGCAACGAATGTTCTATTTTACATCGACGGTAACCATGATAGTGGCTGAAATGGGGTGCGTTTTTGGCAACAAAAAGGATACGATTAGGAACATTGGATGAGCAATCTAGGTATTCCTAAATCTATGGTTGCATCAAATCGAAAAACTTTCATATGGTAGGCCAAGGAAAGCTATGGAGGTTGTTAAGTACAATTTTGCAATAGTTAGAGAATCTACTAATTTTTAGACATAAATGAAAGAAACTGGTACATGTATCTACCATGCACTCAGAAAACAACCAAGCTTTATTAAAAGGGAAATGACCCAGCAAAATACTTAAAAAAGTTTCTGGCAGAAGTTTTGAAGAAAATTCATTATTTAATTCAATAAATTCATATTTAACTTTAGTGCATGCAAATTCAAAACACAACTCTCAAATATATCCTTAAATCTTAACATATGATTCTGTTTGAAAATGTCAGAAAGCATGAGAAGTTAAGACTAATTAAATGTGAAAAATTTCTAAAACTTTCTCAATGCATTCAGCACTGAGTACTACTCTTCTTCCTCCTCTCTTCCTCTTCTTCTTCTTCTTGCTGGTGGGTAATAGGCATTATCCTTTGACCAGAAGACTTTTCAGACACTGACTAGACTACTTCAAAATGAAGATTAAGAAACAAAAAAGTCCTCCCCAGTACTACTCTTTTCCTAGAAACTTTAACTGCTCCTTCCAAACAATGCATAATTGATAAGTGAAGCCCATCTTATTATATGTAAGTAGATTAATTTTATATTCAGTGTGAGGCTACAGGTGGCATTCCCCTTTGGGTTAAAAAAATGCCTGTTGCATTAAAAAAAAATATTCAGCCTATTATAATGAATTTAGCTGAGATGAATATGATATTTTGAAGCAGCAGATACTGTATTTTTATTAAGTATTGACAGTAAATCCACATTATCATTGAATGCTTACATATTTATATTTGTGTAAGTTAGAGAGATGCATTATATTATCTTCTTCATTCTGTAATGGAAGTTTGTTTATTTTAGGAGTTGTGATTACTCATGTAGTGAAAAGGAAGCAGATAAGGTATACATATGTTTGTCATGGATAATTTTACTTAATTTAATGAAGCCATATATTGAGTATTTATTTGAACAGAAATTTGCTGATATTTTGTTCCCCCTACACTTTACAAAATGTGATTTGTTCATTCATTAACTTGAGCACTTTAAAATTTTTTAATTCTAGCTTATATCATTGAATTTTATTTCCAGTTTAATCAGCACCTTTTTTTTTTTTTTTTTTTTTTTTTTTAAGTGTAGGAAAAATTTTAATAGAATCTAGACACACTCATATTTTCAGGTATCAGAATGAAAAATCCAGTTATTACTTTTATCTTGTAAGGCAGTACTGATGCTTATAATTATGCGACCTATCTGTGTCTTTCTCAAAGTGAGTGATAGCACCTCCTTGTGGGTGCTGGAGGCTTTCAGGAGGACAGTAGAAGGTTCAGAGAAAATTAGGAGGTATTAAGGCAATCTGAGAGGCTAAACACAAACTCTATTTATAAAAGTCTGACTAAATCACCTTGCTGCAGAAACTAGAGTCCTGTTGGATCCTTTTTTTAAATGTCAACACAGCTGAATCATGTCAGTTAAAAGAACAATTTACAGAACTGACAACCACCAAAAATTAAAAATGAAATTAAGAATGGCTACCAAGAATTTTGACTGCAGAAATGAATCTTTCCACTGTACTCTATGTTATGGTTAGATACTACAACAGCAACGGATAGCATTTCTATCGTCATATTTGTGTGAACATGGATTTAGTGCTGTAGTAGCATTTCTAACTAAAAAGAGAAATAGGCTGTAAAGCTACTGAGTGCGGCTACTTAGGTTGTTTTTAGGAAGAGAATTCGAGCCTGATATTAACAAACTCATCAGAATGCATAAAATTCATCCTTCACATTAGATAAAGATTTAAACTCAAAACTTTGTTTTAATGTTAATAAAAATACTTTTAAATATGAGTTTAATACCCTTTTGCTGAAACAGGTTTTCATTTTAATTTCATGAGGGTTTTTCATAGCAGAATTAAGATATGGGCCACATTCTATTTATCCTATCCATATAATAATTCATGTTTAAAAATTATTTTATAAAATGGATTCTTAGATGGCAATTTAAAAAGCAAGTTAAAAATATGGGGCACTGGATTTTTTTTTAATTTTTTATTTCTGAGTAGCCAGTGGTTGAAATAATTTTGAGAATTATGCGGATTTCAGGGTATAAATTTAGAACAGAGTATTTTTACCATAAAAATTTAAATTTCATAATACTATACTTAATTATGAGTAAGCAAATTAAAAAGTATGATGACAACAAATGAAATTATTCATTACCAAACCAAAATATACTCACCAGTAATACAGTATATGATTCAGTGTAAGATGAATCATTTATCACTTACTACTGCTTAAGACAAATGGCACACTTGCTTCATTTTGTCTCTGTTGTTCTGAGAATTTGTCATTGCTCCCATTTCTAGGTAGCATTGGTTGACTTAAGAAGGGGCTATTCTTTGTATTGTATACCGTGTACAAAGTTAGATTTCGTAATATTTTTATCATGTATAAGAATGTTGCTAATGTTTGCTAGAATACAATGTAGAATGTGTGTTCCTATAATGTTAAATATTTCATTGTTTATGCATAGGATTGCTGGGTTTTACTTAGTTCTAAAAAGTATGGAAATTTTTACCAATAGCCTTGTGTACTGACAATAGTATAAAACACTTATCTTGAAACTATTAATCTGTGAAGTGATCCCGAAAATTCTTTTTTACTCCAGTAAATCTCTTACACAATTCTTAATTTTTTATAGGTCAAATTGAATGTGAAATCATGTGTGATATAAATGTAATCCATTGTTTATGCTATAATTGAGGAAGAGCATAATTTTGATTACCATAATGTGCTGTCATAATTTCCTTACCTTACAGTGAGGCATATAAATGAAAAGTAGTTACTGAGTACTTACCATATGTTTATTTTTTGCGATAACCTGGAAATTCTTCAAAAATCACCTGGAAAACTCTGGGAATTCCATTTTGAAAAATTAGTACAAACCCTGACATTTAATGTGCCTGTTTTAGCAATCATATCAAAATCTTCCAAACCATTTCTTGCAATGATGGTGCCAACCTGATCCAAAACTTCAGTTAAAACTGCTGATAGGAGCAGCGTATTCGGTCCAGTATTTGACGCTCTAAAGGAGTTAAGTTGCCATATTTTGCCAACATATGAAGCTGCAAATATCTGTCTCGCCTCACAAAAAAATTGTCTTGCATCCATCCCTATCCCAGATCAGCTTAAAATCATGATTTTTTTTCCCCTTCAAAAATTTTATATTGTCAAGGTTCCTTGTTTCTTCAGTCATGAAATTTCTCTGGGTGGACTTGGTATTCCTCAGAATTCTATCCCATGTTGTTTTTTTTAGGCAAGGCTTTGAAATTTTTTTTGTTTTTAAAACATTTAGATCTTGTTAAATGAATCACTGCATCTCAGTTTTGACCAGAATATTTTTAAGATGCCAGTAGTAGGATTTAGTCACAAACCAAGATCTATGCTTTCAAGTCTTAATTTCTAAATGAAAGCAAAATTCCAATATGTTATTGCTAAAATTGAGTCAGCTGACTTAGTCTAAGTAATTTTTGGAAATTTGATAAAGTTTTGAATATGCAAGCACAGCCATTTGGCCAACATCATACTTCATAATTAATTTCAGCTTCTTTATTTTAACTTAAAAAATGCTTGAATAAATAATAATTTTTCTGTGTTTCATTGTAAAATTTAATGTAGTGTGCTAGGGACACCCAATAGTTTCAACCAATTTTTGAAAAATTTCTTTTAGAATTACTAGTTCTATTAAATTATGTATGCATTAGTTTTGATGTGTAATTATCTTGTACAAAGTGTTATCTGTATGCCTGCATATTTTTTGTTTTATTTTTCTGTACAAAAATGTTTTAAATTTTCAGGATATTAAAGAATTGTTTCATGAAATGGGACGTACACCAAATCCATCCGAGCTTTTGAGATGTCAAAAAAAGCTATTAGCTCAAATTCACAACTTGAAAGGGTTAAAACAAGACAGATTATCTCATGAATTAAAACAAGCAGTTATTGAGCGAGATGATGCTTTAGAAAAGGTATATTTCTAAAATAAATAAATATATAGGTGTGTGTATATATATATATATATATATATATAATATATAATACATAGAAAATTAAATAGAAAACACCCCCCAAGCCAGTCATTGTTAATACAACAAAAAAATTACAAAAAAATGTAAAATGCATTGTCCTCTTCAGAGGGGGAAATGCACAATAGTACACCATAGGTTTCGAACTCACAGCCTGAGATTTTGCCAAGGTATTGTATTGTATTCAAGACTGAAGTTTGGAAAGATTGATTGAAAAGTATTAAAACAGTTTAAATATATTTTTAAAAGTGTACAATATTAACTGTAACAGGCAAATCTCAGAGGTGTGACTCCCCCTTACCTATGGGAAAGAAAAGAAAAAAGTTCTTTATTACTTACACATACATTAATTCGAAGAACAAATAATACCAATGTGCATCAAAACTCAAGAAACAAGTTAAACTTTTGTTCCAAAATCCTGTAATTCGTTATCCGTTGCCTGTCCAATCCACGTGCAGAAGATCTGTTGCCATTCATCAACTAAAAGCACGTCCCCGAGGTTCTAGTCTGTATTAAGAGCACTCCGTGGGCTTTAGTGCAATTGTGTCATTCGTCAAGAGATTTCTACTACGTATACACAAGTGAAAATGCAAAGGAAGGATTAGAACCAGGGATTCAGGCTATTATTAAAACTTTTTAGATAACTAGTTATCTAAAAGTTATCTAGTAGATAACTAGTTATACATAAGATAACTAGTTATCTAAAAAGTTTTAATAATAGCCTGAATCCCTGGTTCTAATCCTGGTTCTAAAAGTTATCTAGTAGATAACTAGTTATACATAAGATAACTAGTTATCTAAAAAGTTTTAATAATAGCCTGAATCCCTGGTTCTAATCCTTCCTTTGCATTTTCACTTGTGTATACGTAGTAGAAATCTCTTGACGAATGACACAATTGCACTAAAGCCCACGGAGTGCTCTTAATACAGACTAGAACCTCGGGGACGTGCTTTTAGTTGATGAATGGCAACAGATCTTCTGCACGTGGATTGGACAGGCAACGGATAACGAATTACAGGATTTTGGAACAAAAGTTTAACTTGTTTCTTGAGTTTTGATGCACATTGGTATTATTTGTTCTTCGAATTTATGTATGTGTAAGTAATAAAGAACTTTTTTCTTTTCTTTCCCATAGGTAAGGGGGAGTCACACCTCTGAGATTTGCCTGTTACAGTTAATATTGTACACTTTTAAAAATATATTTAAACTGTTTTAATACTTTTCAATCAATCTTTCCAAACTTCAGTCTTGAATACAATACAATACCTTGGCAAAATCTCAGGCTGTGAGTTCGAAACCTATGGTGTACTATTGTGCATTTCCCCCTCTGAAGAGGACAATGCATTTTACATTTTTTTGTAATTTTTTTGTTGTATTAACAATGACTGGCTTGGGGGGTGTTTTCTATTTAATTTTCTATGTATTATTAAACGCATGTTTTCTTTTATGCTGCTTTTTTTAAGCGCTGGATAGCATGTGAGGCAACTATAATTTTGTTGTAATTTTAAATAATATGTAACTATATATATATATATATATATATAATCTTTTATTTTGTGGCAACACCATTTTTCACTTTTTACAATTCTTAACATTGGCAACACATATTACTTGTTTTCAATAAATTTTCCATGTGCTCAAGTCTGGTATGTAGATTTATAAATGCTATTTCTATTTTTTGTTATCTTTTTGAATTCTTTTTTTCCTTTTTATAGTAGGGTAGGGCCCAGAACGTGTGGAGTTAATATCTCTTTTGATATGCCACACAACCGAAACCCTACTATTTTGTTTGCTTTTAATTATATCCACTGTTTGTGGCCCCTGAAGATGGTGACAGTGGTTATAATTTCCGTTCCATTCTATTTTCACATTAATTCTTGCACTTTATTTGGCTTAGCTTTTATTTTTTTTTTTTTTTTAAATTATTATCTTTTCAAAATGTGGTTTCTAATTCTTGCTTAAAGCTGTTATATTTTTATGCGAGGTATGTCTTATTTGCAGTATGTTTTGTGTTTTATTTACTAGTTTTATATATATATATATATACATGTAATAATAAAATAGCCTTTGACAATTGAAAAATCATCTTTAATCTCTGGGAAACAGAGTACTTTCACAGTAAAGTATGTTTCTTGGCCAGACAACTATTACTTTCAGAGACAATTTTTGAGAGAACTTAAAAATCAAAAGTGCAAATTAAGCTGGAATGACAGGCGTTTGTAGTTTGTGGTCGCCCAATCTAAAATTCTTGGGCTAAGTAAGTAAATGACATGACTTTAGAGAACCAATCAGAAAAAGGGTTGCGCCCTAGCGGCAGGCTTAGAAAATAGGGTGTATTTAAGCAGGAGCAGAAAAAAGTCTGTGGGTGTTGTCTGGACATTCAGAAAGTTAGAAAAAACATCCACGCAACAAAAGTGATTGCCAGCCTGACTTCCTGTACTCCTCCCGAACTTGGACACGGTGTCTACCATCATGCGAAGGTTACGAAAGTCACGGAAAAGTAAAGAAATGGGAAAAAGGTCATGAAAGTCAAGAAATGAAGCACTAGGTCACGATTTGCGACTCAACTACGCTTTTTCCATTTCATACAAATTTTTTGTGACAGACAAAACTTAACAGTTTTTCATGTGTTTATTTTATAGGAAAACATTAAAATACTGTTTGTTTGCTATTTATAAAATTCATTTAAAATGTTATTTAGCAGAAATCATCAAAAATGATGTCTGCTAAATAGTTGTATAGTGAACTGACAATAGTTCAATATGTCAAGTGCGTGTTGTTTTACACCTTGGGAATTTCAAAAGTTGGCAAGTATGTGTCTTCAAACTTTGAGAAAAGTATATCAGTTATCCACCTTCTAGTCTCAAAAAAAAAGTTAAAATTAAGATTATTTAAGAGTAATTTTTTTTCTCCCTCCATTCCCTGTCAAATTCAGTGTTTTGATTATTTTCCACATTTTCTTTTTTAAAAACAATAGCTTGGATTCCACTTAAAATTATAATTATTGCTGATCCCCATGTTTCATAGCTAATAACTTCAATTTCCCAAAAGTTTTATAATATATTATAGACTTTCATAAGTTCTGCGTTACCATAGATGTGAAAAGATTTACAATGTACAAGCTACATACATGTTTACAAAATAGCAATTGGTCCAAGTTAACTGAAAGCAAACGGCTGATCAGTGAAAAAGTTGAAAAAAGAAATACTTTAAAAATGGACAGGGAAAAGAAAAACTCGAAGAATTTTGTAATTCATTGTTAAAATCAAAATCAGTTGTATATTTTTCTGCAAAATTTCCACCAATCCTAGAATGCCGGATAGAACATATTCTGCATCCCTGCCACGATATATTTTTGATATTAGAATTTCGTATTTGTTATGGTCAAGAAAAAGTCAAGAAATCAAGCTTACTTTTTGTGGTAGACACCCTGTTGGAAGTAAAGTGTTTAAACTGGAAGAATGGTGTGGCATCTCTCATTATGAACCTGATGGCGAGAGACTATTATTACATATATGTAAGTGATGAAATTCATGGCTATCTTAAATAAATGTAGTTGATTCTGTTTGAGGTTAATCTGAATCATTATTATTTTGCATAACTGTTGGAGAAGGACTGACGACATACCACATTCACGGGCTTCGTGTTTTCAGGAGCAGTTACTATGGCGAAAGACCTTGCAATTTTCTCTCTCCTGACATACATAACCCCTAGTTCCTAAACTTGTCGCATAGCTGCCATACCTCCCGATTTTTCCAGGAGACTCCCGAATTTCAGAACAATCTCCCGAACTTCCGAAAAATTTATAAATCTCCCGAATTTTTCCAAATTATTCCCATGTTTTATGTACTTAACAATTTTTGAAAGAAATTTACAGAACTTGTTAAATGCTAACGACAGAAACTGAAGAAACTTCGCTACTGGCTGAATCTTATGTTTCGTAATGACGTCATAGCACGTAAAACGTAGCAAGCTTTCTCTCAGATTCCCCATGAATTTCCAAAAGACGACGGTTGGGATTATCGATAACACTCCACAGAATCAAATTACAGAGCTTCACCCCTCCACTCCACTCCACTCTGCACGTGTATGTTTATATATTTTGTGATCCATCATGCTAGATTGTGGTGTTCGTAGTTGAGTGAGCGTTAAAATTATGTCTTGAAAGAAGTATTTAATGCAATTTAAATCGGATTATTCCAAGGACTCCGTTAAATAAAGGTGCAAACTTTGCATTTTGCACATATAGTACATGCGATATTGCTATAGCGCACGGGGGAAGAAATGACATTGCGACTCACGCTAAATCGAAAAAGCAACAAACCAACACTAAAGCATGTGCAAACAGTTTAAGATAGACTTCTCATTTGCTACATCCCAGGATCTAAGCGTGATAAAAGCGGAGTGCTTATTTACTAAGTTCATCATTGAGCATAACTTGCCACTAAGTTGCTCAGATCACGCAGGAGCATTATTCAAAAAGATGTTCCCGGATTCTGATATAGCCAAAAGATACGGCTCGAAACGTACAAAACATTCTCGGTATTTTAACTTATTTCTAATGCAAAGATGGGCGCTGCCAGAATATTTCCCGGGGGGGGGGGGCAAAGATTACTTAAAAGTATGGTTACCATGTTGAAAAGAACAAAAAAGCAAGGGACAACACTGCATACAAAAAGCCAGAGGGAGGCAAAAGCCCACCCCCCCTTGCCCTATGTTGCCGGCGCCCATGAATGCAAATAGTTCAAAAGTATTTACTGTTTAAAAAATTGTCTATTTCTTTAAAATTGTATCGCATTTTAAAATTATCTGTTTTAATAAATGTTTTAAGCTATAAATTTTTCTTGTATATGTAATTTTCTTGGTTACTGATATATTAAGCATGTGTACATGGAGTTTTTTCATCGATAACAATGGTTTTTTAAAGTCTCCCTAATTTTTTCGAAAATCTCCCCAATATTCATTCTCCAAGGTTGGCAGCTATGTTGTCGCTAGGGTGCAAGAAGAGAGTCAAGACAGATAATTGATTCTTCACCATGATGTCATTTATTTATGGATTTAGGAATGTAGCCTGGGTCTGGATCTCTGCAGGACGGATGCCGACGCTGTCCGCAAAAATCTGCAAGGTGTGTTTACTTTGCATTCTTAATTTTTAAGTGAGCTCAAAAAATTGTCTTTGAAAGTAATATATGTCCAGCCGAGAAACAAACTTCACAGGGAATGTACTATTTCACAGAGATTAAAGACAGTTTTCAAGGCAAATTTAAATTAAATTAAATGGGCAAATGCTATTTTATTATTACATGTGTATATATATATCTGTGTGTGTATGTATGCATATATACACCATACGCACACCACAATTTCCAGAAAAAAATGCCACACTGCCAAACTAAGTTGAATTGCGCGTGACATCTCCATGAACATCATAGTCATAAAATCTTGCTCAATGTCATGATGTATGGCATTTTATTTAAGAGAAATGAATGAAATTAATTCATAACAGAAAAATAAATTTGTCAAGAAATTAAGAAAATGTACCTATGCATTCATGAATGTATATTTACCCACTAAAGAAGTTCATATATGTAATGTAATAATATGTACTATGTTAATAAAAAGAGTAACAAAGGAATATTAAATTGAATAAGATGAAATTTTCAAATTTTACTTTCGCTAACAGAAATCACAAAATTCACATTATTTAAAGCCATCATAGTTTGAGGCTTCACTTATTGGAATTTTCAAAAAACAAAAAAAAAAAGCATATCCTAATCAAAATCAAGACTCAAATTTGTCTACCCTGAAGTTTATCTTCTCCGTCTTTTAATTTCCTGATCTTAAAATAACCTATTTATTACTAATAATTTTAAGCTAACTTTATAGACATTTCAACATTTTCTATAAATTCTTATTGACAGTGCAAAAGGTCCTTGTTATCAGCTTCCTAAACAGTATATTTGCAAATAGATAGGGAAAAAAAAAAAAAAAAAAAAAAAAAAAGTTATAGAGTAAGGGACCCGAAATCTGGACCTTTTTTTACAATAAATCATTTTTTTTCCATTGCAAAAAAAAAAAAAAAAAGGATAGCATTTTCACTTTTATTCCTTTGAAATACCATTTTCATTTGAATATAAATATTCTGTAATAAGAAAGGCCTATTTAAGGGGGTGAAAGAGGGGGGCCTAGCTCCCCCCACCCCACCGAAAATGTAAAGGAGGTATTAAAAAGCAGCTATTTTAAAACAGTTATGTTATCTCTAGTAACAATAATGCTTAAAATAATGGATCTCCCTCCCCACCGAAATGGAAACCTTATATACCTTACTGAAATAAGCAAGCCTGCTCAAATTGGAGAAGTGGAGGAAAAGGAGGGCGTGCACCAGGGAGAGTACACACACACACATTGCTTCAAGTGCTGATGATTCATTAATTCTCTGTTCCTCTGCCTGATAAATGTAAACTAAAATAACAGTGTTTTGGTCTGTTTGATGCTCTTTTTCTTCTCACAGAACTAATGATATGTGGAGAAAGGTTGGAAGTTCAATTGCATTCGCTAAGTATAAGCAGATCCAGATCAAAAGAGGGGAGGAGAAATCAGGAAATGCTGTATTGGTCCTACCTTGGCCCACCAAATCGCGGTTCACTATATGTTATTTCAGTTGGAAACTAAAAGACTGTATAAAAATATGTTAAATGAAAATTTAAACTTAAACATGTTACATATTTTTCCCAAATTTTAATTTTAACAATTGTCAAATTGTAAAAAAAATTATTTTGTCAATTGTACTGTATCCATATAACATTATACTGAGAAACATTCATCGATTAATTTTATTATTGAAATAATTTTTGCTAAGCATTCCAATAGCTACACACCAAAGCATCTGAAAATAACATCCAAAATAATCCTGCTTGGCTTGGTGTTTTTTGATAGCTTTTATGTTTTTTTACCATACTGTAATGCTCATTTTTTCTTAAAATGGGATATATAAACATGCATGTATATTTAAAGCTATAATAGAATTTGGGTTAATATTAACTCCAGAATGAATGCTAAAACACATCACGGTAGGACCTATACAGCAGCTTACCCCAGACTTCTGAAAATCAGTAGATTTGCAGCAGGTGTTCCAAAATGCAGAAAATTCTGAAATCCGGAATGGCTGTGGTCCCAAGCATTCCGTATTTTGGGTCCCCTACTGTATCCATATAACATTATACTGAGAAACATTCATCTGTGAATTTTATTATTGAAATAATTATGGCTAAACATTTCAATAGTTATACAACAAAGCATCTGAAAATAACATTTATCAAGCATTTAAGTAACTGATGTAAAGTAAACTGATTTTGAATCGCTAAATGAATCTAAATAAATGTCAGCCAACATGAATAAAGAGAAAAAATTATTTTTAGTTATAAGGATATATCTGCTTTAAAAGCTTATTTACAGACTAATTTTTTTCTCTATCTCCAATAACAAATAGATCTTCTTGAAATTATCATCTGTTTCCAGTAGTTCTGCGGTTCAGTCAAATATTTTTTCTTAATCTGTATACTGTAATTAAATTATTATTTAAGTCTATAGTAACTTTCAAAATTCAGAAAGGCTTAAATGTTATAATGATTTATAAAAGTGAAACATGTAAAATCTAAGCATGAACTTTATGCTTTTGTGTATGTACCAGTTATTATTCAGCACGGAGAAGCATAAAATGTTCATTTGATTGTGGTTAGACTTATTTTATGTGCAATCAATTCTTCTGAGAAGAAAGTTCTCAATTAGGGGGGAAAAAAGCATCACAATAAAGTAGAAAATATTCTTTACAATTTCTTGATTTGATTGTTTTATTAATTTTAAGAAAATTTACAGCATGAAATTTTAGTTGTTTTTCATTTTATATCTGTTTTAATTTTGGCTGTTTAAGGTGAAAAAGCTAGGAGAAGAAGTTAAAGGCTTGAAAACTTGTTGTGATTTGTGGTATTCTGATAATAAGCACTGGGAAGTAACAGTATTTGTAAGTTGCTATTTTGTTTTGTTAGCATGTCTTATAAGTCTATTATGAAATGCATATATGCAGCAGTAAATTTCATTCACTAGTAGTTTTTGAGATGTGGCAATATTCAGAAATCTTCCTCTTCTGATGAGGACCTCATGTTTTGGGCAATCATAGCAGACTTAATCTTATTTCCTATTACTGCACCTTAGCATTGTTATGCTTCTATCTGTAGGTATATGAAAGGCTTTGACAGTTACAAAAAGTTTGATTCATACAGGGATGTTAACTTCAACACTCGATTTGGGAGCACCCCGGGAGCAGAAAAAATTTCATTTGGGAGCACCTCGGGAGCAGAAAAATTCCATTTCGGAGCACCCTGGGAGCACAAAAAATTTAGCTTCCGCGAGGAAAACTAAGATTTGGGATCAGAATTAACATGATTTTGGAGCATAAAATTGAAGATTTCACTGTGTTGACTCTAGAAAAAAGGGCCTTTCAGGGAGAAATTTCAAAAAGGGCACCTTGGGGTTCCACGAGAATGTACAGGTAGATAATATATCTAGAAACTGGTTTGAAACTATCTGATCTCTGAAAATTTAACATGTAGAGTTGTAATATGTGTTCTGACTTACAATGCATAGTTAGATTTTTTCCAGTTTGTCTTTAGTCCTCTCCCCCCCCCTTCTTTTGGAGAAAATATCTTGTAGAAATGAGTGTAATCAAAATAGGAAAAATGATTTGTTGATAATATTTTGCTCTAAACATGACATAAATGTGAATTAAATCTGTACATAACTAGAAGTTTTTGATTTAAAAAAAAAAAATCTGGAGTGACTCCACTTGACTTTCCGAACGCTTACGATTAAGATAATTACCAAGCATTTAAATAAATTTTAATCGATGAATAATTCAAACATATATACCAAATTGAAACTCAATCGAATGCACCGTTTAAACACTTGGACACTTTCAAGAATTTCTCCCCATATGCCATAATATAAAAGAAATTTTTGTCGTAGCCCTGTAGAAAAACTATAAGTCTTATACACACCAAAATCAATACCGGTCTTAAGAGTGATTTATAACATATGTACCCAATTTCAGCTCAATCGAAGGTACCGTTTAAACGCTAGCGCACTTTCAAGAATTTCCCGCCATAGGCCAGAATGTAAAAGAAATCTTTGTAGTAGCCCTGTAGGAGAACTATAAGTCCTATACACACCAAAATCAATACCGGTCTTAGGATGGTGGTTTATAACATATATACCCAATTTGAGCTCAATCGAATGTATCGTTTAAAGGCTAGCGCACTTTCAAGAATTTCCCCCCATAGGCCAGAATGTAAGAGATATCTTTGTCATAGCCCTGTAGAAAAACTATAAGTCCTATGCACACCAAAATCAATACCGGTCTTGTGACGGTGGTTTATGACATATATATCCAATTTGAGCTCAATCGAATGCTCCGTTCAGGAGCTATCGTGTTCACTCACATGCACACAAACACACACACATATACATACATACATCTCGTAAAAATAGCATAAATGGATTCAGAAGCTGTCAGAACGTGTAAAAACACCAAAATCTCGAAGTCGAATTTTTTCATGGTTACAATACTTTCCGTACATGTTCGGAAAGTAAAAAGAAGTTTTAATCTAAGTAATTTTGAATTTTCTGCTTAATTTTTTTTCTCAAAATTACATGATGTAGATGTTTATTATTTATAAGAATAGTACATTTATTGAAGGTTTCAGAAATTTTTCGCCAGACATGATTTGTTAGGCAGTAGGGGAAGGACGAGGGACTGTCAATTTTTGTTCCTGAATTTTATCACACTATCACTACTGGATCACATTCATATATGATATTTCACCTATATTGGTACAAACTTTTAAACAGAAAAGGACTGTCAGTGTAAGTGGATTAGGATAGATGTGTTTAGCATGTAACAAAAATAATAATAAAATTTCTGCAGTGCAGGATGTATAGAATTTAATAATATAAATCGGAATGTTATTTAAATTCTTTTGTTTGCAATAATTATTGAATGATTACCAAGTAAAGATTTTTAAAGTTACTGAATTATACCTTTATTACTATTAGACATTATTTGGAATTGCATCAAACAATTCAACTCATCCATCAATTGATAACTATAGAAATTGGGAAAATTGAATTCAGAACACAGAAGATTGCTAGAATAAATGACATAGTCATGCAAATTTTGTACTACATCCAGTGGTTGGATTGTACAACACCATATCAAATCACTGAAATATATTTGTTCTTCCTCTTTCACTTCTAATTTAATGTTTGCTCATTCATGAAAAGTGAATATAAGATTTTTAAAAGGCACTATTCTTTAAAATAAATTAAAATAATAACTCACAAAATTGTCCAAAGGTATGGAATACAGTTTAACATATTTTAAATAATTTTTCATAAAGCTTTATTTTTAATTTTTTGTAACATACTTAAAAAGGTCTCTTTTAAAAATTTTCTTTCTTAAACCTTGCTTTAATCTTTTGAAAATGAAAAAAGCATTAATATTTTATTTTAACTATCAAATGTTTTTAATCAGCTCAAAATAATTAAAATAATAAAAATAATTAACATCCTTTTGCCAGAAGTACTCAAACAAATTATATATTAAAAAACCTACCAGAATTATTTCATTTTTTTTTTTTTTTTTAGTTTTTAAAAATTGAAAATAAGCTTAAATTGATGACAGTTTATTTTATGAATAACCTAGCTGTTAACTTATGACACAGTTTGCTTTCTTAAGGTATCCTTTCCCAAAACTAGTTATCTTTTGCTTTTAATATTTTTTCTTCATTCATCAAAATGTCTTGTCAATAGTCTGATTTACTAAATTCTGCAGTTACTCTAATTTTATATAATTAAAACTGTGGCGTAATAAGAGGGGTGGGCGCCCGGGTGGCAAGATTTAAAAAAAAAAAAAAAAAAGATGGTGGCCGGCAGGACACTTAAAAATACTATGGTGCAAAAGTAAAGGACCGAAATGGGGGCAGAATGCTGAAACTTAGAATGAATGGGGCGGCAAACTGAAGGACCGCACCGGGCGCCAATAACCATAGTGCTACACTGCTAAAGCAAAAGATCATTATTATGTTCCTTTTTTGGCAAATGTATACTGTCTTTCAATTGCTTTATTCGCAAAACGTCGCAAATCGCACGTTTTTTAGATCGATTTAAGTGGATAAAGCCACTGAACATAGTAGATGCCGGAAGTGTTAAAGTGCCGCCACGCAACTGTCGATCTGGAGTTTTTGTCGGTTTCATCAAATGTAACGTCAATACACGTTAGAACTCTTTAAAAAGTCACCCAACCAAGGCACCCCCCTTAGGAGGTATCCGTTGTCTAGGCTTGCCATAACAAACAAGCAAATCCCGCAAAATTTTCGAATCGCAAAATGTCGCATACTTTCTGTATCATCCTTAATTCTGTATGGTTAGTAAATAACTGTAATACTTTAATAATAATATGTACTAAGAAAGCCGATTAAAAAGAGGAAATCGTTTAGGGGGAAATTTAAAAAAAAAAAAAAAAAAAACTTGCTAGTGCGCAAAACTTAAAAACATAAAGAGCAATAACTATATACAGCTGGCGACGAACTCTGGAATAATGATTGTTTGATAATTCGCAACTACTTATTTATTAAACGTAGCTACTGATATTTGAGGATTGACAGATGGAATCGCAAATTTTTAGATAAGTTAAGAAAATTTTGATTTTTCCCATCCGTATTTTCTTGCCCCAACTCCTAAGTGAAATGCCCAGGTACTTCTGTCCGGCCAATCGGGCTTCTCATTGAGTCAGCAAAAACAAAAATTAGGCCCCTTCTTCTTGAGAGGGCCCCTACTCGGCTCCCGCAAATGCAAAGACAATGAAAAAGGCAGTAACAGTATTTCGAACTGAAAGAATAGAATATTTGAAAAAGGCATTTGTGGGAAAGATCCAATTTCATAGACGGTTTTCGTAAAGGGGCCGCTTTCAATCGAACCTATTTTAATGATGGAGTTATTGTACTCAATCGTATTTCTGTGAAGGAGCCGTTTTAATTAACGTATTTTCGTGATGGGCCGCAAATGGTATGTAAGAAATAAAAATTGGTGATTGCTGACTAATAATAATAGAAATGTAAAAGCAGGAGGGTGCATAAAGAAGAGAAATAGGGCCGCCGAGCGCTAAAAAGACGATAAAAGGGCCGCCGGGCGCTGCGCCCTGCAAAATCAATCTAGAGTCAGCACTTACAATAAATGCAGATAAGAAAAGCAAAGTTTGCAAGCATGTCAAAAAATTAACAAAGAGTCAAAATGACGTATTCGGCGCAGCTCGGTGCAAAAATCGGCTAAAAGCGCAGTTCGGCGCAAGATTTGCGTTTTGGAGCAGCTCGGCGCAATCGGTGCAGAATTAACATCCCTGTTCATAGATTAGGAAATCTGCTAAAATGAACAATTATACCAGTTTTATTTAGATTATTATGAAACTATTAATATATAATCATGCTCTTTTTTCCTCCTCTACCATCAAAGGATAAAACAAATGACAATGTAAAAGGAATCTGGTTGAATTCCATTTCTTGATAGTAAAATGAAACTAGTGAATTCATTTTTTTTAATTTGATCTTTTTTATATAAATAAAGGAATTGTAAAAAAAAGTAAAACTTTATATTATGTTCTAGCTCTATATGTGTTTAATTATGTGTAATCAATACTTTCCATTATTTCAAAATAGTCTTTAAAATACTATGCAAAATTATTTACATTTTCTGTACTTTATATTTGCAGGACATTTTAAATCAAGTTTTACAACAGAGAGATATTCTCTTATCGATGATTGATAATGGATTTGACATCTGTAATATTATGTACTGGTATTTTTCTTAATATTTTTATCTTAATTGAAAAGTTGATTCTTTTCCTGTGCATTTAAATCTGAAATTAAAAATATTAAGCTCATTCAAAACATAATTTTTACAAATTAAATTATGGTTTTGTTTTCTAAAATTTAAAAAGAATCTTGAAAAACCGTGTTTACTAAAAATTTTAAATTTCTAAAACATGTTTCATTAAAAAAAAGTTTCGCAGTTTATTTTTACATTGCAGACCAAGCATTCACTGCAAAGATAGCTGACTTTTTTATATCGTCTCAGCAAATCACTCGTTTGCTGCTACTACATCATAAAACAAAAATAATAATTTTTGAGCTAATACCATAGGGACAATTGCAATGATATTAACTAATAACTAGAAGAATTTCATTTCTGAGCTTTTAAAATTTTCCTGCAAAATTGCATTGATGCTTTTTTGGCAAATGTATGTTTCTTCACTTTCACAGAACATCAAATTCATTTCCTGAAAAATCATTATCTTTGAATAAATGTTGTAGAATATGAGTGAAATATATTGCTACCTTAATAATTAAGAAGTATTGTCTTGTATTTTATTTTACATTAGTAAGTTAAAAATTTGAAAAGACTTGATATTTGAGAAACGTTTTTATAATTTAGAAGAGAGGACACACATGCAGAAATATGTGCTCTTTAAAATGTATTTTCTGACACTAAATACAAAGTATACATTGAAAAACTTTTCAAGAATAACTATTTCTCTTTCTTTTGTATAATTGTTAAGAAAAGATGTTTGACAAAAGAATATTGCATTCATTGCAAATGAAGCACAGTTACTTTGTTAATCTTATAGTGTTTTATTTAGTGTTTCTTCATGGGGGGATGAAAGAAAATGGATGCAATATTTATTAGTTCCTAAAATGAGTTGCAATTAACAATAAATTATCTGAATTAAACAGTTTAATATTAGAAGAGTAAATGATTCTCATATTTTTTTGTAAATGTAAAATACCACAAAAGTGCCCCCCCCCCACTACTTTTCACATAAATTTCGTTTTCTCTTAACCCTCTCGTCACAGAATTATGAAAAATCCGAGAAAACAAACCTGTCTAGCATTTAATGAATCTAAAATACTATTATAAATCATGCAAAAATATTTTTTTTCTAATGTCGATAATAATAATTTTTCTAATAATAATTTCTGCATTTTCGAAGCATTTTGTTATGCTAAAATTAATTTAAAAGGATGCACATATTAGGTAACGGTTGAGGAATAAGAAAAGAACTATACTTACCTTAAAAAGAAAAAAACGTTAAAAAAGCAACGTAAATATTTTCTTAATTTTTCTCCTGAAACAATGAAGCGAAAACTGTAAAAAAATGATCTAAATTGACTAGTACTGCAATCTAGGCACGATTTATGCATCTAGTTAAGAGCCTCATATACTTTCTACATGAATTAATGATATTGATATCACTGAAAAAAAAATACTAAATTCAATTGTTTTCTCTCTAAATATTTCTGTTTGAAATAGGAGCCTCATATGAGGTTCAGGGTGACGAGAGGGTTAAAATACCGAAAAAACGTCCCCTTATGCAGATTACTTTATATTGTAAAATTAATTTGTTTACTATTTGTTTACTATTATTCCTCATCTACTTTTTACTGATGCACTTCTGAGTTAATATGAATAATGAATTTGTTGAAATGTTATTTCATAGTGACTCAGAATCTTTTGATGAATTTTCTGATTAGTTTTTATTTAATGTTATAATCAATGTGTACTACAGGTGTTTACTAGAAATAAATTGATTTCAGGTAAAATCTTTATTGTTTTTAAATTTTTGCTATTGTATCATTTATTATGGTAGAAACTACTAATTTGCATCTTTCAAAAACTGCTGTTTGTTTTTAAAATAAATATGAAAGTAATATAATTGTTATTTAATGTGAACGAAATATTCCTCTACTGTGTGCAGCATAGCATTTTTAAAGGCTATTTTATGACTACCCCCCCCCCATACAAAAAAATCCTGATTTTTCTTAAAGCCTTTCCTTGATTTTCTGAAAGCAGGCCCTTGAACAGTCTTTTACCGTTTATTCACCCCTGTCCAAATAACTCAATTTTCCTTGATGATTAGGGGGTGCTTGAACAGTATTTTACGGTACTTAATTATTGTTAAAGCACACATAATTGCTTGATTTTACATGAATGGAATTTAAGCAAACCCCATAGATGACAGGCTAAATTAAAATCCGAAATTCATTTTAATGTACCAGTCAGAAAAGCATATAATACTTAAATGTGATAATTTTAAATGCTGAATTAATTTCAAATATTACAATTATTTTATGAATGGTTACTTAAAAAAAGGCACTTTCACTCTAGTTTTAAATTCAAAGTAACTGATTTTGCTGTTCTCAAAATGTCTTTGCTAAAAATTAAAACAAAGCTTTATGTCAATTTGTTTGCAATCAGAATAGTTTCTGAATTCTTAGACATAAAACCTCTCTTTTGGTAGAACTGCATTACTCAAGGAAAAAGCTTTGATTTAATAAACTACCTTATTAACCCAAAAATAACGCGATCCTGAAATTTTTCATGAAGATAATGGAATTTAGCACATCCTATATTTTATTTAGCACAAGTCAGGTTTTTAACAGGAATTGATCAGTCGAAAAATACTGTGTTATATTTGGGCCAATACGGTAATTTTTTCTTCTGCATCACCAATAGAAACTTTTGAGTGCATGCAAAATAACTCTTAAGACCTTTATGAATACCTTTTCTATAGTTTATATTTGTTCAAAAAAAAAAAAACTTTATTTTAAATATTTTTATAGGTCATCAATCCCCCCAAAAATAGACTCTGTAGATCAACAAAACATATCCTCCTTTGAAGCTCGATCTAAACTAATTGAATCAGTGAAGAATCACCCATCTGTACATTTGAATGATAACAAACAGCACACCATTGGCACATCTGATGAAATAAGTCATTTAAAAGAAGAAATATTACTTCTAAACAAAGCTTTAGAAAGTGAAAAGAAAAGACGGGAGCAATCTGAAGGAAAATGTGTTAGGTAAGCTCATCTAGCTAATTTTCATAAATTTTGTGCTAAGTTTTTTTACAGAGGAAAGGAACAGTTCTGTCTCAATGTTATACTTTGACATTTCTGTGTTATAGTACACTACTGCCCAAAAGTATTGCAAGTTTGAGAAATCTAATCATCTTTTCAAGAATAAGTCTAGAAAGAATGGACAGGAAATTTTCCAGATTTAAATATTTGTGAGTATTTATGTAGTATAATTGGAAACAATACATCTGAAAATCACCGAAAAACAAAATTAGAGCTTCAGGAACCCATAATTTAAGTTGGCACAATGGAACACCGAAAGAAGTGTTGTATTGTGGATTCCATATCTAAAAGATTGGCTGTTGTGATCAAAGTCAAGACTGCTCAGCAACATAATAAATTATCTTTAGTTCAATTGCATTTATTTCCTATCCTCTTTTTGCAGAAGAATTTTTAATTAATTTTTTGTTTAATTTTATTCTGACGGGCCAAAATGGATTATGATTTCTGTAATAATGTATGTATTTTTTAATAAATAATTATTTTTGTTATTTAACTTAATGTTATCTTGATTTCGAAGTAATTAATCTGATATGTTGACATTAAAAAATATCAATTATATTGATTTTTATTTTTGATGGGGAAGACGGGTCGTATTCTTAAAAAGGGTTGGATTTCTGTAACTTGCAGTACTTTTGGCCAGTAGTGTAATTACAGTGACTTCTCACATATGAGCTTCTCAGTTATTATTTAAATGTGTTATACACTTGTTATCATTTTAAAATAGAAAGTGTGAACTGTGGAAAAAACACTCAAAATACTGTTGTTAAATGTTAAAATAAATAAAAACTGTGAAAAGACTGTTTTGTGAGACGAAGAGCTTTGACTGATGAACACTGAATAAATTTTCAGTCGAAACGATCGTATCTTGTTATAAGTATCATTTTATGTGTGCCTTTCATAAAGTTTTTATTTATTTTAAGTGTGAACTGTATGTGCATTTTGTTTTAAAAATAAAAATTCATCAGTATTTTAGGAAAATAAAGTGTTTAGGAAAGAAGAAAAAATGTTTTTATACGGTGATTGTTGAAATTCTAGTACTATTTTCATTTTCTTAAGAACACCCATTTTGTAAGCAAGAAAATTCTCTTACATAGCCAGTTACAGTGCTAATTTACTAATAATATGCCATATTTTAATAACACTAAACTACTGAATTTAATAGGTACTACAGTAAAGCACCGTTTATATGTCTTTCAAGGGACTAATGTAAAACAACTTATAAATGAAACAATAATAAACAACTTAGATTAATACAGGTTTAACGGTACTATTGCAAATTTATATGTAAATATAGTAATTTCAGTGTATTTTTAAAGTACTATTAATAAATTGCTTCATAATATTTTAATTCTGAAAATAATTTTAAAATAGTAACACATTTATTATAAAAATGAAACAAATCATACCTTTATTCACTACATCTTGAATAATTATTGCATATCTTGAATATTAATTCATTTAATCAATCAATTATGATGCGATTTATGTGCATTCAGATGTTGAATTTTAAAAAAAATCTTTGATCGTCGTCTAACATGCTGATTGTTTTTGAGTATCTATTAGAGCATTATGAATTGAATTCAGTTCATGAAAATCTTTTTCACTCGTATTCTGATAAAAAAAAGTAAGTTCTAAGCTTTTCAATGGAGTCGATTGTGTCTTTAAATGAAGGTGGACTCACTTCTTCACATTCTTCTTGATCGTCACTTAAATTAGCAACCAATAATTTGTCGTTTATTAAATCATCAACTGTGCATAATTCCGAAGTCATGACATCAATATCACAGTTAACATACTCCTTGAAAGTAATCTCTGCTCTCAAACAATTCCAGTCCTCTTCATTCATGATCACAGTTTCTTCATCGATATCATTTTCATCATTATTATTACATTCATCTAATTTGGGATCTAGAAACCCTCCTTTAATAAATTAATTCTTGATTGTTTCAGATTTGACGCGATTCCATGCTAGGGAAATCATATTTATTGCCTGAAGTACATTTATCTTTTCGGGGATATTTCCTGTTGTGAATTTTTGGAGAGCATGTTGAATTAACCTCTTTCTGTAGTACACGTTTTTTATAATTCTGAGGTCTAGGGGTTGCAGTTTGCTTGTACAATTTGCTGGAAAGAAAACCACTTTTACATTTTCCAAAAAATTAGTGTCTTGGGGATGGGCAGTACACTGATCCATAAAGAGCAAAATTTTAAGATTTTGTTTTTTCATTTCCTTATCCATTGAGCCACTCAGTAAAAATTGTAGTAGTCATCCAAGCTTTGGTGTTGGCTTCATAACACAGTGGCAATGTTTTAACGTTGTTAAAACATCTTGGTTTTCGTGATTTCCCTATGACGAGAGGAGTCCTCTTATCACTACCATCAGCATTTGTACATAGTAAAACTGTGAGGCGATCTTTAGAATTCTTTTCACCATTGCAGTTGTCACCTTTAAAAGTGAGAGTTCTTGTAGGCATGAGATGATAAGAGGCCACTTTCATCAACATTGTAAATGTCCCTTTGCTTGTCTCATCAATTTTGTTTGGTAAATTTTTGAGTCATTCATCAACTTTTTCTGCTGGCACATCCTTAGACTCTCCGCTTATCACTTGGCTTGAAATTCCGTGTCGCATTTTGAACTTATGAAGCCATCCAGTTGAGAAACATGTATCGCTTACATTCAGTTTCAAGGCAATTTCTCTTGCTTTTTCCATAAGCATGGGTCCACTCACAGGAATGCTTGACGCACGACATTGTGTAAAAAACTTCATTAAAATGTTCTCTACTTCAGGAAATTTGCCTTGTTGTACATGCAGTTTTTTAGAAGCGGAGTTTCCACAAGCAGCTGCCCTGTCCTCAATTTTTTTTCTACCATACACAATTGTTTTTAAAATCAAAACAGGGATATCCAATTTTTTTGCTAATTCAACTTTAGTAAATCCTGTGCTCTTGTCAAATTCCTTTAAAATTTCAATTTTATTTTTCAGCGAGAGTGCTTTACGTTTTCGAGACATTTTACGTTTTAAAGAAATAAACAGGACAAAAATACAGATAAAACGTGGACTGAAACTCGAAAATGATGCCTCTATCAGGGCTCTGAAATTATGACGTGTGGCTGGAAGAGGAGGTTACAGGGATTCCAGAAAAAAGTTGCCAACCTTGGCGACAAACCCCATTTGCTAACTGGTGAGAATTAGTGGACATCTGGGTTCACCCTTCCCCCTCAGTAAATTTTATCGCCTCGAGTGCGCACTAACGGGCCAATTGTGTGGACCTAATTTGGTTTTTCTCATCATCCGAGAAGGAATCTGTTACCAAATCTTCCGAAATCACGTGACTCATAAGCAATGATTTCAGAGCCGGACAGACCAGTTTTCTGAGCTGTCCCCTAAATGTCCTCTCATTGTGAGTTTTCCACCAGCCAAAGAATGCAGATCGTCAACCCTCCAAAATGCTTTATTTGACTTATCAACTGAAGGGGGAAATAATAGCAGACAGAAAATTTCCGAATTTTTTGGAAGGTGGAAAACGACGTATAACTGAAATCACCTGTCGTATAAACGAAGCATTTTTATAAGCAATTGAATAGGACTGAAACGGGAATACGTGAAAACGACGTATAAATGTAAAAGTCGTATAAATGAGAAACGTATAAACGGTGCTTTACTGTACTACTAATTTTAATACACATTATAATAGGAGTAATAAAATGGCACCTACATATGACCTGGTACCTACACATCAAAGCCACACATACAACTGTTGGAGAAAAATAAAAAATTAGACAGTCTGGTAAGCTTACATGTGAAAAAAATTTTCGTTTACCACACATGAATCTCTTGCAGATGTGCTACATGTTTTTGATATGCCTTCACTTTTTCCACAAAGATTATTTGATTATTGCACTTGTCAAATCGATTAACTCCATAAAACAAGAAGATGAGAAAAATAATAAAACAGTATAAATTACTAATCTATATAAATAAAACAGAGTGTAAACTGTCCGTTTGTCTGTCTGTCTGTGTCTCGCGTAGCTCCGAAACGGGTGATCGTAGACCTACCAAATTTTGTACGGAAATTCTCCAAGACGGGTCTCGACACACCTCGAAGCGATTTTTTCGAAATTCCAATTAGAAAATGTTTTATTTTATGTTTTGTCCTATTTTTAGCGATTTTTCTTGCGTAATACATAATGCCGATCATTGCACTCGCAAGAAAACGATATTTACATCATCGTATAGAGGAGAAAATTTTCTTTTAAAAACTGTTTGTTCGGACTGTGTAACATAATTTGCAGATTTTTGGGAATTTTTCAAATAAAATTAAATTTGACGCTGACTTTCGTAAAATATTTTTAAAACTGCTGCATCTTGAATTCTATCTGTGATAACTTTTTTATATTTGGGCAAAAGACGGAGCACACAATTCGCCCACTTTTAAAAGAAGAACGGAGGAAAAATATAAATTAGGAGAATTTTTACGAATTTTTAAGTAAAGAAGGATTTTCATTTCAGTAGCACCTGCTTATGAGTTTCGATTTGATATCTTGCGGTTTGGTTGTCATGGATACAGTAACAATGATTAAAATTGCCAGTTGAAAAAAATAAATAAAAACGGGTCCCGCGAGCAGACGATTTCTTTGCTTGGCTCGATTTCCTTTTATAAATACTGGATTTATTTGCGAGAAGAAAAATTAAACTGAGAAAAACAATTTTAAAGCCTTTATAAATAGCGCAGTCTTATCTCTTATCTCTTTTCTTTTTGTAAAGGGTTGCAAGAGAGGGTGACGTATTTAAAAAAAAAAAAATCATTTCATGTAGTGTCTGAGGTATTTAACGCTAAAACGTGAACCTAAAAGACAGCATGTCTGAGGAAATAAGACATTTTGAAAGTGAGAAGTTCACTGCAAACGGTCCATTTGCACTTTTTTGATACCGAATGACGCTGACATAGTTTTTTTTTTTTTGTGTGTGTGTGTGTGTCATTATATTGCAATGATCTCAGGTTATTACATATATGACGCAAATTTTAAGTCAAGAGTGAAATAATTTTGCTTTTTCTAGATTCCACATCACTGGAATTAATTCGAATTACACATGTGAGGAAATTTTTCGTTTCCTACCGTGCGAAGAACGGGCACGCAGCTAGTTAATTTAATAACTTAATACTTATTATAAGTGTTACACTTATTATAGGAAAAATTTGTTCCGGGTATATACTGTATGAAGTCAATCAAGTACTTAGATATTAAAATTTGAAAAACTCAAAATGAAAAGTGGAGTTAATCGATTTAGCAAGTGAAGCATTCATTTGATTACTTTACTGCATGCAATATTTATATCATATTTTAACAGGCATATTAAAAAATTGAATATTTTAATAATTGTTAATTTTAAAAATATTTTTCAATCAATATAAAAATTGAAAATTTCCAAAAAATCTTTGTCTTGAGGACTATTTGGCACCCCTCTGTGAGATGTGCCCGAGACATAGACCCTTAGCCTCCCTTTGTTATGTCACTGTAACCAGGAATTTAAGCGACAGCAGTTTATAAGCTCACAGTGATTTTCCAGTTTTAAAACACAAAAAGAGTTTTCTTTTAAAAATGTGCTTAACTAGTGAAGTTGAGTCTTTAGAAAGAAAAACTACCTTTTTTAAGGTTAAAAAAATGTATGACTTAATTTTTTATTTATTTTTTGTACAAGAGTAAAAAAAGAGTTTGCAAAGTATGCAAAGAGACCAAACAATGAATTACAGCCCTAAGGGGGAGCAATTGCTCCCCTCCTAGCTACGCCACTATATGTAGTGGTATTTCTAGTTTATTAATTGGATTTAACAGTGCTTTTTGCTTACCTCATTTATGGTTAACTAAAATTCATGGTTTACAATTAGCTGTGCAATTTTCTATTTTTGTTTAATTTTAGTATATAAAAGTCCTAATTTTCTTTTGTACATTATTTAACTGCAAAATGACATGCTCATGAGCCCACGTAATTATTCCTTGTTGCATTTCTTTAGGGGAAAATAGTACATTGTTACCATTGATGCATTTATGAATGAAGTATATTGTTGCAGAAAACTTTAATTGTTTCCTGGGTTTATCATTCTAAAGTCCAGTTAGTGTAAAAAGTTCTAGTAAAGAGTCCACTTGTCTGGATGGAAAACAAACTTTATTGCTTCTAGAACGTCGTCGAACAATCAGCTGTACAATATTCACAACTATAATCAATTAGTAACGTGCTAATAACAGTCCGCGTAGTACAAAAACATTCACAAATACTGCATTTCTCTCACAAAATAAGATGATTCCACAGACAAAAATTCAATGGAAATATACAAGGGATTACGTAAACAGTCCCTTAAGACTCAGTAAAGAAATTCTCGCAGCACTTAAAAACAAAGCTTCAAAAAGGCAAGCGAAAATACTGCTTCTATCTATCACACAGTTCACAGAGGAAAGCAGCGCACTTATGGGAAGCTCGATCCACACTGAACTGGGTTGTCTGTCATACATGTATTTATAGGGGACATAGAAGCTACAAGGAGCTTCTAGAATAATGTATCTCTCGAAAATTCCACATAAAGCAGGACATTTGATTATGTCATAGAAAAGAAAAATTAGGCTGTTATGCATGTTAATGTAGAAAACTAGATTTATAACCCTCATTGGGAAAATCGTGCCAAGTGACCAAAATGCACCAAGCTTGGTGGCTCTTGGCAAAATTTGGCGTGAAAAATAAGTCCCCAAAAGTGAGGCTAGCGAAGGCCTAGGATCAATATTTATTGAGATTTCTAGAAACACTGTACTAATCAATGGGGAAACCCAAACCTCTGTATCTCCGGTTCTAGTTAACCGATTTTGCTGCAACAAAAAGCAAAATTTAACTATTTGACATGTAGAATACATATTTTTAACCATTTTAAATCCCAGAATAGCAGGTTGCTTCGAAAATACATAATATTATTTAGATATGTTCTTAAGTTTACAGAGCTTTAATTATTTTGAGTGTCATGTTGTCTGGCTTTAGTAAGTAAACTGTGTTTCTGCTGTATTGATATTTATGTTATAGAAATCGGATAAAAAAATATTTATCTTTCTTTCATTTCAGATTGGAGAGACTGATTCATATTTTACGAAAGAAGCTTAATGGACAAAATATTGGAGTCCCAGTTTAGTTTAAATACTGTTCTGTTATAGCTAGTCATATCATGTTTGTAGTGTACTAGTCTTGCAAAACTTTATCTGATAAACATATGACATAACTGTACACTTTTCTATAAATTTTATTTTACTAATACTTGGAATTATTTATTAAAAGTGTGATTTTTTATTATAGTTTAATGATATTTAAATGCAAGATATTTGTAAAACAAATAGCTTTGTTGATGTATTTTTCATAAATACCATACCCTTTATCATTTTTAATTTCAGATTTCTGAGATAAATTATAAGTAGGGCTTCGAACCGTAACTTTTCATTTCAGTTCAACCGGGAAAAAATATATTGGTTCAGTTTTGCCCAAAATAATGGTTTTTAGTTCAGTTACGAATGAATAATTTTATTTCATGTATAATCTTATTTGTACTAAAAATATAATTCTATCATAAAGCAAAAACTGGAATTCTATCAAAATTTGGAAGATTTAATTTTTTTTTAATTGTTAAACTATGTGAATTGATACAAATTAACCAGCATGTATAATGTGAGAGAATGATCATTGGCATTGTTATCCATTGGAAAAAACACTCAAAAAACTGGTGTTAAACAATAAATTAAATTAAAAAAAACTTTGTGAAAATACACACATAAGATGTTACTTGTAATTTGTAACCAGTTTTCGTTCCGACCAAAATAACAGTTTTGTCTGGTTTTCTGTTCAGTTCCAGCTTGAAGCCCTAATTATACGTAAACATTTATTATTTTTTTGTTTACTCAAGTTACAAGTAACATTTTATGTGTGTTTTTTCACAAAGTTTATTTAATTTATTTTTATCCATTACTAAAATTGCATTTGACTACTGGGTTCATGATTAAATCAACTAAGTGCACCCTCATTGCTTTCAGCTCACATCATGCACTTTGCCTTGCAACAGTTATGTAAAAAATGTTTATTTATTCAACATATGAAATTTGCCTCTAATTGTTAATATATCTTCTAATGTATCAGGTTGTAACGAAAGTTTTCCGCCAGATTTGCTTGAGTCAGCTCACGCGGTACCCAGCTATTGACCTTATATGCCAAGTTTATGCAATGCTTAGCGCGACTAATGGACATGGCACTAAAGTCTGACTCTTTTAGCTAACTCTCGAGGGGATGAATATTTTATCTTCTTCCACAAATTCTGGTAGGCGGGCCTCATCAGTAGGATGACCAGAGCGCTCTGCTTCTTTAATATCCTAGTCCTCGTTTTTGAACTTTCGGTACCCAATCTTCAGTGTCATATGATACAACAGTAGTACCTTAAGCTGTACACATAATTCAGTGCCATTCTGTAGCTGAGACTTTTTGCGACAGAACTGAGAGTAAATGATGGATCAATCTGGTAGCGTGGTAGTTCTATTTCAGGCACCTTATACTTAATCATAACGATATTGTTTTACAGATTTCACAACACATTGCTCTAAAACAAGTCTTTTCTTTCAAATAACAAAAATCGTTTTACAAAATATTGGCAAAGACACCAACGCGAACTGCTTGTGCTGGCAGTACTTGGAATGGCGGAAAACTTTCGTTACAACCTAATAGTTTCACTACATCAGAGAATAAATTTCAAACCTGAAAACGTCTTTTCAATGCTAACTTGTGTAGCTGTAGCTTCCAAAACTACCATTGCTATCTAGGTAATTTGATTCTTTTCCCAGAAATCTTAAAATTAATGTTAAATTAGAAAATATTGATAAATTGGTTATAGTATCAAAATGACTGAAGATATATTGAACCAAATAAACAGATTTATTTATTTATTTATTTATTTATTTATTCATTTTTGGGGGGGGGGGTCAATTCCAGTTTTTGTTCTGACCAAAATAAGTTTTTTCTGGTTTTCTGTTCAGTTCCATTTTGAAGCCCTAATTATAAGTAACCATTTATTTTATTTTTTTCTCATATCTATCATTAGGGGTCTGTCTGTAAATGGTGCCACACTTTCTCAATATTTTTTATTCCTTCCTAATCCTTTAACACAAAAAGTGTCACACTTCACCATATTTCTTCCCCCTGCTTGTCACATGTTGTGTTTATAGTACATGAACATATACCTGAAATTCAGAAAAAGTGTTATGTTATAGATTCTATTTTAAATTTTATTTTTTAACTATGTGTTTTAATTACATTTGGGAGCATAACAATAAGGGTTCTTGGACTTGATTTTTCTGAAATAAGATTTTGTTTTGTGCCAAAAAGCATACTTAATATACAACAGTAATAAAATATTAATATGAGAGAGCAATGGAAAGCATTAGTATTTTGGAATAGATATTTTTCTTTAAATCTTATTACTTCATGAACACAAAATAATCTTAAAATAGATTGAATTTTAAAAAGAATGCCTCAATATTACTTTTATTTAAATGGAATTTCCATCTCATTTCATTTGCCCTATTATCTGAACATTTATAGAATTATACATACAATCATAAAATAGAAATTACACAATGATTTACTATTCAAATAACTTCAGAATTCAATTGTCCGATTTTAATTTTTTTTATTTTAACCTAATTGTATGAAGTCACACTTCTTGTTACAAGTAGTCACAATTTCATGAAGCCCCTCCTCCAATCATGACATTTTTTGGATGCCCTCTTATATTAATAAATTTCATTTGTTGTAAAACATAATTCAGGGATGTGCCAGCTGCTCCAAATTGTGCCAAATCAATCCTGATGTGCCAATCTGCTACAAAAAGATCGTTTTCGGACATTTTTGCTCCAAATTCAGCAAAACTGCTCCATTTTTAATTTTCCGTATACATTGAAAATGTTTATAAATTCCTGAATTTTTACAAAAATCATCACACATTCTAAGCATTCTAATTTCAATCTTTCTGTAATGATCTTAAAAACGAATATTTTTTTCTTTGGCATCCCTTTGTTTAAACCTCCAATGCCTTAAGAGTAAAAATTGACCCCTGTTTGAAATTTAATTTTATATAAATTGGAAATTTTTTGTTACCAAATATTTTATAAGCCGCTGATGGTAGTTAATATAGTTTAGTAAATATTGTATTTTTAATTTTAAATAGATATTTTGTATAACATTGTGTAAAATAACTGAATTTTTTATTTATTTCATAAGCTTCTGACTGTCCTCCCTCTTCCACCCCCCCCCCAAAAAAAAATAACCCTGGTTTTTGTTATTAGCTAAGAGTTTTTAAGACCCTCCTTAATTTTCATTTTTTAGATTGGCATTCTTTATGACTTTTCCCTTCCCCCCCCCCCCAAAAAAAAATAAATTTTGCATTTCAAAATTGACATTCTTGTACTCCAAAAGTGACTTTTTCTTGCTCCAAAAATGTCTTTTTTCTTGCTCCACAAATTGCTCCAAAATTTAATTTCAGCTGGCACATCCCTGATAATTATTTAAACCTGACAATTTTTAATAACATTTTAATTTATATCATTTGATGATATTCTAAATGAAGTTGAAACAAACTTACTTAAAGTGGAAAATCTATTTAGTTACACTTCAAGAAAAATATAACCAGTCTATCCCTATAAAAACAAGGTTCTCATTAGTCAGAATTTTATTTTGGCAAAAAAAGTCAGGGATTATTGCAGATTTTTGCTCAGGGCACTCAGTGTGGCACGCATTAATTTATCAGAAATCCACATTTACGAATTATTCTCCACTTGTAAGTCGAGTGTCCTAAATATGATTGTAGTTTGGTATGCAAAAGAAGTTAATAATGATCTGTGTATCAAATTGGCTGTTGTAAATTATATGTAGGGATAGCAGAATACAGTGGGTCTTTAAAGATATGTGTGGTTGAGTGAATAGTTTTCAAATGAGTTAAACATCTCATATTAATTGTGACTGGAAGAAAGAGCCATTTTGTTTTCTGATCATCTGCATGAAATTTGAAGAAAGAAAGACTTATTATTACACTTGAAATTTATCAAATAAATGAGTTATGTGGTATGTTTATATAGTCTAAATTACCTTCTTTTCTACTATGTTGTATTTAAATGAATATTTTAACGATTTGGAGTTTAATGGTGAAAAATAATACATTCATTCATATGGGGCACACTGGGTCACCTGTAATGAGGTACAGTGGGTCAGAGACCCATTGTATCCCCATTTATGTATTTATGGTCTTTTTGTAAGATTCTTACTTTTTAATGTTTAAATGATCTAAATTTATCTAAATAAGTCTTCCACACCCACCACAGAATCTTCAGTTTCTCAAGGAAATTATGTAAAACAAAAAATGACACCAGAGATGGTAAATGCCTTTTCCTAACTGATGCAAAAGAGAAAAACTGTGAGGCAACTTTTAAAAAAACAAAATTCTTACAGATAAACCTGTGGGAAATCACAATCAAAAATGAGATGATTGAAAGAAAGAAGAATGAAAAACCTAATGATATGAAGCAGGAGAAAAAAAAAACTGTGAACAATTGCAGGAATAGCTCAACAGATGATGATGAAGAACTGATATAAATTTAAAATGTATTCAAGAGACCACCTCTGTCAGTATTATGTCATAACTGGCACTAAAATGAAAAATTAATTCTGTTCCAGCTAACCAAGTTCTGTTAAGACCAGGGCAGGATTAATTTGGTTCTCATTTTAGCACTTATGATGACATGCAACATTGTCTAAATCAGTCTACTTGATTTGGTGAATAAAAATGTTGCAAACATATTTCCTATCTACACTTATTGATCAGAGACCTTTTCTACTTAATATTAATTATGGTAAATTATTTAAACTGCCTTCTACTACTAATAGTATTAAAACTGCAAATAAAGGGATGTTGGCTGTGAGAAACTTACAAAATTTAATTATTATGTGTACATTGCTGAGCTTTCCTACACAGCACACTATGTCCAAATCAGGTCAAAGATGTCCAAACTGATCTATGTATAACATAGCGGACATTTAAAGGATTTTTATATGCGGAGAAATATATATATCTATAGGACATCGAAATTGCTACCTCTATAAGATATCCTTAGAGGGCTTATAGATATCTAATAGTCATTGGAAATGCATTTGACATCCATAAGAAATCCATCTGTACACATCTTATGTAGCTAATGCAATTGATGTCCCATAGATATTAAATTGCCATCCAAAGCTACAAATCAATTAGGTGTGCTTGTATAACATCCATAGGAGATGCATTTGCAGATGTCTTATTTATGTAGAAGATTGGATGGCTTCTGCAGATTCGAAATGACTGGATCTACAACCGCGGCTGATTGCAATGGCGTTACACTACTGCTGAGCGAGCACATGAGAAGTGAAAACTTCTTTTCAAGCTTTCTAAAATTTATATTTATGCAGTTAAACAGGTTTTCACAAATTATTGTATTTTTATTAACAAAAAATAAACATTTATGAAAGCATATTCACATTTTTATACATTTGAAATTCTTTGTTAAAAAAAAAATTGTTTTTTTAAGGTTGCAGAGTATTGCACATTAATTTAAGATTCTCATAATTTCACATATTTTTGTACATTTGTACACATCTTAACACAATTTTCACTTGGTTAGCATTGTAAAACTTTGATTTTTAAATTTAATTACACTTCACATTTTGTGCTGGATTTGTGTACATATTTAAAATTTAAAGAGAGAGGAAGTATGTGCAAGGCAGTAGCATGACACAGCTGCTATATGTGTATGGTATACATCAGCAATACACATTTTTCTCCATGTGTTGGATTTTGTTTGATTTAATCAATAATTATGTGTATGTGAATTTATTAATTATCAATAATTATCTACTTACATTGTAATAAACAGCAATGCTATTTACTTGTAATGAATGATGGATTTATGATTCAAATTCAAATGCACTGTAGTACAACTCTTATAATTCAAATAATATACAGTATATATAATTATTAGCATTCTCCACATCATCAAATTAACTTTATTGCACAATAACTATGTAGCTATCCAAACTAAGTACAATTTTTTAAATAAATAATCGAAAATTATAGCACCCACCCAGCTAGAAAAAGCCTGTACTTTTTATGCAAAAACATATTATATTGTACACAATTTATACATAAAAAGTAGATATTTTTGAAAGTATAAACTTGTTGTGTAAATTATATGCAGTTTTTATGCATTCTGAAACAAAAATTTATGCAGTTTGAAACAATTTTCAGAAAATCTCAATCTAATGAATTTTTTTAAAATTTGACGCCTATAGTTTAAGTTGAGTGACCACTTATGTTACCAAATTATATTTCATTCACTTCAGCCAGTTTTACGTAATGTGGAAATAAAAAAAGTGTTACTGACAGAACAACAAACCCTTTTTTTTTTTACTGTTTTACTGGGGTCTCAAATGCTTAAATGGATAGAAATCCCAAAATTTTGTAATACCAAGTAGTGTACAGGCAAATTTTAATTTTATATATTTATATACATAAAAGTTTTCATTCCAAAATTAAAACAACAGTCACTTCAAACTTCAGTCATCACAAACCAGAGTTGAATCTGTCTGGTGGTTAGAGCACTCGCTTACCACATCTTGGATCCATAGTTCGAAACCAGCCATGAAAACTATGTCTCGATTTAAAAGTAACTTGAAATTCTTATGTACGATAAAAGATGGCAGCACACAAATTCACAGAATGGAGGAAGAAATTCTCAGTGGGGTAACAGTGATGTAATTATGACGTCACAATTAATTTTTTCTGCATCCCAATTGAGGGCTATTGCAGATTGCTCGGATATTCTGGATATGATATAGATATCTATTTATGAGCTGTTTGTGAAATCTAGGATATTTTGGACGTCCAATTAATATCCATGTTACTCAGATATAGATCTCTTACAGACATTCTGGATATTATTGAAGTTGTCTACTCCTTAGAGAGATCACACCTCAAACCTCTGACAGAGGTCCATTTTATGTTATCTGGAGTATCTTGAACTTCTAATAGATACACCCATTATCCAACTCTGATTCCTTATAGATGACCAATGGATATCTTTGTGCTGTGTGGGTTTCTTTCATTATATCCCTTAGAGAATATTAACATCAATCATCAGTGTTTCTAGTCAAACCTCATCATAGGGTCACCCTGCACTTATAATCACTTCAAAAGTCCTGGCTGACTAAACAGGAATTCTCTACATTTAAATTGTGCTTATATGATCATTTTGACATGAGACATATTTCTGAAAATGGACAAAACAATCTTTCAGTAAGTGATCAGCAATATAGCCTTTCTTCATTGCGTTAAAAAGGAAATGGACAGTTTACAGCGTTACAAAGTAACTTTTCCTCTCCTCCCCCTTTTTATTACTCAAAGCCACTCATTTCTAGTATTCTCAACTTCTGTAAGTATATTATGCATAAATTATTATTTTCTTGTTTTGTATCTGATTATCACATTAATATTTAAATTAAAAAATTAGTCTTATAACTACAAGCACTCCCGATTAACCGGCTAATCACCGGGAAGGATCCAACGGATAATAGAAAAATGCGGATAATCCGAAAACTTCTTTTTATTAAAGTAAAAATCAACATCAGTACAAAAATATAAAAGTTACTTACATTTGCATGCTGCATATCATCAAATTAGAAATTTTCCTATCAACATTTACTGCTCAAAAAAATCTGTAAAGCGTCGTCTTTGTTCATTTCTTGTCATACATCGACACATATTTTACGAACCACAGTAATGTCACCATAATCAAATCCTCTTTGTATCATATAATCTGTCAAAGTTTACACAGAGTGTAGAGCAGCAGAATGAGAAATTGTACCTTCCTTACTTAGTACATCTTCTGCATCAGTACTATCATCACTATTAGATTTAACAACACAGTCAGTAAGTGATGTCATCTGTCAAATACTGAAAGCCAGCTTACATATGCATCACTTTGAAAACATCCAGATTTTCAAAACCTTCGAATTCTTTTGCATGTTCAAGAGATAGGGTTACCACTATGTGGGAACTGTTTTACTGCAGGTATTCCTTGCTTCAGGTATGACTCGCTATGACTTAACTTGAATGCTTTTAACTAAACCGGACAAGATTCTAATTGAGATCAACATCCCTTTTATATGAGTGATAAGCGTGAAAATGTTTTTCTTTAAATTTTTTGTGAGTCCGGAATGAGCATGGATAATCCACAAACTGGTTAATCCATGCACGGATAATCGAGAGTATACTGTATGTATAATTCTGTTTTTATTTTCTTTAATACAAAAAACATTTATCCAAGAATTATAACAGATGACTATAAAAGTCTACTGTTTTATCACATAAGGTCACTTTTCTACGGTGACCTCATAAAGTAGTTTGACCATAAGCTTTACATAAAAATACTTAAATTTGTTTTTAAAATTTCAGGCATTTGAGGGTTAATATCTTTTGGCTTTTATTTCTGAAGTAAATTATGTGGAAAATACTTTTAAAAAACATACTTTGTTTTAAGTATGGTTTACGGCTTAAAAAATGTAAAACAGTTTTTTAAATGATACTTGACAGTATGATTACCAACTGCTTAGTTAAAGAATTATATTGAAATGTTTGAAACAGTCATTTTTATTCAAACACCACATTATTCACTTTTTGTTACTGTGTATCCTTTGCAGTTTGGCAATTTGTAGAGAAAATATCTTGTATACAATAAGAAATAAATAAACTACAAAATATAGTAGTTTCATTCAAATTGAAGTCAAGTCTATTCAGTCAATCATAATTATTCCTCATAATCAAAATCCAAAACTGCCCATTGTTAGTGGAACTTTATGCCAGGGATCCGGAACTTAACGTAATGTGCATTATAACCAATTCGTTATTCGTTACAAATCATAACATTATTCACAAGCCGAATAACGTTATTCATACCGTAACTTTCAAATCGTTCTTCACGAAATAACGTTATAATCTATAACGTTAATGATTTGAGAAATCAGTATTCGGTTACTTGACCCGAGAGTGCTCGGGGAATAACGTTATATTTAATAACGATATTCAACGTACACTTAATATAACGTTATTCTTTTCTGTGCTATACATAATAACTCTAAGAACAGTAACAAAATGCATTCGGTTAATCATGTTAACCGTTTAGTTTATAATGTTAAACTCGCATAACTATTTGATAACGATACAGTATCAATTAGAATATAACCTTTCGTTCAATAACAATTTAAATACAGTATGAGACCATAATGTTAAAGGAACAGAACGACATCTTCATACCGTTATAACGCAATAACGAAATGCCATTCATATTGACACAATCCGTTACAAAATATAACAAATTGGTCCAATATATTTAAATACGGTATAAGATCTAACCATTCGAGTAACCTAAAAATTTTGATCCGAATCATCGGCTTTTCGGACTGAGAGGAGGGTGAATGAAAGGTAAAAGTATTGAGTGGGTTCACCACCTGGACTCGTGTTCCGTACATAAAACACAGGATACATGCAAGGACTGATTTTCAGCATGGCATTCGGGGCAATTGCCTGGGCCCCCAACAATAAGGGGCGCTCCCAAATAAGCCTTTAACTTGCACATTTTGAATTTAATTTAAAACGAACAGGGTAGATACTAACAGTGGCAGATTCAGAAAAAATTCTGGAAGTGGCACAAAACATTTGGCTCATATTTCTGGTAAATAAATTCACTTGAATTTAAAAACGAAGTCAATATTCTACACTGTAATTTTCAGGTGGTACGTGTTCCTGTGTCCCTCCCCCCCCCCCCTCTGGATTGCTGACAATGTATATTGAAGAGGATTTTTTTCATTTTTTTTTTAAAGCTGCTACTTCAGCTAGATTATTTTATTGAAGTATTAGGGGTCAAAGATAATTTTTCGTACTGTGATTGTATTACCTTTTATTTTTTAATAAAAAGATAACCTTTTGTGGACACAGTCAGTTTCAGCATGTCACTTTTTTACAATATTAAAAAAAATTGTTTAAAGTGTGAATGTCCAGCGTTTTGTCCTATTCTGCAGCTGTCAATCTAACAGTGTTGAGTTTTGGTCGCTTTTATCCAGTTACAGCATGAATACGTGTTAGAACCCTTTAAAATGTCCTTCGACCAAGGCACCTCCTCTCTTTGGCAGATAGCCCTTGCGTAGCTTCGCCACAATACAATACAACAGAATTCGATGCAGGGTGGTTTGCCCGTTTCAAGTCTGGTGACATTAGCTTGGAAGATAAGCCAGGACGAGGTCGACCATCGGATTTTGACAACCAGCACTTTTGGCAGACTGGAAGGGAGCGAAAGCTGGGACTGTTCTGGCCGATGGGGAAAGGGAAAAACGCCTGATAATTATGCACCGACCTAATAATTTTAAAAGTTAAAATAATTAGTAGTTGTTCTTTCTTTACTTTAAAGAAATGTAAAAAAGTGACATACCGATGTTGACACCGCCCCTGGAAAGGTTAAATTGTAGGTCTATTTAAAAAAAAATTTTTTAAAGGAAGTGTGAGTTAAGGGTTTAGCTAGGGGTACGTATCCTCCTAACACCGAAATTTTTAGATCAGTCAGTGTTAGCATTCGATGCAGGTATGTGAGTATGTGTATATCGTATGTGAATATTTTGCTGAGGCAAATCTAAAAGACGGGTATCTGCTTAGCGGGGGGGCGTTGCCTTGGGCGAGGTCTTTTTCAGAAATTCGAAGCATATTCGCGTAACATCTGGCAAAAATCGCCCAAAACTTCAGACCATTAGATAGACGCAGTTGCCTGGAAGTCTGGATTTTAATACTTTAGCAATCCACCATACTCAATGTTTTATTCATTTGGCACGATGCTACCTCATAAGCATTTAGATTTTTATGCCTTGCGAAAATTACGTTTATTTATACACAACTCTAATGCATAGCTCCTTCCAAAGAAACTACTCTCTGCACTGTCGCAAGATAGTGGAAAGAAATCCGGAATCACTGATCTAGTGCTATCAGGAATGTTAATATATTTGTACACTAGCTGAAGTACCCGTCCTCGACGGGTTAGTGAATGCAAATTTCCAAAAAGCAAGAACTTTCGTCAGCATTGTAGGAGTACACAGAATGGATGTAGTATGTTGCCAAAGTAAAGAAAGCGGAGTTATGATTTTTATGTATTGTTAAAATATTACAGGTTAGAAAGTAACTAAGTAATATGATTTCATTCGCTTTAGTAGTAATTATGTGATGCGCGAACGAATATTTACACATATTGAAATAATTTTCTCAAAATTTAATCAACATTTTTGAAAAATTGGAAGCATAGAATTTAAGTTGAGTGACAACCTATCATGTCACCCAAATTCATTTCATTCCCTGCAGTCTTTATTTCGTGATGCTGGAACAAATTTTCAGCATTTTGAAACGATTTTCGCAAAATCTCACAATGTAATCAAAATATTTTTAAAATTCTCTCTCTCAACACGTATAAATTAAGATTAGCAACTAACTATCATATCACTAAATTTCGTATTAGTCGTTATTAAGTGATGTTTGACGAAATATAAACGTATTTTGAGAGAATTTTCACAAAATCTCAAAATTTAATTAAAATGTTTAAAAAATTGGGCTCTTATAGTTTTCGTTGAGCAACCATCTATCGTGTGACCAAATTTCATATCATTCACTTTAGTTGTTATTACGTAATGCGGGAACAAAGATTCACTCAGTTTTAAACGATTTTCACAAAATCTCGAAATCTGATCGATTTTTTTTTAATTAGATGCTTATAGTTTAAGGTGAGTGACCACCTATCATGTCACCAAATATCATTTTTTCACCTTTGCAGTTATTACGTGATGTGCGAACACAAATTTACGCAGTTTGAAATGATTTTCGCAAAATTTCAAAATCTAATCAAGATTTTTTAAAAATTCGACGCCTGTGTTTTAAGTTGAGTGATCACCCATCATGACACCTAATTTCATATCATTCGCTTCAGTCGTTTTTACGTGATGCTTGAACACAAATTTACGCAGTTTGAAAGGATTTTCGCAAAATCTCAAAATCCAATCAAGATTTTTTAAAAATTGGACGCCTATGTTTTAAGTTGAGTGACCACCTATCATGACACCCAATTTCATATCATTCGCTTCAGTCGTTTTTACGTGATGCTTGAACACAAATTTACGCAGTTTGAAACGATTTTCGCAAAATCTGAAAATCTAATCAAGATTTTTTAAAAATTCGACGCCTATGTTTTAAGTTGAGTGACCACCTATCATGACACCCAATTTCATATCATTCGCTTCAGCCGTTTTTACGTGATGCTTAAACAAAAAAAAAAAAGCGTCACGGACAGAATGACAGACAGACAAACTTTTTTTTGAGGGCCGCATCGGATTCCCGGGTGCTTGAAACGGAAATCGCAAAATTTTTCAATTCTAAGAAATGTACAGACAAAAGTCTAATTTTATTTATATAGATAACACGTAATACATACAGTTTTACGTGTTATGTAACATCATTGATCTCATGAACTCCAATTATGTACCAATCATCCATTACTTTTATGTTTTTTCTTGTTTTTTTTGCATACCATTTCTTTTTTGAAGAAAGGGGGGGGGGGGGAATGATGTTGAGTGCGGAGATAGTACTTTCTTAATGTGCATGCAAATTATAGTTGCCCTCACCCTCCCCTTGAAGGAAGTCTGCGTACGCTACAGTGGCGCGTGGATGTACCCATACATTACGCTAGCATACTGCTCTAAAGGGTTATAATTAAAGATCCAATAAAAAATAAAATGGTGCAAAATTATGAAACTGCTACGATAAAAAAAAATATATTGCTATTACGCAAATGTGATGACTGATTTTCGGAATACTATTTTGTCATTTCTCTCATATGTCAATGATCCTCATCTTTAAGTCTATCGCATTTTTACTTTCCAAACATATATGGAAAGTATTGTAATCATGAAAATATTCGACTTTTAAGATTTTCATGTATTTACACGTTTTCGGGCATTAATTCATTTATTTTGTTTTTGCGGTGATGGATTTGTGTACGTAAGCAAACACGATAGCTCTTAAATAGTGCATTTGATTGAGCTGAAATTTTGTATATATATTATAGACCACCCATATTGATTTTCGCGTGTACAAGATGTGTAGTTTTTTACAAGGCTGCAAAAAGAATTTAATACATTGGGCGGGAGTTCCTGAAAGTGCGCTAGCGTCTATTGAGTATTTCAGTATTTTGTGTTATGGCAAGCCTACACGAAGGGCATCTACCCACGGGAGAGGGAGACTTGGGCGGGCCTTGAGGAGGGGACCTTTTTAAGGGGTTCTAACACGTATTTACTTTGTATCTGCATGCACATAAAACCGCCTGAATCTCTACATCCTTTGATCGACAGCCACGCAGTATGCCCCAACGCGGGACCAGTACACTTTGGCTGTCTACCATACTCATTGTTTTAACGTTAGTTCTAAACGGTGTATTTGATTAAGCGAAAATTAAGTATATGTATATTGTAGATCTCAGGCACATGACCGGCAAATATTTTGGTGTGTGCACAGCTTATAGTTTGTTAACAGGGTTGCAAAACAGGATTCTTATACATTATTATGGTCTATAGACGCAAATAATTTAAGGCGTACTAGTTTCTAAATGGTGCATTCTTATAAGTTCAAATTCTCTAGTTGTGCACCTCTCGTTTTGGCTCCAGTCGACTGAATAGTTTATTTACAGGGCCAAAGTAAAGTTTTCCCACGCTAAACTTCTCGCTAATCTTCAAATTTTATTAAAACATCATACAAAATACTATAAATATTTTGAGATAAGATTGGATTTATAAAACACACATATATTTTTAGATGCCAGCCATTTACAAGGCAACCAACAACCATCAGGTCCTTTTATATAAATAATAATTCAATCTTTAGAATCCCCGCACGGCCTTATTTCAAATTCCAGGACATGTTCTTTCAACAGCTCGCTCATCTATTAAAACATCGGGTACGTTTATAAACTTATCCAATCTTTACTGCCACCTAAAAGATTTTTCATACATTACGGTCTATGAGCAGAAATTCATTATAGCGTATTTAAAAAGTATTAGGCCATTTCAAACGAATAAAAGTGATATATGTTGTTAAGGATCACAAAATGAATCTCTCCACCGAAAATAGTGTCTCTATTTATAGTTCTTCTACAGGAACACTCAAAAAATTCCAACACATTAAGGTCAAATGGCAGGTTTAGAGACATTCAGCCTTTTCAAGCACAATACCATCCTAGCATGCAGTTAGATTATGGTGCAACGACGGTCACGTGCCTCCCTCAAAAATTACGCCAAAAGTCGCCAAGATTGGCGAATTTTGGTGTACATTTGTATGTATTTAATCCTCATATCTCAAAAATTATTGGTCGTAGATTGCTGAAATTTCATATCATCAACAAATTATAGAGATGTCATTTTCTTGGATCTCATCCAAGATTGCTGTTACATCTAGTTGTGCATTTCGATTTTCGGTTCCAATCTACTTGAGAGTTTATTTACAGGACCACCGAAAAGAATTTCAATACATTAATGTCTATGGAAATCGTCAATATATTACGTACTGTAGTCAGTCATTGTTTGATCAATGCCCAAAATCCTACTATTTTTCATCGACCCCGGTGAGTTTTGCCGAAATATCGCCAAATCCGGTGCCAAAATTAATTTTGTATTTCGCATAACTCTAAAACTTTTAACCGTAGAATGTTGAAATTTTGTATTTAGAACTATTGTAACATCTAACTGGGCATCTCTTTTTTTTATTGCAATCTGTTGAATTGTATATTTGTGATTATATTTCCTCCAATGTATATGTTTTCTCCCATCATTATTGTTTTGTGGCAACACCAAATTTAGTATGTGCCAGTGGCAACAGGTTTTGGTTGTTGTCAGTAGTCAGTATGTAATCTTGCTTGTAGCACTGAGTGTGTATTAGGACTTTCTCTAATCGTATTTAACGCCAGAATGAGGCTTGCTGAAAAATATTCAGCTGCTGCAGCCCAGCGACACCTCTCTTGCGGAATTGAATCGCACGACCTTTTTGCAGAGTATCTTCCGTCATGGAATTCGTCAGCACCATCATAGCGCTGTTGTTTGCCTTTTCAAAGTGCTTAGATCATCCTTATATTTGCTTTTGATTGCTCAGCATCAGTTGCATTGGCTCCTTAGGCTTATAATCTTCCTTCTACGATGTCCAAGGCATCTGCATAATAATTTAGCACGAACTTATTCCTGTACTTCCAGATAGGCCAGTCAGCTTTTAGCTATAAAGGCTTAACAGGAATTTTCCTCTCGTGTTCCCATTTTTAGTTGTAAAAAAGTTCATGATATATCGCAATAAGTTCCTACGTGCTGTACACCAGTACGCTTAACTGCGTCATGAATTATAAGCACGGTGGAAACTAACTTAGCGGCGATCGTTAAGCCTAACTGCGTAACAGCACGTGAGAACTTTTGCGATAGATCAGAACTTTTTTAAACTAAAAATGGAACACGGAGGAAAAATTCCTGTTAAGCCTTTAGTAGGTAAAAGTGACTGGCCTATCTGGAAGTACAGAATAAAGTTCGTGCTAAATTATTATGCAGATGCCTTGGACATCGTAGAAGGAAGATTAGGTAAGCCTAAGGAGCCAAATGCAACTGATGCTGAAGCAATCAAAAGCAAATATAAGGATGATCTAAGCAACTTTAAAAAGGCAAACAACAGCGCTATGATGGTGCTGACGAATTCCATGACGGAAGATACTCTGCAAAAAGTCATGCGATTCAATTCCGCAAGAGAGGTGTGGCTGGAGCTGCAGAAGATCTTCGAGGATTCGTCGGACAACCAACTGTATAGTACGTGCTTACAATTTTTCAAATTCAACTGGTCAGAAGGTGATATGGCAGATCATTTATCAAAACTGAAAAATTTATGGAACGACCTGAACAACGGACTGGAGAGTAAGAATGAAAATAAACTTCCGGAAATGTTGTTAATTTGCAAAATATTAGATACTCTTCCTGTAAATTATCGATCATTCAAGTCAAGTTGGCTACTTCTAAGCGATGATAAAAGAACATTAGATGAATTAACGACTCAATTATGTACCCATGAAAGAGAATTAAGGAAAGATTCAAGTGGTGCTGAAATTAAAGATCAAGAAGCATTAGCAGTTAGTTCAGATCGCAAGCATAAATCATTTCCCAGCAAGAAAAATTCAAACAAATGTAATTACTGCCATGAAATGGGACACTGGGTTAAAAAGTGCAAAAAGTGGATAGCAGATGGAAGACCCCCAAAAGCAAGCCACCAGAGTACCAGTAGAGGTAATAATAATACTGCTGTAAATATGACACTATTAGCTGTCGATGATGAAATTTTCTCTGCCGAAACAAGTTCTGAAGACTGGTTTATTGACAATGGAGCTTCAAAACATGTGACCAATAACAGTTCATACTTTATAGAGTTTCAGAAATTTGAAAATCCCCACAGCATCACAGTAGCAAATGGCAAAACATTACCAGCAGTTGGAAAAGGAACCATTAGGGTAATGACAACTGTGAAGGGAAAGAACCAAATCAAACGCTTAGAAAACGTTTGGTATGTTCCAGAAATCAGCAAAAACTTGTTTTCTGTCCTTGCTACCCAAGATAGAAATCAGAACAGCTTATTTGAATCAACCTCTAAAGATTGTTTTTTGAAGATTGATGGTGAAGTAGTCCTGCATGGCAGACGAAGTGTTGGAGGTGGTCTCTTTAAGGCAGTTATGAAGAGCTTAGTTCCAGAAACCCAAGTTGATGTGAACATGACTGTGAGTGATGATTCGATTCTTCAACTTTACCATGAGAGATGGGGACATCAAGATAAGCAGCATATCAAGTCCATTATTGAAAAGGAATTGAACATCAAGGTCAAGGCAGATACAAAATTATGTGAAGCTTGTGTGTATGGAAAAGCTCACCGTTTAAAATTTGGAACGAGAAAGCAACCTACCAAAGCTGGAGAATTAATCTCAACAGACATATGTGGGCCATTCGAAGAATCATTTCGAAGATTCCGATACTTCGCAGTCTTCAAAGACCACTATACAAAATTTAGGTATGGTTTCTTCCTGAAACACAAGTCGGAAATAAAGGATGTGATGGAAGAGTTCCTAGCCCATGCTCAAAACCTTGGGCATAGGATTAAAGAGATACTTAGCGACAATGGCGGTGAATTCGATAACCAAGAAATCCGAAGAATTCTGAAGAAACATGGAATAAGTCAGAGGTTATCAGCTCCTTATACGCCACAGCAAAACGGCAGTGCTGAGAGAGAAAACCGAACTATTGTCGAAATGGCCAGAACGTTGAAGTATTCAAATGAAGAAATAGAATTTCCAGCATCCCTGTGGGCAGAGTTCATCAATACTTCAATCTATATATTAAACAGAACGGGTAAAACCTCAGAACCTAACTCAAGTCCCTATGAACTATGGATGAAAAAGAAACCTAGAATCAAACACATGCGAATTGTAGGATCCCCTGTTATGCACATATTCCAGTTCAGAAGAGGAAGAAAATGGATAGAAAGGCTGTTAAAGGTTACCTCGTCGGGTACGATGGGGACGAAAGATACCGCATCTACGTCAAAGAAACCAGAAGTGTTATTTGTTCAAGAGATGTTGTATTCAAAGAAAAACCGGCATTGACAGACAACGTACTAACATTGCCTCCCCAGCAAGTCTGTGAAAGAAATTCAGAAGAACACGATGCAAAGGAAGCAAATGTACAGGGAGATCTACAAGAAAAGGAAATCGAAGAGACAGAACCAAAAGAAACCAGGCCCAAAAGAGAAATAAAACCACCAAAATGGACAAAGGATTACATTATGGAAGACTCATCAGAAATAAATAGAATAGTAGATGAGGAAGCATACATTTGACAACTAAGGAAGTTGTCCAAGGAAGCACCACAAAATGATCCCGAAACATTGAAAGAAGCCTTAACATGTCCAGATGCAGAAAAATGGAAGACAGCCATGAGAGAAGAGCTAGAAAACTTACAACGTAACAATACTTGGGAAATAGTACCAAAGCCAAAAGATAGAAAAGTTGTAAAGTGCAAATGGGTCTTTAAGAGAAAATTTGATGAAGATGGACAGATACAAAGGTATAAAGCAAGACTTGTTGCCCGTGGTTATACCCAAGTGGAGGGAATAGATTACAAGGAAACCTTTTGTCCAGTAATAAAAACAAAGTCTATAAGAACCTTGCTGGCATTCTCAGTTGAACAAGATTGGCAAGTGCACCAGCTGGACATTACAGCAGCATATCTGAATGGAAAATTGTCTGAGACAATTTTCATGGAACAACCCCAGTTAGACCTGAATGAAAAACCAGGCGAAAAAGTTTGTCTACTCAAGAAGAGTCTTTATGGTCTTCATCAATCTGGCAGAGAATGGAACATGTGCCTTGATGGTTTTCTAAAGTCTATAAACTTGACCAGATCAAGAGCAGATCCATGTGTTTACTTTAACCACCAAACAGATCTGATTGTGGGTGTCTATGTAGATGACTTACTTGTCATGTCCAGTAAGTATCCAACAATTCAGAGATTCAAGGCCGAGATAGGTGCTGTTTTCGAAGTAAAGGATTTAGGAGAAATTCATCATTTGTTATCAATTAAGATTACTAGAAATAAAAATGAGTCTATGACTCTTGACCAGAATGCTTACATTAATGAGCTGCTTGAATCAACTGGCATGTCAAATGCTAAAGGCGCTTCGACACCATTAGACCCTGGTGTAAAGTATATGCAAGCACCTGAAGACAGTATGTTAAATGCTGAAGGGGCTTTAAAATACAGACAAGCAATTGGAGGACTCTTGTACTTGGCAGGGGGAACAAGACCTGACTTAGCTTTTGCCACCACCTACATGAGTCAGTTTAATTGTTGTCCAAGTAAAGAACATTGGACTGGTGTACAGCATATACTTCGCTATTTAAAGCAGACCAAAAACTTGAAGCTAACCTTCCAAAAGACTGGAAAAGATTTAGAAGTATTCTGCGATTCAGACTGGGCTGGAGACAAAATCGACAGACGTTCATTCAGCGGATATGTGGTATTGCTTGCTGGTGGAGCTGTTTCATGGAGTTCCAAGAAACAGAGGACAACAGCACTTTCAACTGTCGAAGCCGAGTATTTCTCAATGTGTCATGCAGCAAAGGAGGTACTGTGGTTTCAAAACTTTTTGCAAGAAATAGTGAATGAGCAGTTTCTAAAATATCCACAGAATATATTTGTGGACAACCAAGGTGCTATTTCGTTAGCTAAGAACCATGTTACTTCTGAGCGAAATAAACATATTGAACTCAGACATTTTTTTCTGCGTGAAAAGGTTGAAGAAAAACTGTTGACATTTACTTATGTGCCTTCTGGGTCAAATGCTGCAGATATGTTGACTAAGAGTGTGCAAAGGAAGACCTTTCTCAACCAAAAACTTTGCATAGGACTGAGGGAAATGTAATCAAGGGGGAGTGTTGAATTGTATATTTGTGATTATATTTCCTCCAATGTATATGTTTTCTCCCATCATTATTGTTTTGTGGCAACACCAAATTTAGTATGTGCCAGTGGCAACAGGTTTTGGTTGTTGTCAGTAGTCAGTATGTAATCTTGCTTGTAGCATGGAGTGTGTATTATGATTTTCTTTAATATATTTAACCCAGAATGAGGCTTGCCTAATAAATATTTCAGCTGATATTAATTTAGATTCCTTTACAATCGACTTGGTAATTTACTTACAGGGTCAGCCAAATGGCTTTAAATACATTAAAGTGTATGGATATATTGAGTTAATTGAAAGTCTGTGATGAATCGCTATTTCTGCTATTGCCCAAAATCTCGCGAACTATCTCAAGTTTGTTGGCTTTTGGAAAAATATATCCCAATCCCAATTAAGTGCCAAAAGCAAATCTTTCAAATACAGCCCAGCTTGGCGATATCTCAAATGTTTGGCTAGAATTCGCTAAACCATAGTAGTATTGCAGTATTTTATCTTTTCCAAACAAAATACGTTTAGATGAAGTGCGCCGAAAATATTTTTGATTTTATAGACGTTCTAGGAAATCATGTGGTATCAGATTTTTTTCGGTGAACTCCGGGAATAGTACAGATTTTGGAGTTCGTCCATACTCACTGAAGGACGATTGAATTCAAGGGTGCCGGCAGGATCATTTCGAGGAGGGTGCACCCAAGATATACACATATACATGGTGTTACTGAATTCATAGGCCGAACTTTAAGAATAAATAAAATGCATATAAAGAAGCATTTTTTGTATAGCAGATTAGCAGTGTGAGGTTAGAAATAAAAAGTATAGGTGGAAATATAGCAAAAGCAAAAGAAATTAAAAAGCTCTATTGTAAATGCTCAAATTTGCTGGTAGCGTCTAGCAAGTGATTGGCGTACCCTTTCGAAGACGCCAGGTGTTCCACGAACGGTTGCAGCGGTTACTAAAGTTTTGTAATGAGGCCCTCATCTGAGTCAACTGGAGTCTTGTAAACGAGTGCCTTGAGATGTCCCCAAAAGCAAAACTCGATACTTGATTAATCTAATGAACCTACTGGCCAAGAGTATAGTTCCGTTTGTCCAATCCATCGGAGGTCAAAGATGACAATGAGGTAATTACGCACATTATTTGCGAAATAGGCTGGATCCCTATCGTGCTGAAACTATCTAAATTTTTCATTTCCAACCAAACGTTGCAACGCAGAAAAATGCTTCTTTGTATGTATTTTAGCTACCTTCAGGGACACCCTGTATACATGCATATAAAAAATTAGACTATTTGGCGTTTGAAGGAAAAAGAGTCTTGACTGGAAAATGTAGCATTAATATGTGAAATGAACATCGTCATAGATATTTTGTCGCAGCTGAAAAGTACAAAATCTTAAACTATTAATTTGGCCTAATTAGTAATACCTCAATTTAAGTATACTAATAATTAATTATTTAAATTATATGCAATTTTGATAACATTGTTTAATATTTAAATAGATTACTTTTCCCAGAAAAACTGAAGCGAAAAAATGTATTTTGTCTAGCATTGATGTATATAGCAATTTTTGGCTTAGGGGTGGGTCCCAGCCATGTCCAGTACTGAAAATGGTAGATGGCTAAAATGTGAAGGTCAATAGTTCTGATCTGCCGCGCGGGTGTCAATCTAACGGTTTTTAGTCTTGGCCAGTTTTCTCTACATGTTACGTGAAAACGCGTTAGAACCCTTTAAAAGGTCCTCTGCCCAAGGTAACCTGCTCCTTCCATGACAGATAGCCCATGTGCAGGTTTTCCTTAAGTGCAGTTGGCAAGGACATCCCCGTATTAAAACTGAGCCCAAGTTTCGAAAATGACGCAGTGATGCCTTCACTTAATATTTGAAAAACCACCATCTCAAAATACAAATTTTCATCTAACAGTTTTTGAGTTTAAAGCTCTGAAAAATTAACTCTATAATGTTAAAAAGAAATGTTAAACTTTAAGCGTTAAGTCCTAAAATAATTGTATTTAATCATATTCACAATAGAGTCTGGATAATTCGAGTCTCGATTGTTCTAGTTTTCTATACATCTCAGTTAGTGAAAAAATCAGTTTAGCTCCCAAATAATGACCAACACATATGAAACAGGCAATTTTTTTAATTGCAGGACGAAAATTCAAATACTTGGTGCACCCGGAAGCCCTATCAGAAATCCCTCTTCCAGAGAAAGTGGGTGTATTTTTTCTGTAGATGTTCTCATAGACATTTCTGTGCAGTATTGACACGTTGCTTTGGCAATGGTGCGATACTGCTGTTCGGAAACTAGTCAACGTGTCAATAAAAACAGTTCATTATTGTATTCTGATATAATTAACCTGTTCTAATCAGTAATATGATTACACGTAACTACATTTTTCATTTAAATATGTACTCAAATCACAAAAATTGATTTATTTCCATTTACTTTTTTTATTAATTTGATGATTTCGATAATTCAAGACAAGCCCCGTCCCGTCTACCTCGAATATTATCGAGACTATTTCAAAATAGTTTTCCCTGATTGCGGACACATGCCGTGACGCATTCAACACTACTACGACCGTAAGCGTTGGTCAATACATTATGAGGGCTCATCCAAAATAAAAATGTGGATGACTTCTCAAAAGTTTCAAATTCATGTACAATGGTAGAAAATATTAAGCCATAAACACAGGTCTAAACAGCTAATTTAATGCGACAGTTACACGTAGAATTGAAAATATCACACACACATTTAGGCTATTTTTTTTATCTGTATTAAGTGTAAAACAAATTACTTATATTTTCAGGTTAATTATACTTTTTTCAAACTCCAGGGTGGTGCAAGTGCGCCCCCCTTTCACCCCCCTCCCGGCCCCCATGGTTGAACTAAACAGAAATCACAAAATCATAACGAGACCATGGTCAGTTCTATTTACCGTTAATGAGGTATAAGAGGTTTATGAGATAGTGAATAAGCGTACTTTTATGATGGTACGTAATAGAGACTTGCCGCGATCAATGGTAGCGAATGCGGTTGTGATCCTTTGGCGTAAATGAGGCACAGGGGGCACCAACACATGATCTTTTATATAACTCCATAAAAAAATCGCATACTTATGGTCTGGAGAGCGTGGTGGCCACGGATGAAGGCGATTGTCGTCGATAGAGCCTCGACCAATTCAACGACGAGGAAGCTGGTTATTTGTGAAAAACAAAACTTGTAATGTTTCTTTTCCCCGTAAAGTCAACTTTGATGCTGTATTGGTAATATATTTTATAAGATTTCCAAACCCGGAGGGGGGGGGGGGGTTGTGACACACTCTATATGTATATATTTAGAGATACAGGAAGCTCGTGATTTGTGAAACAAAACTTATAGTGTTCTTTTCTTTAGTAAAGATAACTTGCCGTATCGGTAATATATTATTTTTTATAAGCCTTCCAAACCCGGGAGAGAATTGTGACACACCCTGTATTTATAAATCCCTGATTAGATACATCGTTGGAAAAAGCAACTAAAAATGTGTAGGGGATTGCATTTTCCTCACGTTTTCTCCCTTTTTCTCACAATCCTTCCTTAGCCTGAAACACTTGTAATAACCAATTCTTCGATAAATCATTCGTAATATTTAAGCGAACTCTTTTTCGTGATGAAAGTATTATTATCTATAGTAAAAAGTTTTCAACAATTAACCAAATACTGGGCTTGTATAAAAAAGACTCTTTTTAAACTTAAAAAAATTAAGCATAATAAATTTTTGATAAATATAAGCTGAAAGCGCAAATTTAAAGTTTATTTCGAATCTCGATTTTCGAATCTTTCTGTCTAAACAGAGTTGAATTGACAGAAATGTAGCGGGACCGTTAGAAAATTGTATTAGTTTTTAGGGCTAAGCAAGATGAGTGGATGAAGAAACATCTTGAAGATTATCTGCGGATACTCGGATTCGTCACTTTATAGTTTTGAAATCGTGAAATTTTCTAATGCGAAATAAAAGATAATTGATCCTTTTTTTTTAAATATATGATCCAAAACTATACCAAAGAAAGTGAAAGTTATTTAAAAAAATCATACGCGTTTAACATAGAACATCTTCCTTTTTTTGAAATTAAGTTAAAAAAATTGATGTGCCCCACCAGTGGCCGAGCACATAGCGCTCTCAACTAGTAAACGGAAGGTGCCTGGTTTAAATTCAGGTCGCATCCGCCTACCTAGCCTTTCAGAGATTCCCGGATTTTCTCCGAAACTTCGAGTAAATACAGTTTAGGACCCCTTAGAAAAACACCCACGGAGAGCAAGCACTCCCCTCGGACTAGATCCCCAGAGTTGATAATCAACGTAATCTAAAAAAAAAGCGAAAAAACATTATTTCTTTCATGTCTATTAAATTAAATACATTTTTATGAGCTCCATTTAAACTTATTTAATTTGAAATTAAGATAGGATACTTGAAACAATTATGCAGATTTTCTGAAATGTAAAAAGAATTTTTTAATATAATGATTATAATGGAAAATGCACATTTTGGAACGTAATTACAAAATTCCTGATTCTATGGAAACTATTAAACTATTGAGTAGTATTTTTTAACGCCCCCCCCCCTCCACGTCCCAACGAATCATTAGAGCTCCCTCAAAATTTTTTACAATTCGGCGCCAGGGTGCACCGCTGCTTTTCACAACTTCTCCAGATAAACTTCTGGCTATGTTTGCGACAAAAGATAACAGCGCAGAAAGGTTCTTCAATTTCATGACTTACATTTGACTTTGTATGTCGAGACCTTTCACCGAAATATCCCATCCAATCACCCACCTCAGACAATCAGAATATCAGAACTTAAGGAATTAAGCCGTATTCTTCCTGTTTGAAGCTATTTCTGCCATTTCTAGCCATTTTAAACGTCGTTAGTCATAGGTCCATTCCGCTTGTTCGTGTCTGTAATTCTCCATTTGCATCATTAAATGTTATTTACAGTGGCGGCTCGTGGGATACAGCAAGTACAGCCGGGCTGCACTTGAAATTATCAGCACATACTTTAAAATAATTTATTCTACTAATTTTCCTAAATTCAGATTAGAATTGTGGAATTCCTACGGTAAATTAAAAAAATCTCCGAAAAAAACCAAACAAAACAAAACAAAAAAAAGTATTGTGGCCGGATCGCTCATTCAGAAAAAAAAAAGCACTTTAATCTTCCCGCAATTCAATTGGGAACATCTTTGGTTCAGCCCAGAGCGCTGAAAAGAAAATTGGCAGCACCGTTGCCATGACAACGACTACGTCAGATGCCTCTCCGGCATAGGGAGTATGCAGCTGATACAGCCGATGGAAGATTTTCTAACGGCGGCTGAACTTGAGAACTCGACTAACTGATTCGCTCGGACGAGAAGTGAGGGAGGAGAATATATGTTTGGAAAACTCACGACTTTATATTGCTGAATTTATCAAGAAGGTAAGCCTGAATAGACGCTTATGAATGGACAATTACCCATCAAAGCAGTATTGTTTTTAAGTAAGCAAGAACTGGCATTTAGAGGGCATGGCGAGCGAGAAAATTCTTTAAACATGGGAAATTTTAAAGAGCTTTTAAAATTATTGATATCTGAATTAAAACAACGCCTTTTTATGCGGACATCACTGACCGATTCGCATGTTTAAAAGAAAGGAGGATAAATTTGACTTATAAAAAATAAGTAATTTTTCTTTTTTTTTCTTTTCTTCTCAAGTTATCGTTACAAAAGAAAATTCTAAGGAAACTTCGAATCAGACACGGATTAATGCAATTTTGAGGATAACAGCGGCTGGTTTAAATTTATGTCCATTTTATGGAAATAAAATAGGATCTCTGACATTTTTATGTAATTTCTTTTTTTTTTTCCTCGGTGAGGGCTTAATCCGCCAGCTATCGAATTCAGTAACAAAGATTTTCTAATCCTGTCCGGAGGAAAGGGGGGGGGGCTCATATGCTTCCGGCTGCACTAACATTTTTGACCACGGGCCGCCACTGGTTATTTAAATTTATTTTATAATGCGCATGCGCAAACATGATGGTATAAACGATGGTCTACGTCTTTTTAAAAGCGTAGACATTCTGCGACAGCGAAACAAAACTTCGTAGACGACTGTCTGGATGTCGAGAACACAATAGCGCACCTTGACTTGATGTTACAATTTATTCCTTTAAGGACACGTTCAAAACGAGGCAAAATCAAAATTTTGATTTGTTATTGCAATTAGTTTATTAGTAATTTATTTTTCTCTCAGCTCGAAATAATTTTTAGCCATTTCTATCCATTTTTCGCTGTGATTCTAGCCACTTTTAATCCGGCAGAGTTGCAACTAGGGATGGACACGAGATACATCGCATCGTGTCGCTTTCCTGTTTAGCATGCGAGACTAGAACGCGAGACGAAATAGAGAAAATTTTTCGAGGCAAGACGCGAGACGAGAAAGGAAATATTTAGCAAGGTGAGACGCTAGACGAGACAGAGAATTGTCTCACACGATATTTCTCACGAAAATTTCTCGTCCATAAATTTACGATACGAATTGCTTTTCAATCAGAATAGAAGTGCTGTATTTGAGGCGGTATGCCATCCCCTTCACCGTATTTTTTATTTTAAAAGGAGACGTTTATTTTGTATAATTATTTTGAACATAATGTTTTTTTTTTATTTTGTGATTTTACAACGGTGTGATGTGCAAACGAAAAGGACTTTTTATAGACCGCCCAAATAGATTTCCGTACAATCTTTTTTATCAGAATTAAAAAATATAAACCTATCTTTAGAAATATAATACATATACGAAGAACCTCACTAATGCAACGACAAACCAGGCAGCTATTTGGTCCCTGGTATTTTATTTTGCATTTTTAACCTAAAAATAACTCTAAATTCTGTAAGTGTATATCTAGCGTGAAGTCAGTTCCATGACTCCCAGGTAGCACACATACGTTGGGGCAACGTATGAATGCATACGTTGGGGCAACGTTGAAATGACACGTTGGCTTACGGTTATCCAACGGTTGGCAACTGGTTATTTCTTACGTTGGGCCAACGTATGCTCTAACGTTTTGCCAACATATTTCCAACCGTTGGGCTAACGTATGAATTATGAATGCATACGTTGGGCTAACGTATAAATACATACGTTGGGCTAACGTATTAATGCATACGTTGGGCTAAAGTATTAATGCATACATTATGTTAACGTATAAATGCATACGTTGGGTTAACGTGTAAATGTATACATTGGGACACCGTAAAATCTGTATGTTGTCACTCTATTATCCAACTGTTGGAAATTGGTTATTTTTAACATTTAGCTATCATAATTGTTAACCATTACATTTATAAGTTAGTTTCATATTTTAGGCCAATGCAGAAACCTAATGTTGGATAATTATATTTGACGAATACTTGACAAATTGATGTGCTATTTCATAACATTTCTATAGATATATGAAAAACTGTGAAATTTGAAATTAAAGTTTTTAATTATTTTACTAACAGCAAATGCAGTGACAGATTCAGATAAGTTTTAAGGGACGGCAGATATGTAGAACGAAGCATATTATCAAATAGTCACATTTTTTTCTTTCATCAAATATGGTTTCACCTCAACAGTGGGTTTCTGTGCGCTTAGGAGGAGGGCGAGCGGACACCCCACCCCCCCTAAAAAGTACTTTTGTCGACAAAATCGTCAGTTGCCAAAGGACTGTCAGCAAATTTCAGCTTTAATCACCAATCTGTAAAATGCTCAGTGTATAAATTACCAGTTCTGCCGACAGTTTATTATAAGTTATACTATATCATGAACATAGTCTTGTTACAATTTTCCTTTTAGTGATTTTTGTGCCAGTAAACAAGTCCCTTTTGTCCCCTCAAGCCAACTTCATTCCAGATCATATAATGTAGTGTGTATTTAAGGCAAACATGCTCATTAAGTATCTGCCTAGGGTGGTGGGTGCCTCGGGCGAAGGACTTTTAGGGGATTTAATGCGTATTCACGCTACATCTGGAGGAAACCGCCCAAGAGGCCAGATAATCGGTGTATATTTTTGAAAGCATATTGGTATATATCGTCAGAAAATTTTGTCTTTACACCCCCCCTCCCAACATTTTTGCTTAAAACTGACTCTAGTCCCGTCACTAACAGAAATGTGTTATTTTCAAATAGTAAACGATCTGTCAAGTTACAAACATATATTAATCTGTAGAAAACTAACCTATTTTGCACTATGAGGAAAATTAATATTGCAGGTGCAACTTATGAACTGTTTAAAAAAAAGGAGGGGGGAGAGATCGGAAGCAGGAAAATATTTAGAAGGTCCTTTCAGAAGCTATCCTTTACAGTTTTAGAGAACCAGGACGGCAGGCAAACCAAAATCATAAAAACTTTTCGAATTAATTAAAAGAAAAAACATATAACGTTAAAGGAAAGAATGCTTATTTTTTGAAATATGATTCATATCCCTCCTTCTCCTTTGACAGTTACTTTTGTAAAGTGTCTCTCAAAACCTCTGAAAATTTACTCAATTGAAACTTTTGTAAGGAGGCTTAATCTTTTTTTTTTTTTTTTTTTTTTTTTTAATATTCATGTGGGGAAATCCAATAGGAGTATAAAGTCCAAGGGCGGCTCCAGTGAGGGGGCCATAGGGGCCATGGCCCCCTCCGAAATTTTGTTTTACAACTTTAGATTCGCATACTTCACGATTTCACACGTTCAATTTACATTTTGAACAATTTATAGACCTAAGTAAAAAGTTCGATGGCCCCCTCCGAGAATTCAGTCTGGAGCCGCCATTGATAAAGTCACTGAAGAATGTCACAGAAATCATTCTTTACTAAAATATTTATTTATTATTTTTTACATTTATTTCAATTTACGTAATTTTTTAGATTCTTAATTTTTAGTTTGCCCGAATAAAATTGGTATGGAATACAATGACATTTCGTAGTTCTATTTTTATTTTCAGTTAACTGTAGATATTGACTGCAAAGTAAAAGAAAAAAAAATATTGCATGCGTAATGCATATGCATTATGCATGCAATATCGACGCATGCAAGTATCAACACACGGGTGCATCTATATTATCTGACTATGAGAAAGATATCAGTACAACAGAATGTATTAGTGATGCTGCTTACACGCTATAGCACATAAAATGAAAAAAGTCGTTGATGGTACACAAAAAAAAGTTACAAAGCGTCCCGCATAATTACCATTGCACAAAATTTTGAAGAAAAAAAAAAAGAGAGAGAGAGAGAGAACTTTTTTTTTTCCATAGCGCATCCTTTCTCTAATGCAAAAAATAGAATGTCTGAAGAAAAGTTTTAAAAAATCAGTATTGATTTCAGTTCATGGATCTGAACTCTCAGTCACAGCATTTTACTTAAAGAGCTACTGATATTTTTCATTCAACTAAAATACGCAGTAGAAGAGACTTGTCAAAGCAATAAAAATGTTTTTTCTTCCAGTACTCTCAAAGAGTATTTGATTGCATATAGATTATGTATTTTTCTCCATAAAATTTGAGTCCTGTAGCATATAACAGGTGTAGATACAAAAATCTCTTCTAAAATAATAAATAAATAACAAAATGAAGTTGGTAAATATAGGTATATATATGAACTGTAAAGTACTATAACACATTTGTAAAATATTAAAATAACTGAATTCTTAAAACTGTAAAATATTTTATACATACCTTTAACAACAAAACAATTTTGATGCACAAATTTAAATCCTTGTTGTTGATTAACCACTGTGAACCAACGAGATTTCAAAATTGAAGTAGTGTTAGTTTAATAACTACTTCTAAATCTGAAATCTCATTAGTCATTATAATCTTGCAAAATATAAGCACGGCTCAAGTTGATTTTTTTTCAGAATAATCTTATTAGGAGAAAACAATTGTGTCCAATTTTACCTTCTCGACTGTTGTACAACTATGAGCAAATAAAACTTTATTTTTAAGCTGTCTAGCATTGTTTAGTAATCCAAAACGCATCTTTTAATAAGCACTGTGCAATTATTATATATTTATTACCATAGCTCCATAGTAATTTGTTTGTTTACATACTTTGAAGATCGTTAGGCTTATGGACAATCGAACTATAATCAATGCATCAATAATAATAGTTATCGTGATTCAAGTTACTACGAACCTATGCAACGATTAAAATTCACAGAAATATAGCTGAAAAGATAAATATTCGTTTCAGATTTCAACTATCAATCACTTTATAAAAGTGTATCAACACATCATAACAAGCAATGGCGGAAACGGAACGGCGAACGGACATGAATCTATCGCTTCCCGGTTTCCTGAATGTGTGTCTCTGCGCATGCGCAATGATACGGTTGCCCAACACAACATTCAGCCATCCGATGGCCAACGGTTGTTTTACCTACAGTTGCCCAACACAACATTCAGCCATCCGATGGCCAACGGTTGTTTACCAACGGTTGCCCAACACAACATTCAGCCATTCGATGGCCAACGGTTGTTTACCAACGGTTGCCCAACACAACCTTTAGCCAACAGAATACCGACATTTCCATATGGACATCCAACGTTTGCCCAACGTAACAACCTTGTGCCAACCACGTGCCATCAATAACCCAACGTATGTGTGCTAGTTGGGCTCGCATTAACTTTCGTTTAAATCAATAGTATTCAATCTATGGATCGTGTCGTCATTCATGGGTTCTCATAGGTGCACTATAAGGGAATTTCTTGCATTTCAAAGAAGAGGGGAATGGTTATCTCAGTCTTTGAAATACTTTAAAACTGAAGTAATACAAGAAAGTTCACTATGTTATAAAGATGCTTATTAGACCCAGTGGCGGATATACAGGTTGTGTGACGGCGATCTATAATATACATACCCTTTTTAAACTTATTCGAATGTACCATTTAAACACTAGTACGTTTTAATTGATTTGCATTCGTAGGCCGAAATGCATAAGAATTACTTTTGCAATCCTGTGAACAAATTATTAGCACTACACACACCAAAATCTACGCAGGTCATGCGACCGTGACCTATAACATACAAGCTCAATTTGAGCTCAATCGACTGCGCCATTTAGACACTAGTGTTAAGACAATGAGTAAGGTCGATAGCCAAAGTGTGAAGGCACCGCGTTCGGACATACTGCGCGGCTGTCGATCTAACGGTCTACAGTTTCGGACGGTTTTCTGCCGATGCAATAGCGCACTTTCAAGAATTTCTATCCATAGACCATAATGTAAACGAATTCTTTTTTACAGCTCTTAACAACTTTCCTTTTTTGCGCGCCGAGTTTTAAGTCAGAAGACATCTGGGTTGACAAATTTTTGTGATGTCGTGTGAGTTACATAATCCCCGTGAATCAAATCAAGTCACTGTCAGTCAAAATGTTCCTGTAGAACTGGCGAAAATCGTACTTTTTATCTGAATGTTCCTTTTAATTACTATTTAGCCTTACTTGCCTGGCCGTAGCAACTAACTGCTAAAATGTAAGATGTAGTTATTTGTTCAAAGTAAATACAGGACTATTACAAGCTTGAATTTTTCCTAGTTGGCTGTATTATTTTTTTTAAAGTTAAAATCTGAAACACTTAAGAACACAGTGCGTATTCAAAATCTGAAACACAGATTTTAAATACGCACTTGAGTGCTATGTATTAAAAGCATATCATAGTCTATGCTTCTTCCCTAGTTTTCTTCCTTATTTCATTAAGTTGAAAAGTGTATTATTATTCATTGTGCTGTATTTTTTTTCCTTGCTCCATAAAACACATCTTTGGATTCTAAATCTATCATTAAATCACCTACTAAAACTGTTTTACAAGCATATTCCAACTATACTTCAGCATTTTAAATACTGTTTGGAATGGGCATCATAATTCATGAGTGTGCCGTGTTTGTCTTTCTTGCTCAAAAACTCTTCTTCAAAATTGAAATCTATATTAAAATTGCCTACCAAAACTGTTTAAGAATCTTTCTCAGGCATATTCTAACTATACTTCACCTTTATAAATACCATTTGGAAAGTGTATCGTAATCTATGAGTGTACCATATTTGTCTTCCTGTTCCATAAAACACATCTTCGGAATTGAGATCTATATTAAAATCGCCTTCTAAAACTGTTTTACAATTTTCGCCAGGCATATTCTAACTATACTTTTCCTTTGTAATAATCTGTCGCGTTTGCCAGTTTCTAGCCAAATTTGGAAGATATCACAGAGCTTGGTTTGGTTTTGAAGACGTATTTTTGACACCAAACTTGGCGATGAATTATCAAAAATTGCAAACCTTGTGCGACTTTCAACATTTTTTCTCCCCTTCCCCTTCGCTTTATCTGGCAATCACATCTGAAAAGTGCCTTGCCGTGACAAGGCATGTAGACAAAGACAAATTATGTCGACGCTGAAAAACATGCTTGATTTTAATCGTACTGTAGTTCTAACAACGAGTGAGAGTGAGGATTCGAAGCATGAAGAAACTAGTCCTTGTACTAAACAGTGAATGTCTGTCATACATACCCAGGGATGTTAACTCCAACATTCGATTTGGGAGCACCCCAGGAGCAGAAAAAATTTCATTTGGGAGCACCTCGGGAGCAGAAAAATTCCATTTGGGAGCAGAAAAATTCCATTTGGGAGCAGAAAAATTCTATTTGGGAGCAGAAAAATTCCATTTGGGAGCACAAAAAATTTAGCTTTCGCGAGGAAAACTAAGATTTGGGATCAGAATTAACATGATTTTGGAGCATAAAATTGAAGATTCTGTGTTGACTCTACAAAAAAGGGCCGCCTGGGGGAAATTTCAAAAAGGGCACCCTGTTCTCAAAAAGGGCACTTTGGGGTTCCACGAGAATGTACAGGTAGATAACATATCTAGAAACGGGTTTGAAACTATCTGATCCCCGAAAATTTAACATGTAGAGTTGTAATATGTGTTCTGACTACAATGCATAGTTAGATTTTTTCCAATTTGCCTTAGTTTTTCCCCCCCCTTCTTTTGGAGAAAATATCCTGTAGAAGTAAGTGTAAGCTAAATAGGAAAAATGATTTGTTGATAATATTTTGCTCTAAACATGACATAAATATGTGAATTAAATCTGTACATAACTAGAAGTTTTTGATTAAAAAAAAAAAGAAGTTTTAATCTAAGTAATTTTGAATTTTCTGCTTAATTTTTTTTTCTCAAAATTACGTGATGTAGATGTTTATTACTTATAAGAATAGTACATTCATTGAAGAAGGTTTCAGAAATTTTTAGCCAGACATGATTTGTTAGGCAGTAGGGAAAGGCAGGGGGACTGTTAATTTTTGTTCCTCAATTTTATCACACTATCACTACTGGACCACAATTACTGGATCACATTCATGTATGATATTTCACCTATATTGGTACAAACTTTTAAACAGAAAAGGACTGTCAGTGTAAGTGGATTAGGATAGATGTGTTTAGCATGTAATAAAAATAATAAAATTTATGCAGTGCAGGATGTATAAAATTTAAAAATATAAATCATAATTTTATTTAAATTCTTTTGTTCGCAATAATTATTGAATGATTACAAAGTAAGGATTTCTAAAGTTACTGAATATATACCTTTATTACTATTAGACATTATTTGGAATTGCATCAAACAATTCAACTCATCCATCAATTGATAACTATAGAAATTGGGAAAATTGAATTCAGAACACAGAAGATTGCTAGAATAAATGACATAGTCATGCAAATTTTGTATTGCATCCAATGATTGAAATGTACTAAACCATATCAAATCACTGAAATATATTTGTTCTTCCTCTTTCACTTCTAATTTAATGTTTGCTCATTCATGAAAAGTGAATATAAGATTTTTAAAAAGCACTATTCTTTAAAATAAATAAAAATAATTACAAGATGTAGGTTTTTTAGCAGGCATAAAATAAATATTTTTTTTTAACTCGCAGAATTGTCCAAAGGTACAGTTTAACATATTTTAAATAATTTATTTTTCATAAAGCTTTATTTTTAATTTTTTGTAACATACTTAAAAAGGTCTCTTTAAAAATTTTCTTTCTTAAACCTTGCTTTAATCTTTTGAAAATGAAAGAAGCATTAATATTTTATTTTAACTATCAAATGTTTTTAGTCAGCTTAAAATAATAAAAATAATTAACATCCTTTTGCCAGAAGTACTCAAATTATATATTAAAAAACCTTCTAGAATTATTTCGATTTTTTTTTTTTAGTTTTTAACAACTGAAAATAAGCTTAAATTGGTGACAGTTTGTTTTATGAATAACCTAGCTGTTAACTTATGACACAGTTTGCTTTCTTAAGACATCCTTTCCAAGAACTAGTTATCTTTTGCTTTTAATATTTTTTCTTCATTCATTAAAATGTTGAGAATTAAAAAAAAATAAAATAAAATAAACAGAAAATATATAATATGAATATTTAGAATACCAAATCTTGTCAATAGTCTGATTTACTAAATTCTGCAGTTACTCTAATTATATAATTAAAACTGTGGCGTAATAAGAGGGGGGCGCCCGGGTGGCAAGATTTAAAAAAAAAAAAAAAAAAAAAAAAAAGATGGTAGCCGTCAGGACACTTAAAAATAATATGGTGGAAAACTAAAGGACCGCACCAGCCACCACCCACGGGAGATGTATTACGTGCAGGCTTTGTTATATATCTCCCGCAGGTAGTGACCAGGCACCAATAACCCTAGCGCTACACTACTAAAGCAAAAGATCATTATTATGCTCCTTTCTTGGCAAAAGTATAATGTCTTTCAATTGCTTTATTCGCAAAACGTCGCAAATCACATGTTTTTTAGATCGATTTCAGTGGATAAAGCCACTGAACATAGTAGACGCCGGAAGTGTTGAAGTGCGGCCGCGCGACTGTCGGTCTGGAGTTTTTGTCGGTTTCATCAAATGTAACGTCAATACACGTTAGAACTCTTTAAAAAGTCACCCAACCAAGGCACCCCCTTAGGAGATATCCCTTGTCTAGGCTTGCCATAACAAACAAGCAAATCCTGCAAAATTTTCGAATCGCAAAACGTCGTTTTGCTATGGCATACTTTCTGTATCATCCTTAATTATGTATGGTTAGTAAATAGCTGTTATACATTATGTACTAAGAAAGCCGATTAAAAAGAGGAAATCGTTTAGGGGGGAATTTAAAAAAAAAAAAAAAAAAAAACTTGCTAGTGCGCAAAACTATTAAAAACATAAAGGGCAATAACTGTATACAGCTGGCGACAAACTCTGAAATAATGATTGTTTGATAATTCGCAACCACTTATTTATCAAACGTAGCTACCGATATTTGAGGATTGACAGATGGAGTCGCAAATTTTTAGATAACTTAAGAAAATTTTGATTTTCCCAACCGTATTTTCTTCCTCCAACTCCTAAGTGAAATGCTCAGGTAGTTCTGCCCGGCCGATCGGGCTCCTCATTGAGTCAGCAAAAACAAAACATACTAGAGAGGCCCGTTTTCGGGTTACTCGGCTCGCGCAAATGCAAAGACAATGAAAATGGCAGTTCGATCTGAAAGAAGAGAATATTTAAAAAAGGCATTTGTGAGAAAGATCCGATTTCAGAGACGGTTTTCGTGAAAGGGCCGCTTTCAATCGACCTATTTTTATGATGGAGTTATAGTACTCAATCGTATTTCTGTGAAGGAGCCGTTTTAATTAACGTATTTTCGTGATGGGCCGCAAATGGTATGTAAGAAATAAAAAGTGGTGATTGCTGACTAATAATAATAGAAACATAAAAGCAGGAGGGCGCATTAAGAAGAGAAATAGGGCCGCCAGACGCTAAAAAGACGATAAAAGGGCCGCCGGGCGCTGTGCCCTGCAAAATCAATCTAGAGTCAACACTTACAATAAATGCATATAAGAAAAGCAAAATTTGCAAGCGTGGCAAAAAATTAACAAAGAGTCAAAATGACGTATTCGGCGCAGCTCGGCGCAAAAATCGGCTAAAAGCGCAGTTTCGGCGCAAGATTTGCGTTTTGGAGCAGCTCGGCGCAATCGGCGCAGAATTAACATCCCTGCATACCTTACACATTACTGTTAACATTTAAATGGAAAATAGCGTCGTGTAATACTTATATGTACTGACTGAGCATAAATAAAATTATTTTGACTCTCAATTTTCTCACTTTTGTTCATTGAAGCTTTACTCGCGGATCCAGAACTGTCACTAGTAAATTATTGCCCTGTTGTGGTTAACGTGAATCATAGTACACATGATTAAGCACGCATGAGGTACTCAAACGTGAGACACTCATATTTCTAATGAACAAGCTGTATCATTTTCGAGCACTTCATATTACCAATCCCCCCCCTTCCGAAAAAAATTGTAACGAGAATGATCGGCTCATGTCGGCAATTATAAAAGAACGATATCACTTTTGGTATTAGACACGTAAACCAGTATGTCTCTTAAAATGTATTAATGTTGTCAAAATTCTCTTCAGATTCCCAACCTTTTCACTACCTTGACCAGAAATGTAGAGCGTAATTTATTCGGGGTAAAAATATGCATTAGTGTCGGGAATAAATAAATGTAATTTCTGCAAGACATAAAAATCTAAAAGCTCATGGTAATTGATCTAAAAATTTCGGCGTCGAGGGGTATATATATCCATTGCTACGCCTCTAATTTCGACTTCCTTAATTTCCTTTTATTAATAGACCAACAAATTAATTTTTTCATTTAAAAAAGAAAACAAGAAACACACACAAAAATATGTTTTTTGCTAAAACACAAAAAAATAATCTTCACCCTTCAAAACGTCCCTGAAACCTCTGCCCATTTAAAACTTTCATTGACACCCTCTGAAATCTCGGCTTAGACGATTAAATAACCCAGATAATAAAAAACGATTTCTCTTCAATATCCAAAACTCCAGACTGACAACCGCGGGATAAGCCAAAACGCTGAGACTTTCCACTTCATCCAAAACAGTTTTTACAATCGTAATAAGGTGGCATGTCCCAGCTGACTGTGCCCCAGAGATGTTTAAATTTTTTATTTAAAAAGTAAGCAGAAATCTGTTAAAAGTGTGAAAAGTTATTTTGGATCCCCAATATGTCCCTGGAATAATATAGACCCATTGAAAACTCAATTGACTCCTTTTGGAATCTCGGCTTTAGAAGTTCAAGTAATTTAGCTCATGCACCCACTATTAGAAAAAAAGGTTTTTCTTCAAGATCATATACACAGGGCCCTTGCTAAAGGGGGAGGTGGGGTAGGGGGAGTCTACCCTCTAATACTTGCAAAATTCTGTTAAACTTGGCAAAATTAGACTCCTAATTGGCAAACTTGGTAAAAAAAAAATAAATAAATAAAATAACGAAAACCATAATTCATTTCTGATACGCTTGACAAAATTACACAAACCCAGTTGGCAAAATTAAAAGTTGGTAATATAGTTGATAAAAAAATTAATAAGTTGGTAAAAACAGATATTTGACTTGGCAGTTTATCTCCCCTCCTTAAATAAAGCCTTAGCAATGGCTTTGTATGTACCCCTTTATATACCCTTATATTATTCAATATGCCCCTATCATACTGTCTGACTTGCGACTCCTGGACATGGGCGTCGGCACAAAATTTTCCGATGCAGGGGTGGGGGGAGGACAAAGATTGTTTCAACATATGGTTATTGTATTGGAAAAAAAACTAAACAGCAGAGAAAAAACGGCATATAATAATCTAGGGGGGAGGCAAATGATCCCCTTGGCCTATGCTTCCGAAGCCCTTGCTCCTGGACAGCCCCTATGTCCGTGTGTGTGCTACATACAAAACATAAGTAAGGGTGGCTCTCACGCAACACTTATCTTACACACCCTCCTCTCAGTCCGAAAAGCCGTTGATTCGGATCAGAAATCTTTAAGTTATTTGAACCGTTAGATCTTATACCGTATCTAAATATATTGACACAAATATGTTATAATTTGTAACGAAATGTTCCAATATTATTGCATATAGTTATGTAGCTATAACGGTATGAAAATATCGTTCTGTTCCTTTAACGTTATGGTCTCATACCGTATTTAAAACATTATTCAGCGAAATGCTATATTCTATAACTAATTGATACTGTATCGTTATTAAATAGTTAGGTGAGTTTAACGTTATAAACTAAGCGTTAGCATGAGTAACCGAATGTATTCTGTTACTTTTTGTTCAGTTTCTGAGTATAACACAAAACCGAATAACGTTATAATAAGTATACCATTGAATAACGTTATTGCAATAACGTATTCATTTGCATTCTGTAGATTTGTTACGGTACGATAATAAAATACAAAATGTAACGTAACTAATACATAACGAAAATCAAGCAGTTATTTGTACATATAAAAATTGTATAACGAATTATTTTGTTACAAGGCCGAATAACGTTACAATTTTGTTACGTTAAGTTACGGATCCCTGCATTATGCCTATTGGCAACACATGCAAAAATCTGCCTAAAACAAATATTTTACAGTGGAATATCCAAATGCAGTTATAAAAATGAGCTACAGACTTTACTTTTCCACAAATATTTTACTTGATCACAGAAGAACCAACCAGGGTATTAAGCAAGCTTCCAAACAAAACACATCTAGCTACAATTGAAAACTTACATGTATTTTTATTCTTAAACAGCCTTAGTGCTGCAATCTATGTTCTGAAAATTGATTTAATGATATTTTCAGGATGTATTTTATTGGCCACGTTAGGCATTAGAGCTTCAATATTATTCTACTATAGTATTGTTGTAGGCCAAATTGGATGTGTTGCCAAAAGGCAACACATGGCTTTTAAGGGTTAAATAGTGTAAAAAGTTTTGTGAAATAATAAAATTCTTCGATTAATAAAATTTATTGGCAGTTACTTGGATGTACAGCAAGAGGCATTTTAGTATTTACACCTCTTTTTTGCAAAACAAGCAAACAAACAAGGAAATGTACAGCTTATATAATTTAAAAACTTGAACAATAAATTTTAATATGTATGTACAAATATATATAAATATGACCAAAATAATTTATAACAATAATAAATAAGATCAAACCATTGTTGTATCATGCAAAACAATTGCATGATTAAACTAGAAGTGATTATAATGAGATAATTAAAATACAACTGAAATGTATTACTTGAGAAAATAATTTTGACTTTCAAACACAACACATAGTTTATTATAATACAATGGATTGTTAGGGCTCTGGATATCTTTATATATACATACAAACCAAATGTGATTTGGTACAACATAATCTAAAACCCTTTAACAGAAACAAAATGATGCAAATCTGTCTAATGGAAACAGGTGTCTGTGTTTACTTTTATAAACTACATATAAGAGAAACATCCAGATATATCTAATGAAATGTTATACTTCATTATCTTAAAAGGGAGAAAACTATGCAACTGTTAGGTTTCTAATTTTGTTGAGACTTTGAGAGTCCTACATGGTCTTTTTCTAAATTTCAAAGATCATTTTTTAATAACACCCCAAATTAATAAAAACATTTTTAAATTAAACACAGACATACATGAAGGTTCACAAGTAGGAATAATGTCTTTAAAAGTTATTCCTGCAGACTCTGCGATTTTAAAAAGTGGGTAAAACATGCACTGTAGCACATCAGTACAATTCCAGTTGATCTTGATGAAATAAAAAATAATTTTATAAAAGGATTTCTGTAAAATTTCTGATTACCATTTTTATTAGTGATTACAGTCTATTGTAATTCTGATATTAAGAAATCTAAAATAGAGAAATGACTTGCAAAATTAACCTGTAAGCACAAATACATAACGAGTAGATGAAAGCATAAAAAATGTTAAGCATTTTGGATTCATATTACAAATGCAGAACTGCATCCAAAGATTTTTTGTTTATCTTGACAAAAATGCATATGATGCTACTGTCGAAATAAAAAGCTTAAGATCTGCCTAGTGCAAACTTCAATTCTTTACTGAGAAAGTTTATTTTATAAATATCTGGTCTTTTCTTTCTGTCAAAGAATAAGTTTTTCCACCTTTCCCAATACCTTGGGAACCCTATAATGGTTTGAACTTTGCAGTTGTGTATTAAATGTGTTGTCACCATCTCTTTTGGTGAAAGGTAAAGGAAAGACGATCCAAAAAATATACACACCTTGGAAAGATTTTTAAAAGTAGAACAGCCAAAAATAAATAAGATACAGTTTTTCATTCCATGTGGACACCACCTGGGTACTCTAGGTATCAGACATAAAGGCTGCATTAGTGTCCAGGAGCATCTAATGCTATTGGAAGGAAAGAAGGGTAGAAAATGCAAAGGATGGGATATTTTTAGTTTGTTTCAGAGTGCAGTCATACAGGTCAAATGGCTTGTCAAGGAAGCAAGTGTGTAGGGGACCGACTTTGTAGTAACAAGATTATTTATCACCACTAAAACCTTCCTGGAATGTCACTGGTCTTGGATGTCAATTAATTACTGACCACCTGTCATTGATGGTTTTGGACAAAGGGAAATTCTCCCTTTTGTGCCTTCCATTGATAATATAGGTCCTAGGCTTGGAAGAAAACTAACATCTGTGTTTAAAAAACAGTTATCCCTTTCCCTAAAAAAATTCATACCTAGAATTAGAGTGTGTTGTTGCTTTTATCCTTAGTTATTAATAGTTCTGTTAAAGCGTTTCATGCATACATTTGTGTGTCCAAAAACAAGCTGCAAAACACAGAAGTCAGCTCTGATAGTTCTCAAATTAATATTAAAGTACATAGAGTTGTACTGTGTGCAAGATATCTGCACAAGCAAACCACCAGGATACTAGTCATATCTGCCAACCCATAACAGAATAAAACATTAAGGGACCGCACATTCATTTATAAATCACAATTTTGAAGATTCTGCTGTAGTTTTACACATTTCTTTCAAATCAATATTTTTGATCTTAAAAACATAGGTTTAACAACATAGAACTTGGTTTATGTTACGACTGCAATGTGTCACAGGATGTAAAATTAATAATGATTCAAACTAAGTGTTTTTACAATTACAGTAGCATGTTTTTCATCCAAAGATTTATTGCGCCCAAATTAACTTTTTACTTTTGAAGTGAGAAGCAGAAAACTTTCAGCTTAAGATATGTACATTATATTTTGATACTTATTACAAGAATGCAGTTTTTTAAATGCAATGATAAAAAGCAATTTTCAGAATTTAGTGGCAAACATTTAAGCCAAGTGAAATATACTGAATTCTGTGATGGGTGGGAAACTATATAATAGTAATCTTCATTAGTGATTTAATCTTTCATGATGTTTTTAGCAGTAAAGGACCATTAAACCCTTTCATACCACATTGACTTTAGCATTGAAGACACTCATAACAAAAAGTAATTCCCTGTGATTTCAATTTACTATTGCCATCTAGTGGATGAAAGACAACAGATAAATCAACATATGATACAGCTTTACAGCCAAACCACAAATTTTAAGCATAGTGTAATAATTAAGTAACAATTACAGTGAATGTAATAAAATAGAATAATGATGTACACTTGTACATAATGTTTTTTTGGATCATGAGAGTTTCATCATGTACGGATGTACATCATGGTGCACAGAGATTTAACATTCAGTTTTCATTACATACAAAACATATTAAAGGTAAAAGGAAAGGAAATGTCTAATAAACCTCACTATTAAATAGGATATCAAAAAAGTTTCCTTTTCAAACAAGCTAAATACATCACCAGCACATGAATAATTTTCTTAAGAGGATTTAAATTAAACTTTATATGTTAATTTAATGTATAAAGTATTGTTTTTCATAAAAAGTGATTCATAAACTGTATAATAAAAACATTTTGTAATTAAGTTGTGTGTTTTTTAAAGTTATCCACAAAAATTTAATAAATTTGGTTCACATTTTCATAATGTTTTGATAACTACCTCCAGTATCTTCAAATTTCCACAAAATTATAAACATTTTTTGTTTTTTAGTTTAAATGCTACAAAGCTGCCTATTAGGTTTATATTTTACTCTTTAATAAAATCTTTTGGTATTTTACATAGCTCCTACAAAAGCTGAAGTGTGCTACATATTTTCTATGGACTATCTTTTCACATTATTTTGTTTAAAACAGTTTCTGTAAAGTGCCACCCGGGTTGTGCAGTGGTTAGAGAGCCATTCTACCACAGCACGAGTCTGAGTTCGATTCCCAGCATAGGCTTGGGTGTAATTTCATCCGTCACTTCTTAGGAGACAGTGCTGGTACACCTATTAGGTGCCTCCATAACAAAGAGACCAGTAATTTCAGCTTTGGTAGTGGCCAATGCCTATATGGCAAGTGCCCGCCATTAGAACAAAAAAAAAAGTTTCTCTTAGCCCTTTCATTATTAGTGATAAATGTATACAAATGTCCAAAGAGATTTTTCAAACTGTTCAATGAGATAAGCCCCACAAAAAACATAAATAGAATATACTCCCCATTGATACCCCCCCCTCCCCGGATGGCTTTTTTTTTTTTTCTTTTTCAGCATGCCATCGAAATTTTATTCTAATTGATTATTAAAGTACTGATCTTTTTCCTCTAAAGAAAAAGGAGACTAAAATGGTAGAAGCAGAAGTTTTATGTTCTGCTTTGAGAGTAGAATTATATTTTCCTCTTGCTCCTTCTCCCCTTAAAAGAGCTGATAAAAGTAAAGGTTGACAATTGCATTTATGTGTTGGAGTGAAAATGATTCTGTAAGTTCAAAAGAGCTAAAGCAAATTTTGTTTTGAATGTTATAGTAAAATTTATGCTAAAACTGAAATACTCTTTTCATATATTTTCAATTAGTCTTTAAGTATTTTCTTTATTAAGTAGATTAATAATTATATATTTCTCTTTTTTACAGTGCTTATTAACTACAGCTTTAAGATTCAATACCAAATTTTATAACTATGTTAAACTATGTATACTTTTGTTGTGAGTTAATTCTTATATTTTTGGGGGAGGGGGAGGATGTGTAAATTTCATGACTGCTTAAAATGGAATTTTAAATATTTTCAGCCCTATTTATTCATCATCTGAAGTTTTGTCACAGTTCATTTACATATTATAAATGTTGAATCAAATTGTGAATAACTTTAAAAACACACAATTATTTGTAACTATTTTGCACTTCAAATTTGAAAGACTTTAATAGCACTTAAGTTTGTAACTATTTAAAGTATGAAAATTAATAGTAAAACATTTTTAGATTCCACTGCTTATTTTGAGTGATTTGACTAACTTTATTTTGTAAACAAAGTCCTATTTGCATCGAAACATGTTTTAGGATGAAAATTATATAATAAAAATTCAAGTTTTAAAGTTAGTATCACAATATTGCAGCATATTTGATATATCAGGGGCCTGTGAAGAGTGAATCTAAGAGCAAATTTTAGTTGTCATATATACTAAAATCACAAAGCTTTTATCTAACATTAGCTTAAAATTATTGTTATAGATCAGGATTTACATACTGAAGCAACATTTGATGAATATGATCATGATTTAAAATTTTAGCAATATCACAGACGGTATTTCCATAAAGATCAGGAGTCTCAATGTTAACATTGTGTTCTAAAAGGTATTTAACAACATCTTCAAGATTCATTTCAACTGCCTAGGAAAGAAAAAAAGATGGATAATTTTTAATTTATTAAATAACAAAACATGTTTTCCAGATATACTAAAATATGATTTCATGAAAGAACATTATTCTTTAAACCTTCTCAATGGTTAGAATTTTTAATAATCCTAACACTTATTTTTCTGGGAAAAAAAAATCAAGCTACCTGATAATTAAAAAATAATGTATACAGACTTGCCAACCTGAGAAAATCAAAATGTGTAAAACAGCATGCAAACAGAAATTTCAATGCTTTTTGCTATACAACGCGTGAGCATTATTTTTCACCTTTTACCATAGAATGCACGAGTATTATTTTTAATGCATTTTATATCACAATTATTTAACTAATAATACACATAATTAATAAGAAAATAAATACTTATGTATGTGTTACACCAATATTTCAACCATATATTGTCATCAATCAATAGTTAATTTGATAAACCTTAGTAGTATACAGCCGGATATCCGGTAGAGCAGTCGGATATCTGGTAGTTATGATCGGATATACGACGGTATTTTGGATATTGAAAAATCAACCGGATACTGGTTACGTACTTACCCTTATAGCATTTTTAATTTCTAAAATTGCACAGAAAAGGTTAAATATAATTAACTACTGATTTGAAGTTTTATTAAATAAAGCTAAGAACAATAGAAGAAAATGAAGTTGTTGAATAAAAGGCAAATACATCAATTAACACACCATTTTCTATATTTCTGGTAACTAACAATTTATTAATTATGATCACTTAACTGACTTGAAAAAACTCTCATTTTGTGCTGCCTTCAAAGCAGCAGCAGTAGTTGTGTTGGCTTTATTCAGAAAATCTGAAGTAAAAGTTTTCTCGAAGCAAGATTTTTCGCTGTCGGCTTTCACAATAAGAAGGCTTTCCAAAGTCTTTTTAGACAAGTTGCACTCAATTCATTTCTGTTTTTTCGAATAATACTGAAAACCCTCTCACATTCAGCATGGTCAGCTGCTGAAATGGAAACATTGTGCTTGATTAAGAAAGATGTAAATAACAGTTCTGCATGATGAATGTCTGACTGTCTGTCCTCTTTGAAAAACATTTGTAGACTTTTGCTGCTGTTAGCAGGTTTTACATTTTCACTGTGTTTTGACAAACTCATGTGGCAAGAAACATCATACTTCCCTCTATGAGAAATGCTGAAATCACTTTGGCACATGTTACAATAAGCAAATTTTGTTCCTTTGACAGATGATACTGTACATGCCCATTCTTTGCTATAACTTTGTTTATAAGTTTGAAAATATGCTATTCTCTTTTATCAAAAATAATCCTCAGAAAATCAATCGAAGTATGCTCATACTACCGTCTACCACTGTCTCTCAACCGCAAAGTGGGCATGAGCTGATAACAAAAAACACCACGTGAGACACACAAGTCACAGGAGAAAGACCTACTCCCTACTAAGCGATTCTCCCATTCGCTCTACTCACGACGTCATGACTGGGTAATCACTGGGTCATGACTGGGTAAACCAATTAAGTAAGAAATACTCGACGTCTCATCTGGTAAAAGGAGATTTTTTTTTCTTTGCCTCAGAGGCAGCTAAGAAAAATATTTTGATGCGCACTGCCTCAACATGGATGTGCAATGTGGATCATGGTGCCGATGCAACCACTTAGATCCATATTGAAAAGGCCAAAAAGGTCCAAGCATAGAATATCATTGCAATTTAAAACCTAATACATTTCTTTTAATATCAATTTCAATTTTAAAGTACTAGGAAGAAGATATCTGGAAAAGCATAAAAAAAGCACTGTATGCGTAAAGCGTAAACAGCAGTTGAAATGCGTAAAGTTTACGCATAATGCATAAAAGTTGGCAAGTCTGTGTATATAAATAAGAAATTTTTAAAAATTTAAATCTTAAAAACAATTTAAGACCTTGCACAGTTATCCCTTCTTGATAAGTGTGCCACCAGTTTCTATAATGATTTTACCAAATCAAATACTTACATAATGTATTGCAGCTCTTTTTGTATGGTCAGTATCATTAAGATCTGCACCAGCCAGTTGCAAGGACTGGATTCTTTTCAGATTTCCTTGTTTAGCAGCACTTTTAAAAAAATATATAATTACTACAGCATTCAAACTAAGATCTAAATACTAAATCAGATAGAATAAACTGCATAATAATGTATAAACTAGCTGCATATCCGTTCTTCACATGAGAGGAAACTAATACAGTAAACAAAGGTAGATCAAGCCTATTGGAGGCCCTGGTGGTAAAATTTTTGGGAGCCTTAAGCTCAAGTTCCCTCCATAATTTAGTAGATTAAGGGTACTATCAGTTTTTTTTAGTGAGGGGGGAGTACTGAACGCTTTCATTCAATTGCTTTAACAATAAAATTAAACTCACAGAAAAAAAAAAAAAACTTAGAAGATAAAAGAATTTATTAAATAGCAAACTAACACATAATCAAAAAAGAAACTTTATACAACTGCTTAAGAAAGTGTTTTATACAAACTTGCTTCTTGTTTTATCTTTTGCAAATTCATCAATAATTTTTATGATGCTTATCTTTGCCAAAATTGCCTGCTTTATATACAATAAAGCCAAAATGTTTAATCGTTCTTCCCAAGGGCGTATTAAAGGGGGGCGCGGAGGGGACAACCGCCCCCTGAGAAAAAAGAAATAATGTAAAAGATCCCATTTTACTTCCATAAAATGTATGTATATGTCAATCTTCTAACCATCCACACCGACAGGCTAACCGCCCCCCCCCCCCCAACAAACTTGCATTAATCTGCCACTGGTTCTTCCCTGTCATAGTTCTTCAGGCACATAAATTGTTAAAATAATTAAATATACCACTGGAATAACAGTTTATACTAACCCATCAGATGGCAAACAAGTCAAACATTGACACAACAGACCCTCTGGGGGGGCCAAGGCCTGTGCTGCCCAACCGCGCCTTCCCGACCACAGGCTCTGAGATGCGGATGCATTTGTCTCGGCCTTGTGGTCAGCCTGACCTGAAGCCCCCAGAGTTTGCCCCCAAGCAAGCTTGGTCCTCATTTTATCGACCCACTCAAGGGAAGAAAGGCTGAGTTGACCTTGCCGAGATCGGCATTCAAACCATTGACTTGTGGAATGGCAGCGCAGTGCACTAACCATTACACCACTGGGCTTCAAATTATAAACCAGAGAACTAAATATAAAAAGAGATGCCAGAATCAAAATGCTAAAATTAACGTAATAATTCAGTTAAAATATACTAAAAAAAATATATTCAAGAACTAAAAAATAAAAAGATAATTAAAAGAGCACAAGAGGTGAGGCATTATAAAACTAAATATGTAAGGCTCAGATGTTAAAAAAAATTGTAAACATTGGAGCTAGAAATCAGTAATATAAGTCAATGTTTTTTGTCATAAGATTTGTAGTTCAGATGGAGATTATTTTAAAGAACTCTCACAGGTATGATTACAGTAAAAAAAAAAGAAAATCAAGATTTTTTGAATGGTTATAGTCACTTTCTTCTTGTGTAAATAGACAAGGGCACTGAAAAATCATAAATGGCATTGGAACAGGCACAGAGCCAGACTATTTCTGTAGGAGAGCCTCAAAAATTTTCTAGGGTTTTTCAAATTTACACACACACACACACACACATATTATAACATTTTGAATACCAGTCATTAATAAGTGAATTTAGATGTTATAAACTTTTAATAAAATGTTAAGATGAAACCCAGTGGTGTAATGGTTAGCGCACCGCACTGCCGTCCCACAGGTCCGGGGTTCGAATCCCGGGCTGGGCAAGGTTGACTCAGCCTTTCATCCCTTGAGTGGGTCGATAAAATGAGAACCAAGCTTGCTTGGGATCAAACACTGGGGGCTTCGCGTCAGGCTGACCACCTGTCCGAGGCATATACATACGCACCCCAGAGCCTACGGTCGCAAAGGCGTGGTTGGGCAGCGCAGACCTTGGCCCCGCAGAGGGGCTGTTGCGCCAATGTTTGACTTTTGAAAATGTTAAGATGTTATAATTCCAAACATTTTTTTTTCATGCATTTTTTATTACAAAAGATGTCATAGATTTCTCTTTATCAATTTTCTAAAAGTTACTCATTTTAATCTTCACAACAAATAAAAAATTTATGCTTAAGAAAGAAAGTTTTGCTAGCATTACGTATGTATACACACATACGTACATATCTAGTAGGATATATATATATATATATATAGTACATAACTTATAATAGTAACATACAGTGACCTCTCACTTATATGTGTTTTAAGGGACCGATTTAAACTTGCGTAGAACTGAAAAGGTTTTACTTTCCAACTCTTCTTCTAAATTATCAGAGACAAAACATTTGAAAAAAAGTTCAGCTTTATTTTCTCAGTTTAAAAAAAGTAATATTATGCTTTAAAATATTTAACTATACACTATTTAGTTTAACTTTTAATTCAAAAATAGAATGTACGTATAATTTTATTTTACATAGGAGAAACTGTACTAACATTGCTTTATCAAAACATCATCAATACTGCAGTTTATTTTTGTTTAGGCAGCATTTGTAATACAATCTTTTGTAATTCATTAAATATGTTATTGTATTTGAAATTAAATCATAGTTTTACAATTAATGCCTCAATTTTTCTAGGGCTCCTAAAGCAGTAGCACAAGATGGAATAGAAAGATCAGTTGCATCATTATCATCTTATTATCATCATCTTTACCCGTAATTCATCAAAAACAGTTTCAATGTCTTAGTTTACTTAATATTATATTTTCATCAACATTCAAATTTATGTTACCATGTAAGAAAGTTATCAGAACTCTGCACAATCAGTCAAAGCCAACTTTTAAAGGATTTGAACCTAAACCTTGATCCACTCCACCTCACACCCCACCCTAGTCATTACTGAGCATAAATTGTATTATTGTTCAATTTTTCAATCAATAGTTACTTATAACTTAACATACGTTTCCTCCTCCCATTCATTAACTATCAGTTTTTGCTTTTAGTCAGTTTTAAAACTCGAAAAATGTTCAAATTAGTCTTTACACTCTTTAAAGGAAAAAAAAGCACTAAAAATATAGAATATAATCACATGATAAATTTTACTTTGGAAAAGCCTTTACAATACTAAAGAGCTTTCTAGAGCCTGTTCATACAGTTGAGCACTGCTCAAGGGCATAAGGATAATAAAGTGCAGTGCACCTGAATTCAAAAATGCCATTGTAACATCAAAAAAAGTGCCAAACCTTAAATGAAAAAAAAAAGGAACAAAATTTAAACTTAAAATAGAGAAATAAATGTTGTTGAATGCATTGATTATAAAAAACTTTCCATCACAATCTTGATCAAGACATATGATTTGGTTGTCAACATTACCCAATAGAAGGCAAGTTTTGAGGGAGGGAAGGTAAAACAAAAGAGAAAATTTCCCCAAAGGCACTTCTTGAATGTGGCTTTAGAGCTATAAACAAAATTTTTGCCCTTAGAGAATGCTGAAAATTTTCTCATTCTCTTTTCCACAGATTGCAGTTTACTAGATGGTGAGGTAAGGGCAATCGGGCTGCAGTAGCCGAACTGGGGGAGGCATCAGTCTCACAGCTGAAAGGTTGCGAGTTTGATCATGGGACCAATCAAAAACTGCCTAACGATCTACAGATTGCAGTTTACTAGATGGTGAGGTGAGGGCAATCGGGCCGCAGTAGCCGAACTGCCAAACTGGGAGAGGCATCAGTCTCACAGCCGAAAGGTTGTGAGTTCGATCATGGGACCAATCAAAGACCGCCTAACGATTGGTAGTGCTGTAATCTGTTGGCTCCTGAATGAGGTAGAAATGAACTGTTTGGGAGTCTGTGGTAGAAATGAACACACTTGTCAGGTACTGCCGCTATTTATCTAATCTGGATTTGGGGCTGGCATAAAATGCTATAAAGCAGAGGTGCCGAAGCCCCCATAATCCAAGAAAACAAGACAGAAGGCAATTACTAATTACAAGGCTATTGACTATGTCAGATTGTGAGGAAAACAGGTAACTGGAAGTTCACAAGCATTTTGGAACTGGACTACCTGTTCATCCTCTGTTTAAGAAGTTATTTTTACTGCATTGTGTTCATGAATGCAATAAAATAGGCAAAGAAAATGTACGATGTTTCAAGGGATTGCAACAGCTTAGTAGAATTCCATATTTGAGAGCAGAAAATCTTCACTCTAACATACAAGGACATACATTGTAAAATTTAAACCCTATACTTTTTCAACCCATAAGTGTCAATTGGTGCCTATTGCTTTTGCTATAGGGGGACTTTGATTTTAAGAGGGAGTGCTGAGTCATTCATAGTGCCCCAAGCCTTGCATTGGAAGAAAGAACACACATGACAAAAATTGATGACATACAATACTTGAAAGGTAGAGCATTGTAAAGAACCAATAGCAGCACAGAGGGGAAGTGCCTACACACTTTTCATAACTCACATCAATAGACAGCTGCATTAATGCCTACAAAGATAGGCATGTTGAAAACTTATAATTCCAATATGTTTTTTATCTCTGTTTTCCTTCACTGGCCATATTTAATCATTTTAAAACTATTCTAGTTTTTAAAAAATTTAAAGTTCGGTGAATGGTTTATGTTATGCAAATATCACATTTTTTATTTTTAATCTTTAGGAAATATCTATACTGAGTTTGCCCGACGAATGGCTGAGTATATAGTGCTCTGTACTGAAGGCAGAAAACACCAGGTTCAAACCCAAGTCGCATCCATCAACCTAGTCAAGTGGAGTTTTCCATGGTTTTCTCCGAAACTTCGCATAATACGGGTTAGGATCCACAGAGACAGATCCTGCAAAGGGCAACCCCCCGCCCTCGGCCTAGATAATCGGCATATATTCCAAAAATCAAATCAATTATACTGAGTTCTATTGTTACTTGACATAAGCATTTCTTGACTACTTTAAAATTCTTTTCATTCTTCGTAAAGCACTTATTTATAAACTTTGATTTCAACATTGTGTGAAATTACTTTGGATCGTAGCTTTTATCTAGGTTGTTCTGGTTACATTTATTCTGCTTTTGTGGTAAATTTATAGTTAGAAATGAGAATCCTCTATCTAGAAAACGATAGCTATGAGTGAGAATAGAAAGTGTGTAAAGTGCAACAGAGTCCCATTTATAAATTAACATTGTTATGAGTGTGACATCCCCTTCTAGTTTAATAATAAATGTTTAAAAGATGAAATTTTTTGTAAATGACTTTTTAAAGATAGAACTTTATTTTACCAATTGGAATTTTTTGTATACGGAGTCACCATAAGTTTTTATTGATTATATCTCCCCTTATAAAATGCATACCATAAAAAGTAGCTGCATGCCATTAGAAAACTTTGTAACTAGAAGTATAATGTTAATATCAGCTGTTAAAATGATCAAACATAATTTTGATAAATTTAAATACCTGCATAACATGTCTCCTATAGTACTTGATGGGAGATTCAAATAGCCGCCAGCTTTTACAACTAGTTTAATAACATCATGATGATCATTCTCTACTGCATTCATTAGAGGTGTTCTGTGCTCTCTATCTCGCATATGAACACTTGCACCATGTTTTAGTAAATATTCTACTATTTTAAGATTACCATCTGAGCAGGCAATGTGTAAAGGTGTGCGAAAATCATAATCACAAGCAGACAGATATGCTCCCTAGATAAAATCATCAACAATGTTAGTATAATTTTTAAAAAGAACAAATGATATAGTGTAAATTATACTTTCTAGAACTTTAATAACATTTAAACATTAATTAAATATAAAAAAAGAGTTGATGTTTATTTCTATATTACCTGCATCCTAGCAAACACATTACTATTGGCAACATAATTTAACGGTATTGGGCATGCTGGGAAAATGGTTTGTGTCAGATAGAAGGTGCATTGCTGGCAACTACAAGGCACCATATGACCGGCATTTGAAAAATTCATAAGTGCCAGAGCAGTGCTGATAATGGCGACGTGCCTATAGTGATTACATGTGTATAACATGACATGCCCAACAAAATTAACAGCATGTCAGTGTTTAAAATGCACTATTTTAAACAATAGTACCACTATTAGGGGTCAGCACTATTTTTCAGTAATCAACTGATAATCATTTGGTACAGTGTTGCCATGAAATTTTGTAACATTAATTAAATAACAATTTTTAAATACATTACAGTGTATGAACAAGGAGAAGTAAATAGAGGATTCAAGGATGAGCATCGTCACAACCTGCTGATTATTGAGAGGGGCTGAAGAACACCAAAATCTACTCTTCTTCCTTATCTTTGTTAATAATTAATTCAAAATATTCAGGAACCCCTGGGTTGCAATGCTTATGGATTCAAGAATCGACATATACTACTACTAAATTATAAATTTATTCATAAAAATTTTCACAGAGCAGTGCTGATAATGGCGACGTGTCTATAGTGATTACATGTGTATAACATGACATGCCCAACAAAGTTAACAGCATGGCATTCTTTAAAATGCACTATTTTAAATAACAGTACCACTATTAGGGGTCAGTGCTATTTTTCAGTAATGGACTGATAATCATTTGGTACAGTGTTGGCATGAAATTGTAACATTAATCAAATAACAATTTTTAAATACATTACAGTGTATGAACAAGGAGAAGTGAATAGAGGATTCAAGGATGAGCGTCGTCGCAACCTGCTGATTATTGAGAGAGGCTGAAGAACACCAAAATCTGCTCTTCTTCCTTATCTTTGTTAATAATTAATGCAAAATATTCAGGACCTCCATGGGTTGCAATGCTTATGGATTCAAGAATCAATATATACTACTACTAAATTATAAATTTATTCATAAAACTTTTCACAAATTGTACCATTTTTTGACAGCTTTGCTGAAATTTCCCAGTAAAATTAAATGTAGATTTTTTTTCACAATGTCTTCTTTCCACAAATGTAGATTTTTTTTCACAATGTTAAATACCCTTCAAAATCCATACAAACTTGGGTGCAGAGATATAACAGACAACTACCATGGAGAAAGGGAAAGCACTGGGGCCAGTCTTCTCATGTTATATTCAAAAGCAGAAAATATTTAGATGAAACAGTGTTTTCACTGAAAATTTTTAAAAAATATGGATCAGAGTATTTCATTTTTTGCAGGAGTTCTGGGGTTGTTGGGTAACTTTTAAAAAGGTTTAAGTAGTCTTACTGCACTCTTATAATTCAAAGAGGTACTTAAAATTCCAAAATAGCATAGATGAACAAAAGTACTACAAAATAAGCATGAACGTCCATATCTATGGGCAGGGAGTTACCATTGCCCCCAACTGTTAGGGAAACTATATATTACCATAATAATTTATATACTGGTATAAAATAGAAATGTTCAATACTAAAATATGTATCTTTCTGGAGCAGGACCCCTGACTTATCCCCCTAACAAACAATCATATAGGCATTCATAAAAATAAGTGATTGAACCCAAATAGTTGCTGTAAAATACTACTCCATATTGTGTACACCCATCAGAAAAAAAACTAATTCTACAACAAAAAGATACAAAATTCACAAATACATTAATCACTAAGCTATGTTAAAAATTCAGAGAATGGAATCTTTCTGTTAAAAAACAAAAATTATTAAGAGTATTTTGAAATCTCATCAAATTGGTGATTTTTGCTTCTCATGTAGTACAGATGAGTTTGGGCTCATTTTTTAAAGCCCGAGCCCGAAATTTCAGCTAATAGATAAATAAAAGTCAATCACTTCATTGACAGAATATCATAAGACTTGCTGTTTGTGCAAATTAAAAACAAATATAATAGCAAACTCTTTATGCACATTATAATTCTTTATATTCAAGTTTATTAAATAAATAATTAATATATTTCTCCCATGAATGATTTTTAAAAATCTGTTTACAAGGAGTATGTCCAATAAAGGAGAAATTTCTCAAGTGCCCGAGCCTGAACACAATTGCAAATTTCAGAGACTGAGCCCAGTTCAGGCTGAGCCTGTCTCATCTCTGATGCATACCTCTCTCTCCCTTTCCTGAGCTGTTTCTGATGTTATTTTATTTTAAGCAAATGGGAGTTTTCCTTCTCCTGCTTTGTGTTGAGCTATACTTCTACAGTTAAATTGTTGATTAAGGACTTTTTGGAAATTGAATATGGGGAATGGCTCTTTCCATTGCAGTGCTGAACTCGGAGATCATGAGATTCTAAAAATGTGAAATGGAGTAATATTTTACCTAAAGCGACCAGTACTAAAAGGTATATTTGTCTGTAATTGCTTGTGGTAATGTCCCAGTTCCAGATGTCTATACCTTACTTTATAATTGTTAAATATGAATTAACGAAAGTAAGGGTTATGCTTTTACACAATATTCTGTACTCACAAATTAAACAAATTAGGATAATGTGTACAAAGTAAGTTTTATCCGTTATTAACAGTATTAAGAACTAGTTTTTATAATTATTTTTACTATAAATATAGTTTTAACATGAGGTTTTTTCATGTTATATCTTACTAGCTGTATAGCAATTTACATTTAAATTGAAAATAAGAAGTGTAATAAAATTTTATTAGTTCCCACACTCTACATATTTATCTGGTGTAGGATTTTTTTCACTTATTATTATTTGTTTAGTAAAAGCACACACATTAAAATAAAAGTTTATTTCTGTAATTTATATGTGAACATATTTCATACACCCTGTACTTAAACAAGAATTTCTTAAAAGTGATACGAGTGAAACTGCGGTAAAAGCTTTAGCTTACGAAACCATAAATTCCCGCTACCCGAAAGAAAAGGGGCTGCGAGTATATACTGATGGCTCCAGGATGGGTGACTCAACCAATGCTGGCGCAGGTGTTCATTGTGAGCTGTTTTCTTTATATACACCAATCGGCCCTTTTGCAATTGCCTTTGATGGTGAAATAGCTGCCATTCACCAAGTCCTCTTACAACTACAACCTTGTTTCGGGCTCTTTTCAAAGATGGTTTTCTTATCAGACTTTAAAGCTGCCCTTCAGGCCATTGACTCACACAATGATTCCTGTTCCTCAGTTGTTGATGACTGCTTTGATCTTCTTAATTGGCTCTCAAGTACAGACAAACAGGTTGTCCTCCAATGGATCCCTGCCTATTGTGGAGTTCAGGAAATCAGACCACCAATTTTTTGGCTAAGAAAGGAGTAGTTGTCCTTCAAACATCACAACCTGGCCTCCCCTACAATACCATCAAGTCAATTGTCAAGAAAGCCTTCAGTCTCCTTTTTCAAGGAACTCACTTCTATTGATAGAAATAAACCATGGATTGATCAAATTCAAGTAGTACCCAAATGGTCAAGAAAGAAATCTGTAGCAAAGTTCCGTCTCATTTCTGGTCATGAGTGCCTTCAAAAGCACCTGTACCATATCAATGTCGTATAAGACTTTCTTTGTCCCTAATGTAACCTTAGGAGGATATGGATTTCCTGCATTATGGATTAGTCTCCAAAACTGCCCTGCTCTTCCATGCATTCCTATTTTAGAGCACTACTGGGTGGCGAGAAATGCCTGAGTTTATAGATTTACTGAACACTGTTACTATTTTCCTGTCCTGTTCAATTCTCATAATAATTCAGTTGTCTTGTAACTCTGCCATTGGAAGAAAAAATGTGAACATATGAAGGCAAGTAGCTACAAATATTCTGATAAAGCTTGATTATTATCATTTTCTTACCAGAAAAATAAATTTCTGTAATGTGTAAAGTTAGCGTTCTCTGGCTATGTCCCAGAAAAAAAACTTTAGTTTATTGCTTTAAAAAAAAGTATTTGTTGTGTTGATTTTTTCTATTGCACAGCTTGATTTTTCAAACTATTATATTAAATCATGAGTAAAATATAGCAATCTAATAAAATATCAATTTAATCAGTTATTTCATAAGAGAAAATTTCAGAAATTAAGGTTTGCTCAAAAACATTCATTACATTTTATCTTAATCTTTCACATTAATAATTATAATAAAATTAAAAAAAGAATTTTGAATTTACCAAAAAATAAATAATGGAATTATGTGTAAATAACGAATTTTTATAAGCTGTTGAATTTTTTCTTTAGTGTTGTAATTACAGGACACTCCCTCCATTCCACATAGGTTGGGACTAAGGGTTGTGCGGATTATAGAATTTTTCAGATAATAGGTCATTTTGTAAACACGGGAAAAAATGTGTATTTTACTAAAAGATATTGGCAACAGTACACATATAATTAGACAGAACTGAAACCAAACTGGTCATAATAGTTATTTTGCAATAATATACGAAAAATAATACACTACTTTTTTTTTCAATTTAAAAGGGTATATGTTTTAATTTTTTAATAACATTTGAAACTGCACTTGACAATTTTGTCTAGCAGCTTATTAATAGGTATTCTTTGTGCTTGGAGGCACTAGTTTATTTATTTATGTGTGCTTATTAAAAGTATTATTTAGTTGTATTTACTAGTTTGTTTCTTCCCAAAACATATATTGCTCTAAAGTAATGTAAAATTATACTGAATGAAAATCTAATCCCATGTCTTTCAGACCTGCTACAGCTTTTCAGAAAAAAAGGCTGAAGATTTCACACAAAGCTATCGTTGCTAGAGAAACTAAAATAATACCATACCAAATGTACTCGAATCATACCAAGCCAAAATCGCATAGCTTTTAATAGATTTTTATAAATAAATGTAACACTTTTTTTTTATAACAAATACTTATAATACTTTATTATTTTAAAATTTGAAGATTGAGACATATCAAAACATCAGACTGGCTATGTAAACTAGTTATATGAATTTCAAATTTTAAGAACTATACTTAAAGAGTATATTTATAGAAGAAAATTACACAATAAGAAAACACACAGGGATTCTCAAACAAAATATATTTAATTTCAAAGTTAGAATTTCAAGATTGTTAAAGTTAACATGAAATCACATTTGGATTCAGTCATATAAACAATTTATATTAATTTTAAATTATTACTAAAATTTAAAGCCATATTTTTAGAAAACTAGGACACTTGGCAAAAAGTTTTAAGATAAGAAGCTTTTTTAGCTGCAACAGTGCAACAGAAATTGCAATGAAACAAAAATTGTAAGTTTTTTTTCTTGTTTTAATGAGGCCATCTTAAAAAAATTCCACTTTATTTAGGGCAGATATTAACTTTAAGTTCATATAAAGACATTTATTTTTTCTTCAACTCTTTGTTTTTCATTTTTTGCACCGTGATTCCAAGTTTTCTTTTATGTTTTAACCTGCTTGAAGAAATTTCAGCAATTTTTTCTTGCATAGGAGGAAGACTATTATTGCACGCAACTTTTTTCTTTTCTTCCAATTCTTTATTATACAGCATTCTTGCTGATCTCAAATTATGGCACAACTTTCTATCTCTAGGATGGTATAAATAGTTTTTTTTTCAGATTATTCTACAGCAGATTATATTTCACTGTTTGAATGGCCGAATACATTTCTATCTGCATTTTGCCAGATTTTAATCAATTATGTCCTTCATCACACTAAAGGATCCCTCAACCAATGGTCCATGGAAACAGCTTAATACTGCCTTGACAATCTTGCTTATGGTAGCATATTTGAGCATCTGAAAAACATTTTTCCACCAACTGTCTATTGCTATTAACTGTCCTGAATCATCAATTGGCGACGGTAGGGTTTTATCTACTTCATATTGAAAAATCTCCAAAGTGAATTTTTCTTTTTCTTCACTAGTCAAAGCTGTTGGTAAAGAATATGATCGCTGCCATAACCTTAGGCAAGTAACATGATGCTCTCGTGCTGTTGGGTCAATCGCTGAAGCAAATTTCAGAAATTAATTGTTTAGAGGCAATGTTTTTTTGGAGATGACTGGCACAAGCAATATATGCTTCTCTGGCACAGTTCAGAAAAAACTCTTTAGTCTCTTTATTCATACAGTTAGATAAAATATCTTGTGTTCCTGAGCCAAGAAACATGTCCTTTACAGGCAAAAGAATTTTTTCATCAGATAACTTTTTGCCAAGAATCTCTTCAGTAATCCTTATTTGTAAATGTTCTTAGGCTATAAAGCAAGGCAAAAAGTCTAAAAAAAGCTGTATTCGTTCATCATATATCTTATGCATCATGGTTCCTTGGTTTGGAATAAGACAACATATTTCTTTAAGAGGGGTAATACAGATACATAAAAATGTGTGATTAACTGTGTTTTGATTCTATCAATAAACATCTTCTTGCAGATCCATTTTTTCTTATTTATTCTATCATCTGTCAGTTTTTTCAATGATAATTTCAATGCTGAATAAACTCAATATTTGATTTATCTGAAGCAGAAATGTTTTTATGCCTGTAAATAGCACATAGAATAACAAAATATGATGTTTTATCCCCTTCATTCTAAAAAGAATAAAATATGACAGTTAGTGCATCTAATAAATAAATAAAGTTCTGTGCTGAATCCTAGTATGTTAATCAATGGTGTGGAGTAAAAGAAACTGGGAAAACAAATTTGATTTTAAACATATTATAAATTTCTATACGTTGCAATTTAATATCACTTGACCATTTTAAGTCATTGCAGATATCTTTAGTCAAACTCTCCAACCACATGTCAAATGGTTTGCAAAATTTTTTTAAAGCATTATGGATATGATGGCATGCATCCCCATCTATATCCAACAAATGCAGGACTTCTGTTCTAATGCTGGTTTCAAGTCCAGTCTTTGAATTTCTTATAACATAAGAATCCATCAGTTCTGAGATTAAATTTTCCCATAGAATATCATTATCAGAAAATAATTTTTTGGATACAAATGAATAAATTTTGTGCACTTATCGTGATCACATTAACGGATATTAAAGTGTTCCACGATGATTCTATTTACTTTTGAAGAAAAATTACTATAAAGTACTGAAAGCACCCTCATATTATTGTTACTTGTCATTTCATCGATGTTCAGAGAAAATTTCGTATTTTTCAAATTATCAATGGTTGATTCAAGAAATATTTTTGCCATGCTGAATCTCATTTTATACGCTGCTGATGCACGCTTCATTGTTAAGTGGTTTAGGGCTTTTTTTTTATCTTCTGCTACCATTTTGCTAACTTCAACTAGCATAGGAGCCATGGAAAGTGGCAAGTTGTGTTCTGCAAGAACTCCTAAAATTAAAGCCTCTGAATTGGACACTCTGTCGCAAATAAGAACATTAACTTTAATTGAAGGAACATCATTTATATTTGATGAGGATTCAGAAGAGGTTGATGGCTTGGAAGAAAAAAAAATACTTGGCAAAGTAATTCTTATCCTTTTGAAAAAATTTCTCTTTATGCTGCTTTTTCCAAATGTTGAATTATCTTTGCATATCCTTTTTTCCCGTAATCTATATTATCCACACAAAGGCTGCAAAGTGCTTTTCTGCATACATCAACTTCATTAATGCAGTCACCAACTCGCATATCTTTTTAATTTTCTACAAGTTTCAATTTAACAATTCTCATCAACCAATCGCAAACAAATTTATTTTTTGCATTGCAGAATCTCGAACTATCAAAAATGACGCTTGCCAGTCTCACAAAATTAAATTAAAAATATCATACAGTGATAGGAAGTTAACACAAATCCAGTCACACCTAAATATTTCATCATGTTCCATTTGCAACAACAACATACTGGCGTATTAAGTAAACTTCTTTCATTTCCTAGTGATAAAGAAGTGGATATAACTTACTCGAAAATTCAGCTGAAATTTCCCTAAAACAGGGAAATTTCTTGCGTTCTGTCAACATGGCTCTACATGCTTTTCTTCCAATGTGATAAGAGTAAGAATTTTCGCCCCACCTCTGCGTGATAAATCAGGTTGGCTGTTTCTCCTCTCTTCTACGAAGTGCTGAAATACCTCATGTGAGCACAGATTCAGAACTGCTTTTGGTTAGAAAGTGGCAGAAAAGAAAGAAAATGTCAAATCCCTCAGTTTTATAGGTGTGCATGTAAAAAACAAAATGATAAAAAAAAATAAATAGGAGTAACTGTCATTAGCTGATGATATAATGCCCAGTTCGAATACGTTTTCAGTCGGCAAAATGCCCCCCCCCCCCATACAGATGTCCGAAAATTTTAATGCATATTTGCATCGATCCCAGGAATGATAAAATTTAATGCTAAAAAGGCAGAATTCTGCTATTAGGTGGAAAAGTAGCATGTCTGTGCCTTTCTATGTTTCAGTACAAATAGCAAATTTCCACAAATGATTATTCTAGTTATTAATATAAATAGGCTAATATTTCAGAGGACCAAAATAAAAAGACCTTAGATTCACGAAAGTGAAAGTTTCACCATTCTTTCAGAATCTGTGTAGAAAAACTGAAATGTAAAATTATTTGTTTACATGTAAAATGTATCGTGTATTATATGCATTTGCAGATTATAGGGTTACGGATTAGAGGGAATGTGCTGTATTAAATGAAATGAAGAATATTTTGCCAATTAAAATTGATACACAATAAAAACAAGCAAATTTAACTTTGTATTACATTTAGAATAATGCAAAAAAGATTTAAATGCAGTTGTCTTTATTTTGTATCACTCCTACCTTTTAAAATATTCATTTAATAATTCAAAATACATTATTAAAACAAAACTCAACAACCAATCAAAATTCTTCATTTACATGTAATTCCATTATTAATTTTTTTCGGAAACTTCAAACTTTTTCAGGATTGTAGTGACTTTTCGTTATTCTTTAGTTTCAAATTACAACTTAAAAATAAATAGCTTAAAATAATAATGCCAACAAACATTTTAGAATTCTACTAGCAACATTCCTGTAGGTAAACATTATGCCGGTAACCTGCCGTAACACTGTAGTCACAGTTAAGGTACTAGGCCAGTCCCTTTATTATGAATGATGACTAGTACCTTGTCATTAGATTTTAATTTGTGTAAATGTACGGGGCCAGTGGTTTTCTTGTAGATGATAGCTGGCATGTGCCCTGAAGCCAGTACAGTGCTGGCTAACTTTTAAAAGTGTTGGCAAGGTACTTTGCAGGTGACTACTTTTGTTACAATTCAGTTACATTTTGAAGTGCCGTCTTGGCACTGCCTTTAAAGACAGCCTGGCACCAGCAAGGTACTCTGCTAGCACATGTGGTTTGCTCTGATATGCAAGCAAGTGTTATAAGAACTAATCTATCAAAAAAGATTTTATTTGGAAAATTAAAAGAACTTACAAACTGTCTCATTATTTCAAGCTTTTCCAGATTTCCTTCTGAAACAATGCTACAAAGAATAGCTGGAGATAAAGCATCTCGTAAAGCATCCACTTCCTAAAAGAAAATATTTTTTCATTGTGTTTAAAATATTCTTTAAAATTATAAGTTAATTGTGGTAATGAAACAATTTTCAAAAGTAAATGAAAACTACACTTAGGGAAGAGTCAGGAGGGATGGAACAGTGAGAGGGATTGGACACCATCAATTATGCCTAAAAGGAAACATTTTTCATTTCTGCTTTTTCCACCAGGTTTAGTAGGCATATCATCATAGTTATTGCTATAAATCATTTCAGTTACAAATTTCTGTAAGTTTATGTGACATAAAAGCTATCTTCCAACAACAAAAGTAATTAACTTCTTTCAATGCAAGTTTTCAGTCTCATTTATTGTAACACAATTCTTCTAAATGTTTTGTAGACCTGACATATAACTTTTAAAAATTAGCAGCTTCATTAGGCCTAACAACTGCATATTTTTAGGAATAAGTTATATTATTGAGATGTTGTGTAGAGGGTAATATTGGACAATGAAAAATTTTCTCTTCCATACATAGGGAGAAAAAAAAATGATGTGGGATAAAAATGAAATTTCATTTTCTCATAAGAAACTGACTGTTCCATCATTGATAAAGTAGAAGGTGGATACAAAATTGCATCCACCAAAGATGGTTGGCAAAACTAGTCATGCAGAGGCATATTTTTTATTTGATTTAGACAATATTTTAGATAAATACATGTTGTGATATGCAATAAACCATGGGAACATAAATTATACACTGTCTTTTTTTAGAATATTTATGAAAATTCTACATATATTTCAACTTTTTTAAAAGGTATGATCTATATACCAAGTGAGAACTCGTGGGTCTAAGCCTAACTACATATATATGTTGCAGAGAAAACCTAATATCAGTCAAAACCTGCATTAACTATGGAAAACTCGATTTATTCGGGTTTTGACTGATTTGTTAGACTATAATTTTCACATCTATGAAAAATTATTGCATTATTTCAAGTCTCTCAAAAGGCCAGCAGTAGCATATTTTTGAGGGCCCCCCCCCCCTACAGCAGAGGTTGGACACAGTGATTTTTTTTTTGGGGGGGGGGTCTCGCAAAGGGCCAGTGCTAGCATATTTTTGAGGGCCCCCCCTACAGCGGTAGCCAGACTCAGTGATGTTTTTTGGGGTCTCGCAAAGGGCCAGCATTAGCATATTTTGAGGGGGGAGCAAGATAAGGATTCTGGTTCAACTCGCCCGTCGATTTGATTGATAGCTATTGGCGCGGATGCAACTGACCCTCATCCATATTCATCACTTGCTATAGCATTAAAGTTATTTTGTTTCTTATCTAACAACTGTAATTTTTCAAGAAATCTATTTTCCCAATTTTTAGTGCATAAAGCATTAACATTCTGGAATTCACTTGGGAAAAAGGGTTTTCCCAAACACTGTCAGTCAGAACGTGTTTTGCCTAGTTAATTCGGGTTTTGTCTAATGCTCTCAGTTAGAACACATTTTCCTTAGTTAATTTGGGTTTTAACTGTAACATATACATGCATAATGAATACTGTAATTTATGGATGAAATGCCACACCCACAAAAAGGAGCTAGAAATTAACTAGAAAATTATCAGAAATGCCATACCCAATGTAGACTCAGCAGCTGCGATCCCCCCCCCCCCTGAAAAAAAAGAAACATAAATGCCACACTGGGATATATTTTGGGAGGGGGTGGATCCTGAGTAAATATCGCCTTTTCCCCTCTTTCCCACAGAATGTTCTAAATCACATATGGGCAACCTCCAGCCTGCAGGCCGGAAGTGGCCCACCATGGATTTGATCCGGCCAGCAGAACATATAAAAACCCCATATAAAATCAATAAAAACCATTCAAAATCCCATATAAATCCCAATTGTATGGCCCGTGGCTTCCCTATACTCCTGAAGTTTGGCCCGCGACTTCGTTAACACCCTAAAATTTGGCCTGCAACTTTTTAAAGGCTTCTCATACCTGTTTTATTAAGTTAAAGGTATTTATTACTATTTTATGAAGCTTATGATTTCCATTTTCAAATAATCAGTCCGATTTCGTATACAACATATCAATGTTTATATTCACAAAGGCAAATTTATAGAAATATATAACTTGTAAAAAAATTTCTTGCATACACAAAAAGTTCAGATAATCTAACACGTGCCGTTAAAACGAAAGCCTGAAGTGTAAGGAGGGGGATAAAGTAAAAGAGGCTCCAGTTAAAAGCAAACATTTTTTTTTCGGATGGCCAGCTGTCGATTATGTAATGTTGCTTCAACAAATTGTTTGTTTTAAACTTTGAATGCTGTGTGATAACTCTTGATGTTTCTATTTATTTATTACTTTTGATATTTATTAGATTAGTATTTATTTTAAAAGCACTCAGCATTTCCTGAGTATGCCAAAGCATAGGACAGTGCTTATTTGTTACAATGCTCCTGCACAGGGAGCAAAGCCGTACGGTGAAAAAACACAAATAACATGGTTAAACGTTAAACTCTCACCAGGCACAGCATAGACTAGTTTGGGCTGAAATTCCGTATTTTAAGAGCAATGGAAGTTAATGTGAGAAACAGGGGTGCGTTTAATCGAGGTCAATGTGCTTTTGCGGGATTTTGCAGAGCTTTAGCCCATCAAAATATATAATAGAACCTTAATTAAAATTTAATTATTGTAGTTCTAAAATATACTGATGCCGATTACAAGAATTGATATTGATTACAATTGCTACCTATTTTTTAAAAGTGTGAGTAGTTAATGTTAAATTTATTAAAAAGGTAGTAATTTTGATCTTAATGAAATCAAACTTTTAAAATATTCAGAAATAATATAATTTTATGAAAGTATTTTGTGAAATTTGTAAAATATTTTTTCACAGTCAATTGTAATCATTATGACATCTCAATTTCTCCAAAACTGGATCAAACCACTTTTCTATGGGGGTAGTTTTGCATCTGATTTGTTACACTGTGCTCTGTGCACCGCTAAAAGGTATGTGATTGGTGGACACCTTTTGAGATAATTATTACTAAGCAATTTTTATGATTTTTAGTTGAAGATCGTCTGAAAAAATTTTTTAAATATTGTGAACGCTGCACCCAGTACAAATGCAGCACTTACTATTTTTTAACTTTTATACTTTTACTTTTAAAAGGCGCACCGTTTCTTCCATAAATTATGGTATATGTTATCTTCATTTTTTTCAAATTTCAGGGGGTTTTCAAATTTCAGGGAAGCATAACTACTTCTTTTCACCTATGCAATCAAATACTTATCACTTGAGTACTTTGAAAAATTGAATAAAATGTCATTATCAATAGCTATGCAATTTTTGAAGCCAGCTTTAATTCAAGATTTCAAAAATTTTCCTCAGTAAATTTTCTACATATATCTATTTAAAAATATGTGCCTATTTGTGTTTCAAAATATAAATACTCAAGTAACAAGGTCTAGAGGGGTGTTTTGTTTTCATGCAAGAGCTAGAAGGCTACCCCTAACCTCTATGAAAGTGGTTTAAGTCAGCATATATTTATTTTGATATCTCTAAGTCTCTTTGTGATGGTGGAAGGCTGAAAATTGGTGCATCAACTATTTATTGTATATAGCACATTTCATAAATAAGTAAAATTTTTATACAAGGGTCCGGTAAAAATTTTATCTCCCTTGTACAATGGAAAATTTTAATCATTACCACAATATTTTGTACCTCCTTTTTTTTGGGGGGTGGGTAACTTTGTATAAATCATTGTATGTCTATGATCAATATTTAAGGAATAAAAGCCTAAGTAAGTGTTTTGGGGACACCCTGTGTATGTATGTAAGTATATATATATACAGCTATATAGATATACAGAGTGGTTATAAAAAACTTCCCCAATATACAACTGTTTGCCAGAATTCCTTTCAACCAGTTGAGATGAGATTTCAGGTATAATTAATTCAGTGGTGTAGGCTTGAGATTGGGATTGTTTAAAACAATACTCTCATGGTTATGGTTATAGTGAAAAAAATTTGAAATTTTCCAATAGCAACACCATCTTTTTTCCTGTGAAATTTGAAGAGTGCATTGAAAAACCATAAATGGCATTGGAACGATACATGTATGATGAGAAAATTCACGGCATAAAACATTTGCAAAGAATATTGCAATGAACGAATGACAGCCCAAGAAAGGATAGGGAGTTTTCCTTTTAACCTTCCAGCGGGATAAAACATTTGTACAGAGCATTGCAATGAAGTAATGACAGCCCAAGAAACGATAGGGAATTTTCTTTTTAACCTTTCAGCGGGAATGCCCACAATATCAACATAAAAGATTGCGCGTATTTCCTAAGTACAATATTGTAAAATGTGCATTTTCAAGAGCTCATATAATATTAAATCATACTGTAATTATCTTAGGGTTAATAATTACAAATGCTTAAAACATTTTTTTTTTAAACTTACTTAGTGTAACTCTCACATACGTGCACCTGCTGGATGGTTAAATTAAAAGTTGCTACTGTTACTTTAACATATCTACTGTCAATTACTGTGAATTAATGTGTATTGTGCCAATGCACTTTCTTTCTGTGTTGACTTAGGTTATTTACAATGCTCTTTTCTGCAAATGTTTTACAGCATTAATTTTCATCATACATGTATCGTCCCAATGTCATTCATGGTTTTTCACAGAAAAATAAGTGGGTGTTGACAGTGGAAATTTTCAATTTTTTTTTTCTGCAATAAACATAACCATGAGCGCTCTATTGTTTTTAACAATTCCAATCTTGAGTGCATACCTCTAAATAACAATATCTAAAATCTGATCTAGATTAGTTGAACAAACTATGATTTGAGGTCAATATATTGGGAAAGCTTTTCTGTGACCATTCTCTATGTAATAGAGAACACTAATAGAGATTTTTACACTCTACTTAAATTATCCTTGAATTACCATTCGGCTTCATTCATAGAGAAGATAAAATGAGCAAGATTTCACTGTGACAGGGAGAAATTTGAAGCACAGATCCCTAGCAGATGGAGGAAGAAAACGTGTTACATTAGTTGGTAAGCCCTCGCCCCCTATCTTCATGATTTCCTTACATACAGTGTTTTCAAAAAGCTATGCTGCAATTCTTTTTGTAAATTGTTTTTAATGTAGATTCCCTGTTTGCAAAATTCAACTAAAAGTATCAATTTACAATAATTCTGATTGACCCAACTTCATCAAATGCTTTTAAAAAACAATGCAACTTTACATACAAGAAAGGGATCCAGATATACAAATATGTAAGTAGCAATTGTGTTCTTTAAATGAGGGGGGAAATGTAACTTGATTTACAAGAAACATTTTAATATTGCCTATTTGGGTTGGTTTCATCTGTTGGGTACATTTAATGTCACCCAGAGCATAACTTAAGAAATTAAGCCCTCACTTTTTAGTTTCTCTAAGAAAATTTTTCTAATGTAATAGAAAATTGAGCCCTCTAAAAGGGAGCTTCATTCCTAGGCCTAGAGATGTTCAATAACCTCACACAGTTGCATCAACGATACTGCTTGTATGTAGGTGTCTGCTGTATAATTACTTCCTAATCAATAAAATATATCCCTTCAATGACCATACAGTATTTAAGTGATGGTATTTTGAACAAAGTGGTATGTATTTACATGAAAATAGATAGTGCAGTAATTATGTAAATATAAAATTACATAAAAAAATAAGAAGCTAATGATACTAAAAAGATTTAAAGGAACAGTCTGGGAAAAGCACTTCCTAGAATAATTAAAAATAAAAACCTACTTCTGATGAAGATAATCTTAGTGTTTTTACGACAGCTGTAACAACATCTAAATCTTCAAATTTCAAATCTTTATGAACTGTAAGTTCTCCTCTTAAATTAGTTTTCATCATCTAGAAAATAACACATATGGAATTAACAATAAAAAGTAGAAATACTTGACTATGTAAAGTTTATTTTATCTACTCATTTTACTTACAATTCTTTTTGTTTGAATAGACCACTCACTTTTGCTCAATACATAACTTAATTTAGTTAGTGCAGCTTCTGGTGTCATATCAGATCCAGGAATAACATTCACATCAACAAGAGCCTATAAAAATACATCATCCGTATTAAAATAATAATTTTATTAATGAGATGTTTTTCCATAAAATACTAACAAACCAAACAATCTGGACATTAATATAACACTTTTTTAGTTGAAAATTATGCTTTTGATAAGTAATATTTAGGGATGAAACAAATATTCATTCACTATTCGGTATTTGGCCTCTTCGGCTGTTTTGCTGAATATTCAGTAAGCCAAATACTGAACAGATATTCGGCCAGATAGTTGTGGCCAAATATTGTTACATATTCAGCTAAATAATTTCAGAACAAAGAGAAAAACATTTTTTACACATATTTTTAAATGCATTTATAAATAATATTGTTTAGTTATACTTCAATATGTTAATTTCATACTATAAAATATCCCAAGTCATTGAATTTTAAACTCAATGAAACATAATCTATTTTTTTTTATAATATTACAGAAATGTAGACTTTTCTACTTGGTGACACTATTTGACTTGGTTTTCTACCTTCTTTATGAGGCAGGGATAGGAGGAATCTTTTCAGATCCTCAATTACAAACATAATTTTGAAAAGCTGTACATATGTTTACCCAGAGACAGTAAAACCCAAAGCATGATGTACAGTTACCAGATTAATTAAATTTACCATAGCATATTTATTAAATTATGAATATCTTAAAATATAATTATGCTGCTGTTAGTGCTTAACTTTGTGAAAGATATTTTTTCATGACCAAGATTTTTTAGTTTTACAGATAATATACTGTTGATGTTGTGCATTTTTAAGTACCTACAAATAATATAGAATGAATTTTAATTAGTCTTTATTTAGTATTTAATTACAAATTTGAAAAGCAACATTTTATTTACAATTAAAATGAAATTTTTAAAAATTTAATATTCGGCCACCGAATATTCGGTATTTAGCCTAAACTATGTGCCGAATATTCAGTATTTGGTATGAGCTATTGGCCAAATATTCAGTATTCAACCAAATCACTATCTGTTAGATCCCCAGTAATATTATTCTCTTTCAAATCTTGATTTAAAAAAAAATTGTGCAATGCTAACCATTAGTATACAGACTTAAAAACTAAGAATTTATCAGTAAGTAAAACGTAGTGATATATTATAAAATATATATTTAATATACTCATAAAGTATGAAAATATATCAGTACATTAAAGATAAACCATTTCTTGTTTTAAATATTTAAACTTAGCAATTAAACTAGAGTAAACAAGTCAGAGCGATGCAGCCTATAACTAGCAAGATTACATATTGTAATAATCATTAAAATACCAGTCTGTTCAATTTCAAAGTTTACACTGCCTTTCACATGATGATTTACTTTACTGGTAATACATATCCAAATCCACTGTGAAGCATAGTTTGGAAATTTCTATGCTAAAAGACTAGCTTCTAATTGTTGGAAACTATATCAGTTCATTATATGTTGCATAGGCGTAGAGTTATATGGGCCCGTGGGGCTCGAGCCCCCCCCCTCCCCCCCCCCCCCCCCGATAAATTGTGAATAGGGGCTGAGCCCACCCAATAATTTACCACTAAATACAGAAAACTAATTTTTAATAACATAAAAAAAGTATTTCACGCCATTTGCAGACATTTAAAAAAATTTCTTCTTTTGATTTCTAGAGCTGAAGCAAACCGCATGTATTCGGTACTAAGATACGGATAATCACTCAGACTCGAAGTAACGAATTGTTACTTTTCGGTTGATATCGTTACTCGATCCGAAGTTGTTTCGGATCGAGCAGCTTCGAACTTCGAATACAGACTGCCAGGCGAGGCGAACTAGGGGGGAAACGGGTTCCAGTAATCGAGTACTAATATTTTCTGTTATTTGTTACTGGATATCGGATCACGGTTTCAAGGGGGAAAATGACTTTCGAGTGTGCATTTCGGATCGACCAGGTTCGAACTTCGAATACAAGAGGGAGAAAATGAATTTCGGTATTTGAGTAATAGTATGTTCCGTTCCGTTACTAGATACCGGAAGTATTATGGATTCTCGCTATTTGAAGGGAAAAATCAGTTTCGGTATTTGAGTAGTAGTATGTTCTGGTTGCAATTAATTCGTTTGTGCCGAGCCGAATGGTATCGTTTTGATGAGGTTTGGAAGAATCCGTATGTTTCGTTACAGTTATGGAGATGGATATAGTATCTGCTGCTCTATTGATATGGGTCGTACAATGGAGGGATAGGATCCGGTGTATAGTATGTTCGTATGCGCAGTTGAACTTTTTTTGCGGGGGGGGGGAAGGGGGTGTTCTTATAATTGTAGAGGAGCAATACATATAAGAGAAGCATGTTAGTAAGGGGTGCTAATTTCGGGCTTTCTAACATTTTAGTACTAAATAGTGGTGCAATCAGAATTCTTTCTTTCAGGGTGGTTCCGAAGCAGGATTGCGAACTTAACTTTTTCTTTTTTTTTTTAGCTAGAATCGAAATATGAGTAATAAATAACAAATTATTTAAGTACACCTTTTAAAAAAATATATTTTTATAAAGCAAACGAATTCACACATTTTTATTATTTAAAATATTATTTGGAACTAAAAAAAATATTTAGCATGGAAACCTAAACACATTTTTTAAGTAATTGTTTAAAAAATATATAAAAAATTGGGAGCGACCCGGGATTTCTATGCCCACTCCTGCGTAAGCCACTGGTATTAAAGTAATTCAATAAAGTTCAGTATGTTTCTAAAATGTCGGCGTTTAGGGGGCCATCTGCCCTATTTTATGGTACATTTTATTCCATGAACTCATGGAATACGCATAGTCCGGTGCAACCATTCTTTCTGTATGAAAGGAGTGATAATTTTTGTTTAAAGAATGCTCTCATATATGCACCCACAGAAGGGCTAACCCCTTTCATCCCAAAAGTGCAGAAATAGAACTGGAAATATCTTAAAAATAGATAATTCTCACAGAATTAAAGAATTTTAATTTAAACTATGGTAATTTTTAATTTACTTCGAAAAATGGTCCAGCAAAAGAAGTTTTTGATATGAAATAAGAACTCACAAATAATAAAGATATTATGCTTGTAGAGACGCAAAGTAGTTGATATCATACTGAGATCCCCTGCCCTGTGAATTTTATATATGTGGCCCAATCCCTGGATCTCAGTATTCAAGAACCCGCTCCCAGAAAAAACACGAGTCACAAGCTTTCCTTTACACTTTTTATGATAAGAATGAACAGGTTAAACCAGCGTTCAGAATTAAAAAAAGGGGGGTTGAGAAAAAAAAAGAATGGCATATGTCTTTGGAAGATTTCTATGTGCACTCAGTAATTCGGATAATTTAGCATTGTATAAAACCATAAATGTGTATAAAAACAATCTGTAAATCAGAGAAAATAAGCTCTAAATACAACTTTGTACAACTTCGCTAAAAAAAAATTCTTTTTTGTTAGGTTTTGTTATGGGTTTATGTATGGGCGGCATATACCCATAACAACACTGTCCCGGATGTGTTGTTATGGGGCACTATATAACACCCTATTACCGATTCTATTAGTAGTAACGAAAGTAACGAGTAACGAATACTTAGTAACGAATAGCGAACATCTAAGTAACAAATACATACGGATACTCATTTTGTCGTTACTTTTACAGCACTATTGATTTCAATCATGATTTAGTATTCATTGTGACGCCACGTAACACACAATGTTACTATAAGCTGCCCTCGCCCGGCTCTGGTTAATTAAAATCAGATTATGCAAGGTAAAGTATGAAGTGAAGAAAAGTTCAGATGTGTCTAAAATGCACTATATCATCGAAAATGTTTTTTTCCCCTCCTTTGGATCTTTTACCTTACATAGGTGTAGAATTCTATGGACCCATAGAGCTCGAGTGCCTCCAAGAATTTACACTTATATATATTAAGTCATAGCTGCCAATTAATAGACCACTTTTTGTAAACAGTATATCTTTTAACAATTTTTTTCAGAATAACAACCAACTCGCGCGTAGCACAAAAATTTTGCTATATTTTAATCCGGAAAATCATGTAGAAAAAGTGGTTAATTATATTCCGTAGTAGTTGGCAGCTGTGAGTAAGTTATAGTACGTACTATGTACGTATATATGTACGTAAATCAGTGGCGTAGCCAGATATATTTCATGGGAAGGGGGTTACGACTTCTGCAACTCACATATATGTATACGGTACGGGTGTATAAGAGAGTTAAGAATATACATTTTGTATGGTTAAAAATTCCTCATGGGGGGTTATGACCCCCCTACCCCCCCTGGCTACGCCACTGACGTGAATATATGTGGTTGTGCGGCCCGGCCCCCCCAATAATTTTGAAAACTTTACGCTTATGATATGTTGTACATTAAGTTGCAAAATTACAAAGAAACTATCAAGTTTAAATGGGTTGAAGGTGAATTCAAATCACTTTCAAACTCATGTATTTAAAAAAAAAAAGTTAATTTATCCCCCCCCAGAAAAAAGCAATTAAAAATGTATAATATTAAAAATTACAACTGATTATGTCTTGAATTAAGCCGTCTAGGAATTATAACTTCACAAGAAGTCTTTAGAACATTTTTAAAGAATATTAAAATATTTACATAAAACCAAAAGTTAAGGTAATAATTTTGAAGTTGCAATGTAACTTTTACCTTTTCATATAAAAAGCTAGATTTGCAGATATGGATCTGAAAACGGATACCTTGTTTTTATAACTGCACACATGGATATGCAAATGGATCATCTGTTTCTTATATCTGCAGATTGTCATGTATCTGTATTGTCATAAGACAACAACTGTTGCTTGGAAATTATTTTGAAGAAACATCATCTTTAAGCAATAATTTCATGCACAATATGCAAAATAATCTACCACAATGATAACTTTCTAATCATGTATATTGCATGGATTTAAACAAAAAAATGTAGTAATTAAAATCACATTTTTTATGTTTTTAACAGGGTTTATATTAGCATTAAATTATCGAAATGCTACTACCAAACCAATTAGCTTTTCAAATTTATAGAGCCCCTTGTTGCCTTATTAAGACAGTAATTCGAAAAACTATGTGGTGATAAATATGACTAACTACATCAGACACTTAAAAATTTTTAGGAGGTCTCTTCACAAGCCATACTAGATATTGTAATAAACCATAAACCTCTGCTGGTTAAGAAATTTTCAGAAAAATTTCTTTATCGTAACCTGATGCTGTTCTTCTATGGTAACATTAAAAGTCATGAATAATCATGTGTAAACAGGGTGTGAATTGACGGGTGGAGGGGGGGGGGCATGCTGGGGATCTTCCCCGGCTGAAGAATGTAATTTCCCTGGCTAGAGAAATATTAATTGATCTCTACCAGGGATACTATTTATCCCCTGCTGGAGAAATGTTAAATTAATCTCTGTCCCTACAAGTTCAATAATACCTAACGATTTTAAGTATTGAAAATAGAAATTCTTCTTTTGCTTACTAGAAAAATGCGCAAGTCACAAACATCCATATACACATGTCTGATGCCACCTCTCATTCTGTAACTGGGGTCTTTCGCAGTTTCAAAGGAAGACTGCAAAATGAACAAACAAGCACTCAGAGATCATCCTAGGATTAAAAAGGGGCAGGGTGCTAGTCCTTAAAAAAGGGCAATTTAAGCTTTTAAGGGCACATCAGAATATAAAGAGGAACTATATGACCACGTGATCGCACCTGGCTTGTTTTCCCACTTCTTTTTGGCTTTGATGGCTCTGTTTTAAATTAATTATAGCTTCTGGATTTGAAAATCAATTCCAATTTCATGGTTATGTATTATATTTGTTATTATGTGCTATCAATTAATATTTTAATTGGGATTCCATATTACATAAGTTAAGCTATTTTATATTATATATACATACATATATATATATACATATATATATATATATATATACTAGCTGCGTGCCCGTTCTTCGCACGGTAGGAAACGAAAAATTTCCTCACATGTGTAATTCAAATTAATTCCAGTGATGTGGAATCTAGAAAAAGCAAAATTATTTCACTCTTGACTTAATGTCATATATGTAATAACCTGAGATCATTGCAATATAATGACACACACACACACACACACACAAAAAAAAAAAAACTATGTTAACGTCATTCGGTATCAAAGTGAAAATGGACCGTTTGCAGTGAACATCTCACTTTCAAAATGTCTTATTTCCGCAGACATGCTGTCTTTTAGGTTCACGTTTTAGTGTTAAATACCTCAGACACAACATGAAATGGACATTATTTTTTTTTTTAAATACGCCACCCTCTCTTGCAACCCTTTACAAAAAGAAAAGCAATAAGAGATAAGACTGCGCTATTTATAAAGGCTTTAAAATTGTTTTTCTAGATTATGCAGTTTAATTTTTCTTCTCACAAATAAATCCAGTATTTATAAAAGGAAATCGAGCAAAGCAAAGAAATCGTCTGCTTGGACATATCATTGTTACTGTATCCAGGACAACCAAACCGCAAGATATCAAACCGACATTTTTAAGCAGCTGCTACTGAAATGAAAATCCTTCTTTACTTAAAAATTCGTAAAAATTCTCCTAATTTATATTTTTCCTCTGTTCTTCTTTTAAAAGTGGGCGAATTGTGTGCTTCGTCTTTTGCCGAAATATAAAAAAGTTATGACTGATAGAATTCAAGATGCAGCAGTTTTAAAAATATTTTACGAAAGTCAGCGTCAAATTTAATTTTATTTGAAAAATTCCCAAAAATCTGCAAATGATGTTACACAGTCCGAACAAACAGTTTTTAAAAGAAAATTTTCTACTCTATATGATGATGTAAATATGGTTTTCTTGCGAGTGCAATTACCGGCGTTATTATGTATTACGCAAGAAAAATCGCTAAAAATCGGACAAAACATAAAATAAAACATTTTCTAATTCGAATTTCAAAAAAATCGCTTCGAGGTGTGTCGAGCCCCGTCTTGGAGAATTTCTGTACAAAATTTGGTAGGTCTGCGATCACCCGTTTCGGAGCTACGTGAGACAGACAGACAGACAAACGGACAGTTTACACATTGCTTTATTTATATAGATATATATACACACACATCCTAATAATGCTGAATTTCAAAAAGGGCACTTTGGCATTCCATGAGAATGTACAGGCAGATAACATATATAGAAACTGGTTTGAAACAATCCGATTCCCGAAACTTTAACATGTAGAATTCTAATATGTGTTCTGACTTACAATGCATAGTTAGATTTTTTCCAATTTGTCTTCCCCTCCCCCTCCTTTTGGATAAAATATCCTGTAGAAGTAAGTGTAAGCGAAATAGGAAAAATGATTTGTTGATAATATTTTGCTCTAAACATGACATAAATATGTAAATTAAATCTGTATAGTTTTTGATTAAACAAAGATGTTTTAATATAAGTAATTTGAATTTTCTGCTTAATTTTTTTTTCTTGAAGTTATGCAATGTGCATGTTTATTATTTATAAGAATAGTACATTTATTGAAGAAGGTTTCAGACGAAGGTTTTTAGCCAGACATGATTTGTTAGGCAGTAAGAGAAGGCAGAGGGACTGTTAATTTTTGTTCCTCAATTTTATCATTCTATCACTACTGTACAATTACTGGATTGCATTCATATACGATATTTCACCTATATTGGTACAAACTTTTAAAAAGAAAAAGACTGTCGGTGTAAGTGGACTAGGATAGATGTGTTTAGCATGTAATAAAAATAATAAAATTTCTGCAATGGAGGAAGTATAAAATTTAATAATATAAATCAGAATTTTATTTAAATACTTTTGTCCGCAATAATTATTGAATGAGTACCAAGTAAAGATTTTCAAAGTTACCCTTATTACTATTAGACATTATTTAAAATTGCATCAAACAACTTAACTCATCCATCAATTGAAAACTCTAGAAATTGGGGAAATTAAATTCAGAACACAGAAGATTGCTGGGAAAAATGACATAGTCATGCAAATTTTGTATTACATCCAATGGTTGGAATGTAAGACACCATATCAAACCACATTACTGAAATATATTTGTTCTTCCTCTTTCACTTCTAATTTAATTTTTGCTCATTCATGAAAAGTGAATATAAGTTTTTAAAAAGGCACTCTCTATTCTTTAAAATAAATAAAAATAATTACTACATGTAAGTATTTTAGCAGGTATAAAATAAATATTTTTTTAAAATCACAGAATTGTCCAAAATTATGAAATAAAGTTTAAAATATTTTAAATAATTTATTTTTCTTAAAGCTTAATTTTTATTTTTTTGTAACATACTTAAAAAGGTCTCTTTAAAAACACTGAATTTTCTTTCTTAAACATTGCTTTAATCTTTTTTAAATAAAAAAAGTATTAAACATTTTAACTATCAAATGTTTTTAATCAGCTTAAAATAAAATAATTAACATCCTGTTGCCAAAAGTACTTAAAATATATATTAAAAAGCCTTCCAGAATTATTTCTATTTTTTTTTTTTTTTTTTTTTTTTTAGTTTTCAAAAACTGAAAATAAATAAACTTAAATTGATGACAGTTTGTTTCATGAATAACCTAGCTATTAACTTATGACAGAATTTGTTTTCTGAAGACATCCTTTTCCAGAACTAGCTTTCTTTTGCTTTTATTTTTTCTTCATTCATTAAAAATTTGAGAATTTTTAAAAGATCAGAAGACATATAATATGAATATTTAGAATACCAAATTTTGTCAATAGTCTGATTTACTAAATTCTGCAGTTACTTCACTTTTATATAATTAAAACTGTGGCGTAATAAGAGAGGGGGGGGGGGCGCCTGGTCAGAAAAAAAAAAAAAAAAAAAAGATGGTGGCCGGCAGGATTTTGGTAGAAAACTAAAGGACTAGAATGGGGGGCAGAATGCTGAAACTTAGAAAGAATGGGGTGGCAAACTGAACGATCGCACCGGCCGCCAATAACCCAAGCGCTACACTGCTAAAGCAAAAGATCATTATTATGCTTTTAATTTGGCAAAAGCATAATGTGTTTCCATTGCTGTATTCACAAAACGTTGCAAATCGCTCACTTTTCAGATAGATTTGAGCGGATAAATCCACTGAACATGATAGACAGCTGAAGTGTTGAAGGTCCCACGTATGGGCCCCAGCCGTGCGACTGTCGGTCTGAAGTTTTGGTCGGTTTCATCCAGATGTAACGTCAATACACGTTAGAACTCCTTAAAAAGTTCCAACCAAGGCATCCTCTTTAGGAGATATCCCTTGTCTAGGCTTGCCGTAACAAATAAGCAAATCCCGCAGCATTTTCAAATCGCAAAACGTCGTTTTGCTAAGGCATACTTTCTGTATCATCTGTAATTATATATGGTTAGTAAATAACTGTTATACATTAAGAATAATATATACTAAGAAAGCCGATTAAAAAGAGCAAATCGTTTAGGGGGAAAATAAAAAAAACTTGCTAGTGTGCAAAACTATTAAAAACATCGAGAAGAGCAATAACTATATACAGCTTGCTACGAACTCTGGAATAATGATTGTTTGATAATTTGAAACTACATATTCATCAAACATAGCTACTGATATTTGAGGATTGACAGATGGGGATTTTTTCATGGAATCAAAAATTTTTAGATAACTTTAGAAAATTTTGAATTTCCTAACCGTATTTTCGTTCCCCAACTCCTAAGTAAAATGCCCACGTAGTTCTGTCCTGCCAATCGGGCTTCTCACTTGAGTCAGCAAAAACAAAACATACTAGAGGGGCCACTTTTTGGGTTACTCGGCTCGCACAATGAAAACAAAGACAATGGAAAAGGCAGTAACAGTATTTCGATCTCAAAGAATAGAATATTTGAAAAAGGCATTTTAATAAATTACATTTGTGGGAAAGATCCGATTTCATAGACTGTTTTTGTGAAAGGGCCGTTTTCAATTGAACCTATTTTTATGATCGGGTTATTGTACTCAATCGTATTTCTGTGATGAGGCTGTTTTAATTAACTTATTTTCGTGATGGGCCGCAAATGGTATATAGGAAATAAAAAGCGGTGATTTTTTACTAATTATAATAAAAATGTAAAAGCAGGAGGGTGCAAAAGGAAGAGAAATGGGGTCACCGGGAGCTAAAAAGATGATAAAAGAGCCGCCGGGCACTGCGCCCAGCCAAATCAATCTAGAGCCAACAACATAGAATCTGTGAAGGTGCTGACTAATGTCAACAAAAAGGAAAGGGATTCCGCAATGCAATAAATGTAAACAAAGGAGAAAGGATGATGCTATGAATGAAATTGGGGTAAGCAGAGCGGCAGACAGGGTGCCGTTTTTGGGTGGCAAAAGGGTGGCGATTTTTTTTAAAGGGCAAATAGGGCGGGATTTTTGCTTTAAAGGACGGGCAGGGTGCAGTGCCCTTCGAAAAATGCCTAGAATGAACACTGAGCACTCCTCTACCACTAGCTAAATCAAGGGTAGGTGTAGAATTGGCATGGGCAGGAATATATGTGCATAGAAAATCGGAGGTTGACTTTTGTTTGAATTTAAGTCCCTTCCCAGACATGTTAGTGACTGCATTTGTCATGTAATACCTAATATATTACGTGAGTGGAGCATTTACACCTTCCCTCCTTTTTCTTTCTTCCTTTTTTTCAAATGTCCCCTCCAGGAGAATGTTTTCTTTCAAATGTTTCCCCCTAGGAGAAAATATCCTATTCATGCCCTGTGTGTAAATACCATATTAAGGGAGAGGGGGGGGGGAACCCTCCATACAAAGATTTTAGCTCCCTGTATGAAAATTACACTTTCTTTTGCAAGAATATGAAATGGAGCCCTTTAGTGTTTGAGGATAGATGAAGAACACCACGTAGAAAATTCAAAAAGCTTACAAAGTTACTCCAATAGTAAATGCATGCAAATACTTTTCAATTACTAATTTAAATGAGGGATTTTAGTGCTAAACAAGAAGATTCACTAAAACAATAAACAATAATTATTAAGTTTTACAAAAAAAATTAATTAATATTACAGAATAGTTTCACTTTTTTCATTTCTTTGACTTATCCTGAAAAGTCATTAAAATATCTGTGGAAGATCCACTAAAGGAATGCAGATCCTGATAAATCTTTTTTACTCTGACTGATGCGGATCTGGATAACATCATTTTGCTCAGACAGATACGGATTCGGATCTTTTTTTCCTTCCAATATTCACAGATAAGGAAATTGATATGGATATCCGGCACACATCTAGTTAATATACATATCTAAACTTCTTATACTTTGACAATACTAATTTACACTAATCAACACCTAATAATGTGTAACATACAGTTGTGTTTAATACAAGTACCAACACTTGAAATAAAACACAAATGAAGCTATTATATGCAAAGATATTAAGTATTCCATAAATACTGAAATAAATAATAAATGGCATGGTATTTTAACACCTTTTTATAAAATGTTAGATTTATTAATTTTTTACAGCATTGTTACAAATTTGTAATTTGTATTATTTATATCATTTAATTCCCTGATCTTTAAAATTTTCCCAATTCATTAAATTCCCAGCTGGAGATAATATAATAGAAGCCTGAAAAAATTGAATGATTCTAGTTAGAAAAGTCTTTGTCATGCAATCATTTGCAATTTCAACATAACTTAAATGCTATACACAATATACCTTTGCTCAAAAATATAAAGAATGAGAACAAGTATTTGGCTTCTATGTAATTGTTGGTGACCACAGCACCAACAGTTACTTAGAAAAGGTTTTTGCATTTTCAGCTTTTCATAGTTAAATGAAAATACATTTTTGTGGGTTCTTGCAAAGACATCTTCATAACAATGTTAACTTAAATCTGATTCTCTTTTTAAAATAAAGTTGATAATAATCTTTTAATCTAATGTTCTCTTCTTGCCAATAAAACATATATTGTACAAACTTACTTCACACTGAACTGATTTTATTTATTATTTTTCTCTAAAATAAGAGTTTTGAAGCTATTAGCATAAACTGGACATACACTTCCTGTTTCGTAGGATGGTTCAACTAGTCCAAGAGAGCATTGAGTACAGTTTACAATGATAACACCTCTCCTACTGGCACGCTTTAATTCATCTAACAAATCTTTCCGCTTTGATGGGCCATTTCCTGCTCCATAAGTCTGTAAAACAACACCTTCAATAGGAGGGCTTAAAAAAGCTCGAACCTAAATAATGAATAATATTATGCGAAATAAGTTAAATAACTAGTACAAGATATAAAAGATGTTTTATAAGACAAAAAATCAACACGGTGTAAGACATGATGTCACAATTTGATGCTAATGTAAGATTGAAATTAACTATTGAGTTAATATTTCTAAACATAAATGAGAATAATTTTCAAATTAATGAAAAAAAGTAATTATTTTATTCTTATTTAAATAAAAGCGCATTCATAATGAATCAAGGGCTGTATTAGCATGTATTATAAAAAAAGAGAGGCATAATTTTTAATGAAAATAGATTAATTAACATAATTTTACTAGTTATTTTTGATAAACAAGCACTAGCATCATGTGGCCATTCTAAATAGCAGGTATGGAACACTTGAAGTACATATGGTGCATATCCATATGTACTTCTGTGAATACCATTTTGGTACAAGATTTATGGCCCAGTGACAAAGAACGTAGATTTGATTTCTGCAATTTCATTTTGAACAAGCAAAATGACAATGCATCATTCATCAGTGACATTCTTTGGATCAATAAGTGTCAATTTACAAGACAGGGTGTTACAAACTGAACATAGTCACTATTGGTCTTTGCAAAACCCGCATATCATCACTTGAACAGGCATCAAGTGCATTGGTCGGTAAATGATTGGTGTGTTATATAGAAAGAGACCCTAATTATGTCATTTTTTTCAATGGCGCTTTAACATCCAAAAGGCATGCACATATTTTAGAGCCCAGTGACAGTCTTCTTAGATGAATGTGTTTCACGTTGTGATCTAACACAGATATGGTTTCATCATGATGGTTCTCCAGCATATAAAGCACTAAAGCCTTGTACTGTTCTAACCAAAACATTAAAAAATAATATAATTGGGCACAGTGTTCCTGTTCAATGGCTTCTAAGTAAGATCACCAAACCTGGACCCCTTAGATTATTTTCTCTGGGGGTTTCTTGAAAAATAAAGTATCTGAAAAGAATTAACAAGTCCATCAGACTTACTTAATTGTATATGTGTAGCATGCAGATATGTAACACCAGGTATGCTACACAAAGTACAGGAAGAGTTTTCTGCACAAGCAGGGGCGTAGGTAGGAATTTGGAGGTTCGAACACCTCCCCCCAGGGGCGTAGCCAGGGGGGGATATCGGGATATATCCCCTCCCCAAAATTTTTGGATTAGTGATGAAATTCCGTCTATTTATACATATATAAGTTCATATCCCCCCCCCCCCCCCGAAAAAAAAAAAATTCCGGGCTACGTGCCTGTGCACAAGTGCATATTTGCATTGCAGACGAAGAAAGCTACTTTGAGCAAATATCACGCTAACAAGATTTATATTTTTTTAAATTTCTAAAATGTATATATTTGTATTTTAAAATGTTTAATTTTCTAATTTAATGTTTAATGAAGTGTTTTATTCCCTTGTTTTTTTTATTTTAAGTTATTTAACACAAGTCCACTTAAAAAACTATTTAAAATATCCTATTTCCAGTATAAGCTAATTTATTTTTATGTTAATTAATTTATTGGATACACCTAGTTAAACGTTAATCTTCTTTGCTGCAATATACAGCCATAAAATAGTTAATGAAATTGCTAATAAATATTACTATGCTTAAAACCATGTACATTAATTTTTCTTAAATTCATTTTGTAAACAACCCTTATTTCGCAGCTCTAAACTCTGAATTTTGGTTGTAGAAGAATTTTTTAATTGTATATGAAATTGTATAAAGAATTTTTTCTAAATAGGTGGGGGGGGGGGGGAGAGAGACCCAATAAAAATTTATATTTCATTATTTTTATAGAATTGATTTATATTGATTGCAACTCTTTCTGATACACATAATTATAAAATTTAAAGCACTTTTACAATTGAAAGCATGTGTATCTCACTAATGGTTTAGGAAATCGCCATTGGGCACTATTAGCAATGGACATCCTGTATATAAAAGAGAGAATGAAAAAATAATTACTATTTATATGTAAAATTAAATTTAAATTAAAAAAACATTTTTACATAAAAGTTTACCACAACTGTAATCATACAACATTGAGATATCTGGTTAGAGTTATATTTTCCTGTAAGTATGGCTAATATAAAATGTAGAAATTAACACTTACTACTTCAACAGTAATGCTAGGGAACAAACGGAGAAGTCCAACATTATGGTTTAGTACCCCATGAACATTAAATTTTTCTATACTTGAAGGTCTGAAGACATTTTTCCATTCCACTAAGGTAAAAATACATGTACATTAAGTTCAATTTTAAAATGCAATATGACAAAACAAAATCATACCAAAGTTTAACCTATCTAATCTAGTAATAAAAGGAAATTATCTTACATGATTATTACATAATTACCTTTTAAACACTCAAATATCTAAAAATCAGTAGGGATCTACATTTTCACCGATAACCAATGCCGATACATTACCTATAAATTCATTCTTAGAAATAGCCGATACCGATACTTTACAGTTATTGTATCAGCCAATACCAATACAGTGCTGCATCCATAATCCGACACTAGTCTCGTTGTTTTTTTTTAAATCTCTCCCAAAGGGATCTGGAATCTCAAAATCCAGAACTTTTAACGCTGATTTTAAAGTTGTTTGTTGATGTGTGGCTATCTTAATTATTTTTTCTTCTTCAATAGATCGTTTTTCACTGAATATTTTTCTTTTTGTTTTGTATTTCGGTCCTAACATTTCTTTGCCGATCACCATTACTGCCCCAAACATTTGAATCAATGCATTCTCTACTACTGAGATAAAAACAAAAGTAAATACGGCTTGGTTCGCTTATTATATTTAAATTAATTGCAGTCAAAAGTGCAGTGTAGCTGAATGAAGAATTCAAAGATAATGTGAGTGCTTTCACAGAAAATTAATATCTATGAGTTTTTAAAACGAGACAGCATGTTTACGCATCATCGTAAACACGTGGCTTCGGCTACTTTCAGACACTTTGCCTTGTTTCTAAACATCCTGTCACCGTGCGAAATGCAATAACTATTGAGGGAAGGAATTCGCCAGTGCTTTGAAAAACAAGAGGGAAAAGAGGAGGGAATTGGTATGTTTTGGAGTAATTAAGAAGCTGTGAAGAGACTGAAGAGAGTAAAATTCAGAATAATTCAGCTTGCAAAATAAAACTCTATGGTACAAACTACAGAGAGATTTAATAAATTCGATTTTATATTTGAGAGTCAACTGATGAATGTGCATATGTTTAACCAATACCGAAAACCACAAAAAAAAAAAAAAAAAAAAAAAAGAAGCAAGTCAAATTAACTGATGTATTTAATGTAAATACAAAAGCTAATTAGATTCTAATAATAATTCAATACACTTATTTTAAATTAGTATTTAAATAAATTTCAGTTACTATTTGTGTTATATTTTATGAAAATGTTCCAAAATCAACGATCTTTTCGGCTTTAGTTTTTAGTTTGAATTAAACACTAAATTACATTTGTTCCAGTGTAGTTGAGTTTTTTTTGGGCGGTTTATACAGCGATCGTATGCATATTTTAAGACTACTTTTCATTGATAAATAATACACTGGTCAATAGCACGTGATCGATGATGGTTTTAATGGAAATTTTCAACACATCTGTAATCCGGAAAAATCGGTAATCCGGCACCGCGTCATTCCCCCCCCCCGATGCCGGATTCTTTCTCCTCGCGTGGCTATCGATATAATGGTCTAGAGTTTGGGGTGGTTTTCTCCAGATGTATTTTGAATATGCATTATAGCTCCTCAAAAAGTTCTACTAGTGTTTTTAGAGAATTTACCTTGTCTAGGTTGCCAGACTATCCCTAGAAACTGCAGTAGTCATATTTTTGAATTAGCCGGGTTTGTTAAATTCTAATTTTACACTGAGCACAAGACTTTTTTAATAAGTAAAATTTACTTTTAACATCAGCAAAACAAAATTTAAAAAAAAACCTCATTACGCAGAAAATTTATAAGCTAAAACTTCAAATTGTTTCATGAATATGATTGACAACACACATATTGTGATAAACAGTGGCGCACACAGGATTTTCTCTTGGAGGGGGTCCAACCCATAAAACTGTGATAACAACCACCTGAAAAAAAGTGGATCTTTTATATTTTTATCCTAAGCCCCTTTTATTATGTTTTTTATTTATCTATCTTAACTGCTGAAATTAAGAATTTGATTTCTTCTAACATAGTTAAAAGTCAAAAATTTCCTGACGATTTAACAAAGGAAAATTGACTACTCTTTTGGGAGGGGTCCGGACCCCTTGGACCCCTTCCTTGTGTGCACCACTAGTGATGAATTCGGTATCAAAAGATCGTTATCGTAAAAGAAGCTTTTTTTTTCATGAAAAAATTATGAAGTACACAAATTGAATGCTGATTGCACTATTGCATGTTTAATAATATTCTATGCTAGTTGTAAAATTAATTTTAATCCAAGAAATGAAAGAATTACAAAAAAGTCTCAAAAAATTACTTTTCGTAGTTCAGGACAGATCAAAGAGAAAAATAAAGCAATATAAAATACTCATTTTATTAAATTTTATCGGAAGATTTATGTTCTAAAAATTTCAAATCCTTTCAAATCTTTGATAAATCTTTATTAGTTTGGGAAAACATAATTGCCCCCGCCCCCCCTAAAAAGTGAATAAATAAATAAGAGTGGTCTTTTAGTGGATTTTTGCCATAAATATAAAAACTCGCACCGAGAATTTCTCTGTAAAAAATCAGGAACTCAATTTTCTACTTTACACATAGATATCTAAAATCTACAAATTAATAATTTCAATATTTCTTAATATAACAAATTTTTAAAACAGACAATATTGTATACACTAACTTTTCCTAGCAGAATATTGATTATAACTGCATACAAATTCCTATACAAACGGTCCTAAAAGTTTGCAATTATGAATATTTTAATATCTATGAAAAAATTTGTAAAATATAAAACAAAAATGAGGGCAGCATGTAATAAATAATAGTAACGAGTTTAGAAAGAATATATATAGCTGCTGTAAAAAAAAAAAAAAAAAAAAAAAAAAAAGAAAAAATCTGATTTTTGATCGTAAATTGTCTTTTAAATGTAGGCAGTAATCTTAGTAGAAATAAGAACACTAAATAAAAAGAAAATATTAAAAGATAAAAATAAGAGACTTAGTTGATCTGTTTGCGATTGCCAACCTCAAAATCTTCATGAAAAAAGCATATCCTTAAACAGTGGCGTAACTACATCGTTGTGGCCTGTAACGAATTCATTGCTTGGGCCCACTTTATTACTACAAGTTAGAAAACAGAGCTATTACTTTTTCTCACTGATATCTTTAAATTTAATACATATTTTTTGTATGTTGTTTAATTTATATACTTCAGTCAGTAACTTAAATTAATTGAATACAGTTAAATCTTTAATATATATATTTTTTAGTAAATGTAATGAGCTTGCAAGTCTCACGTTGGGGTGTGTGGGGGTGGTCTGCTGGGAGCCTGTGAAATCTTGCCCATCCTGCCATCCTACTGTTATGCCATTGTCCATAAAATACCAGTGGAAACAGAAGTTATTTTACTGCCACTCTGCCAAAGTCGCCATGTATACGTTTTCAGAATAATGTTGGAAAGCAGCGATATAGTCTTAATGGAAAAAGTTTGAAGATACCCATAGGCTGATCCAGAGGGGGGACACAGGGGACATTCTCCCCCCCCAAACAACACAAATTTTAACTATAAAACTGCCATCTGCTGAAATATCAAATGATGTCAAGGACAGTCTCCCCCATCAGTTTTGAAATCAATATCATACCCAAGTTGAATCAGATGTTCTCATGGCAATTTTTTTACATCTTACCTAGTTCTCAAGATCTTTATTAGTATGCGTGACAGTATATGAAAATCCATACCTTCCTCTAATATTGTCAATTTTGATGTATAATTACTTAATTTATTAATCAAATTTACTGTAACAGATGTCCTGCAGTGGTCTGGGCACTTAACTCCGTTCTCATTAGAACACGGCAAGTGAAGTGGCATCCGGCTTGGCCAGTGCTTGGGAGGGTGAACTTCCTCTCGGCTCAACTACTGTGGGACCATGTATGCTAATGGAAGCTGGTGCACGTAAAATCTGTCATGGCTCCAATGTCCTCCAAGTTGTTAAACGATACCTCTGGGGGTGCCGATTTCAGGGGGTTTGTCCCTCCTCTGGAATTGGTTCAAAATTAAAGGACCATGGGCTAAATCGGACTTCCTCTCACTGTGGCTCTAAAAATGGAAGACGGACTCCCACTCTGCCCATCGCCTCAATTTGGGGGGATCTGGCACAACCGTTTGCAGTTGTCAGGGGCTATCAGAAACAACAACACTGTAACAGATTACAACAAAATTTGAGACACACACATAAGAATAGTTTCCTCATACAAAAATTATATTTTCAATAAAAGACATCTGTCCTTTTATTGAAGATTTTCTATAAATATGATGGAACTGGCTTTTGTAACTATCAGGCAAACAGTAATAAGTTTGTTTAAAAAGGAGTCAATTCAGGAATTTTTTCCCGAGTCCTATTTTTGTGAAATTTGCTTATTTTTGTGATTTTCAATACTTAATTTTATGAATTTCAATATTTACTCTTGTGAATTTTTATACCAATTTTTTAAAAAGTAACTTTTATGTTAAAATTATTGATGAAACAAATTAAGATGTACAGTAAAATGCGAATGAAGGGTCAAAATGAATTGTGAAAGAGCAGTTTTAATCAATTGTAATTTTGTGAAGGGGCCGTAAGTTTGAAGCCAATTTTCGTCTGCATCGACCCCTGTTAAATCTAAAACTGTAAAGGATAATTTTTAGAAAATTTTCTATTCTGTCTAGAACTTAAAAAAAAAAACAACATAAGAAATAAGAAAAAAAAGGTACAGCTACTTTTCTAAATATGTCATTATTTACATAAAAAATATACTTTTGGGGGTAGACATGGTTTTTACCATTTTCTACAGAATTACTTATACATTTATAAACAATGATTTTAATGTAATAAAATAACAACTCACCATGAATTCCAATACCCATTTTAGCAAGAGGAGGTAAATTAGGTGAACTAAATGCATCTAAGCTAGATGTACTTATCTTGCTTGTTCTGTTTCCCCGAAATAACTTATTATTAAATAAAAGCGTAACCTGTAAAAAAGGTAAATAAATAAATTATAAGCTTTTTATCAGCTTTGAATATTATTTTATTTCTACATTTATCAAAAAATATGAAGTATAAAGCAAAGCTGATTAATTTCAACAAACTGAGAGAGACACTTCCTTTAAAGATCCCTCCAAAAATATGTTTTTAAAACGATTTTTACTTAAGTGGCATATGAATAAAATCATTCAGAGCACTGTAAGGCCTCATCAGATTATCAAAACTCAAAATAAAACTCATTGCGTATGCTTAACCAGTATTTTAATAAGCACTGTAATGTTATTACAGGACACTCCCTCTAATCCGCACAGGTTGGGACTAAAGGTTGTGTGGATTATAGAATTTTGCAGATTATAGGTCATTTGGTTAACATAGGAAAAAAACGTGTATTTTTCTAAAAGATATTGGCAACAGTACACATATAATTAGACAGAACTGAAACCAAACTGGTTGTAATAGTTTTGTAATAATATATGAAAAATAATATATAAACATTTTCTTTTCAACATAAAACGCTATACACTTGAGTTATTTAATAACATTTGAAATTGCTCTTAACAATTTTGTATAGCAGCTTTTATTAATAGATATTCTTTTGTCCTTGGCGACACTAGTTTATTTATTTATGTGCATTTATTAAAAGTATTTAATTGTATTTACTAGTTTGTTTCTGCCCATAACATATATTTCTCTAGAGTTATGCAAAATTATACTGAATGAAAATCTAATCCCATGCCTTTCCATGTATCAGTACAAGTAGTGAATTTTCACAAATGATTATTCTAGATATTAATATAAAGAGGTTAATATATCAGTGGACCTCTTTTTATGGTATTTTTATTTTCACGGAAGTGAAGGTTTCATCTGTCTTTCAGAGTCTGTGTAGAAAAACTAAAATGTAAAATTATTTGTTAACGTGAAAAATGTATGGCGGATTATAGGCATTTGCAGATTATAGGGTTCCGGATTAGAGGAAATGTGCTGTACTTCAAACTGGGATGTACCTTAATTAAATTAAATTTAATATTTACAGAAAATAGCTTCAAGGTTTGAAATCTTTCTAAAGCCTGAATATTAATCCCATACCTTAAACTTTTAAGAAGTTTGTTAAACGAAACATTAACTCTTTCTTATTTTTAACAATAGACCAAGACCCTATAATAATTATTATTATTATTACTACTACTATTTGTAAGGTTGCAAACTGGAGGATATCAGTTCATTTCAGTGTAATGATCTTATACATTTCTTAGACTTAACTTTTTCATTAATAAAGGCTTAACTTATGTTTGACTAAATTTATTAAAATAATAATTTTAAGGATGATGTTTATTACCATGAAAAAAAATTGATGATTAAAGAATTTTGGTGTCAACTTTTTAATAATTAAAAATAATTATTCAATAATTATATAAATATTTATGCATCCAGTCCATTTTATAAATAGGTGTTTATCTTTGAGAAATTAGAATACTTATTTTAGCAATATCAATTACTTGAAGTTTGACTTAATTTTTCTGAGACATAATAATCAGACATTGGTAATTTCATAATCTACAGAAGCAGATAACCAATAATAATAATTTTAATAAATTACTTTACACAACAGTAAACAACAAATATAAGATTAATAAAATTAATTATTTTGGAAACATTTTCTCCCCATTAATTATACATACTTTTTTAATCAGTTGATTATCAACTTTCTTTGCAAATATATTGAAGAAAAAATCCAATTTTATACAGAAATAATCTTTTTAAAAGCATACATAATGAATTTAAATATTGTACCTCAGGAATACAGTAACTTCCAGCTATAATTAAAGAATTCATAAGATTATCTCTACCATCACTTCGGGCTTCATACAGAGGAATCTAAAAGGTTAGTAAAAAATGAGACAAAAATATAAGATTAAGGAGAAAATAATAATGGACTCATTAAATACTGAGTTTACTTCAGTCTAATACTAGGGGGAATACTTAATATACTAAATGTTTAAAAATATTAACACATGAAAAGTTTACAATATCATGCATTGTTAGATATTAGATAGAGAAGGAAGTGAATTAGTGAGAGTACTAAAGCTACTTTTCTAAAATAATGTATATTTTTCCAGCAAGTGCCAACAGGAGAGGCCGATTTTTTCCTTCTTTGTATGTAGGATTTTAATGTAATAAAATAACAACTCACTATGAATTCCAATACCCATTTTAGCAAGAGGAGGTAAATTAGGTGAACTAAATGCATCTAAGCTAATGTATTTATCTTGCTTGTTCTGTTTCCATGAAGTAACTTATTATTAAATAAAAAAAGAGAGGGCAATTTATGATAATAATGACGAGAGAGGGCAAACTATGCAAGTTAAAACATTATTATAGTTATAACTTCAGCTCCAAAGTAACTTTAAAACTCTCCTGATACCTAAAAGTTAAATTATGTCATTATTGATATCTGCCAGAACTTGGCAGCAAAGTCAATTACTATTAATGAGCACATGAATGAAGAGTTCAAACTTGTGAAAGTGATCTCCACTGTATTTGCATCTGCAGCTTCAACTGAAAAATGTTTCAATACAATTAGATGAGTGAAAACATAGTTGCACACAAACATGACTCAAGAACGCTTAATACATTTCCTAGTATTTAATATTCATAAGTCGAGCACTGCGAAAATCAATCTGGAATTAATTACAAAAAAGACACCTGCATAACTATAGAAAGAATATATGTATTTGGTAATTAAATTTAATTCAATAAATTTTGGTCAACTGGCAGATAAACAATAAATGAAACATGCTTTTTTTCTATTTATGTATTTAATTTTTAATTTTATTTATCTTTTTATTAATGTTGTAAATAATCGTTTACTCTCACCCCCCTTTTCGAAAATATTGGCTCATCCCTGATATTTTTAATAATTAATTTATAATCTTATTAACAATTATATATTTTATATATATTGCAGGATGGGGATGGCAATAAAAGGTTCCTAATGTGGTAAAACTGTACCTAAAAACCTTACAAAATTACCAAAACATTAAAAAAATTACATTATCAGCAATAATATTTAAAAATTTAATTTTCATACTATATTTTGAGTATATAGCATAATTGTATATGTTAAAAAAAAGACTATAAATGGATGAGAACTGGTTGGAAAGTAGAGGCATAAAAAGAAATTTAACTAGATATATACAGGGTGCCCAGTGCTAACAGTGCCCAATGGCTATTTCTTAAACTGTTAGTCAGAGACACATAATTCCTGCAGCAAAAAAGCTTTAAATTGTATAATCTATTATGCCAGAAACACACATACACAATCAAGGTCAATAAATCCATTCCTATAAAAATTACAAAATTTAAAATTTTATACAGTCCCCCAATACTATCAGTTATATTTAGAAATTTTTTCTTTATACAATTTGATACACAATAAAAAAAAATTCGTCCTTCAATCAGTAGCAAATATTTTGACTTAACGGTGTTGTTCGAAAAAATCATGTGATTTTGGTACATAATTACAAATAAACTAATTATGCCAGGCACTTCAAAATTTTGAAACTGTCTCTTTACAAGCTGTACTACATACTGCAATAATCGATCAATCTGGATCAGTTTCAAACATTTAGAAAAAATTCTTAAAAATTGGAAATTTTCGCAAAGCGTGTCACTCTTCGAAAAATCTTGCAGCTCAGATCCATGTTTAAGAATTTTTTTAGAAAATTTCACAAAAGCCACAGCATTTTTGCTTACTGTAGTGTGTAAAGCAGCTTATGAAGAACCATCTGGAATTTTTTGGAGACCATGGTGCTATTAGTTTATTTCAAATTGTGTACCAAGACTAAAATCAGATTCCTTTTTTTTCAACATACACCCTTAAGTCACTTTTCCATGTTTAAAAATGTCCCGTTATGGTAAACCTTTAAGGGGCCATATAAATATTGAAATTTTAAATTATAGGTTTTAATTCCATTTTCTGGCATGATGTGGTGGAAGAAACAAAACTAATTTTAGAATACTAATCTTTAAGCAGACGGTTATGGTCAGGTTCTGTAAAAATCTCTAAGGGGTCAGACTTACTAAATCATATATGTGTAGCATGCAGATGTGTAGCACCAAGTATGCTATGCAAAGTACAGGAAGAGTTTTCTATAAGGGTGCATATTTGTATTGCAGCCAAAGGAAGCTACTTTTGAGAAAATGCTGCACTAACAGAATTTGTAATATTATTTTAAGTTTCTAAAGCGCATATGTTTGTATTCTAAAATGTTTCATTTTCCAATTTAATGTTTAATGAAGTGTTTTATTTCCTTTTTTTAAGTTATTTAACACCAGTTCTCATTTAAAAAACTCTTAAAAAACATCTATTTACAGTATACACTATATTTTTATGTTAATTTATTGGACATGCAAAGTTAAATGTTAATCTTCTTTATTACAATCTACATTCATAAAATAGTTAATCAAATTGCTAATAAATATTACAAGGCTCAAAACCATGTACATTAATTTTTCATCTGTATACAACCCCTTTTGTACTGCTCAAAAAGTGCTCTAACTTTAAGCAGCTGTAACTTGGTGAATTTTGGTTGTAGAAGGACGAATTCTTTTTATTATGCATGAAATTGTACAAAGAAAATTTTTCTAAATATAACTGATAGAACTGAGGGACCATATGAAAATTAAAATTTCGTAATTTTTATAAGAATTGATTTATTGACTTTGATTGTTCCTGGTATAATAGATTATATAATTTAAAGCGTTTTTGCAATTGGAATTATGTGTCTCTGACTAACGGTTTAGGAAATAGCCATTGGGTACCGTTAGCGGTTAGCACTGGACACCTTGTATGTATATATATATATATATATATATATATATATATATATATATATATATATATATGGAGAGAGAGAGCAATAAAAATATTTGATATAATAACTTTATAAATGTAAATTTTATGAATTATAAATATTGCAGAAGTATGAAGAATAATAAATGTAACAAAAGTAACAAACCTGTGAACCAGTTATTACAACAGATTTTCCTAAATTTTCTAACATGAATGATAATGCAGATGCTGTGTATGCCATGGTGTCAGTTCCATGCAAGACAACAAAGCCATTGAATTTTTCATATGCATTCTAAAACAGTCACAGGAAAGTCATATATATGTTCCCATACATGCATTATATGAATATACATATATATACAGAGGTAATGTTAACTCGTGACTGCTCACAAATATAATTTTAGTATGTAGTTAATAGTTTTTATCACAGAATCTCTCATTGCATGGCATGTCAGTGATACTAGTGTTGTGAGTTGAGAATAGTCTCTGAGAATATTCTCCAACCCATGAGAACTTGAGAATATTCAAGAATTTTCTTTTATTTTAATCTTATGGATTTCTAGGCAATAATGGTTACACTTAAATGAGTTAGAACTCTAACAGGCATATAAAAACATTAAAAGTAGGGCTCATTTATTGTCTGGATATTCATGCAAGCATTAAATCTCTTTAATAAAGCAAACATTAAATTGTCTTTTTTTTGCGGCAATTCTCGATGGTAAATATTTGAAAGTAAACTTCAAATGTTTCACTTAAATACAAAATAAATTGTAAGCATTTTGGTTCATCTTTTTACTTCCTTGTACGGAGTATAAGAAAGTAATGTGATGATGAAAAATTTCCGGGGCAAAATTTCTATAAAAAAACCTATTTTGACTACCTCTAAATTTAATTTTATGAATTTTTTCAATGCATCTCATCGTACGCTAGCATGCGCATTCATATAAATGCATGTACAACCCATTTTGACTGCCGACGAGTCTATTTGGACCAGTTTTCCCATGCCGTCTGTGCACATGTAACTCGCACACTCAAAAAATATTGGTCGTAGAATGTTGAAACTTTATATTTAGGATTTTTGTAACATGTAGTTGTGCACCTCACCTTTTGGTCCCAATTAACTGGATAGTTTAAGTACAGGACAGCCCAAAAGATTCGAAATACATTGCGCCCTATGGGCTGAAATTAATTCAACTCGTATATCTCAAAAACTATTAGACGTAGAACGTTGAAACTTTATATTTAGGATTGCTACTTATGATTAGAGTTATGCATCTCTCTTTTCAATCCCATTCTACTGGATAGTTTATCTACAGGGCTGCTCAAAAGATTTTAAATTCATTATGCTCGATGGGCAGAAATTCATTAAAGCGTATTTTAGAGGTATTAGGCTATATCAGTCCACTCAGAAGGGATATACGTTGTTGAGGGTTTCAGAATGAACTTCTCCATCGAAAAAAGTGTCTTTATCATTTATAGTTCTGCTACAGGAACACTCAAAAGATTTCCAATACATTATGGTCAAAGGCAATTTTAGGGACATTCATCCATTTCAAGCACAATACCGTCCTACCATATAGTTAGGTAATGGTCCGACCATGGTCATGTGCCTCCCTCAAGAATTACGCCAAAAGTCACCAAGCTTGGCGAATTTTGGTATACGTGTGTATGTATAACTCTCAAATTTCAAAAACTATTAGTCGTAGAATGTTGAAATTTCATATATAAGATTGTTGTAACATCTAGTTGTGCATCTCGATTTTTGGTTCCTATCTACTGAAGAGTTTATTTACAGAACCAAGTAAAAGAATTTCAATACATTAATGTCTATGGACATTTCAATATAGTACATCTGTAGTCAGTCATTGTTTGGTTCATGCCCGAAATCTCTCCATTAGTCGTCAACCTTGGCGAGTTTTACCGAAATATCGCCAAATTTGGCAATAGTCAGTCATTTGGTCCATACCCAAAATATCGCTATTTGTCGTCGTCCTTGGCAAAGTCTGGCAAAATATCGCCAAATTTAGCGATAGTCAGTCATTGTTTGGTCCATGTCCGAAATCTTGTAATTTGTCGTCAACTTTGGTGAGTTTTGCCAAAATATCACCAATTTGGCACCAAAAATTATTTCGTATTTTGCATAACTCTAAAACTTTTAACCATTGAATTTTGAAATTTTGTATTTAGAACTATTGTAACATCTAACTGTGCATCTCTTTTTTGTTTGCAATCGACTGGGTAAATTATTTACAGGGTAGGCCAAATGACTTTAAATACATTAAGGTGTATGGATACAGTCAATTCACTGAAAGTCTGTGGTCAATTATTACTTTGGCTATCCCCAAAATCTTGCAAACTATCTGAAGCTTGTCGGCTTTTGGTGAATTTCGCCAAATTAAGTGTCAGAAGCAAATCTTTCAAATTGAACCCTTAGCGATAATGAAATTGTTGGCTAGAAATCGCTAAACCTTACTATTACTCTTTCAAACAAAATAAGTTTAGATTAAGTGTGCCGAAAATACTTTTGATTTAATAGATGTGCTAGGAAGTCATGCATTGTCCACATGAGATTTTTTTTTTTTAATCAAATAGCAGAAGAATAAGACATTGTAAAATTTTAAGTCTGCTGAAAATATTAAGCATGTGTATTTGACAAAAATTGCAATAAAAGTATTAAGCATGCCATCAACAACTGCAATAATAGAAAGAAGTTTTAGTACATACGGACATATACTATATACACAGCAAAAAGAAACCTTTTATTCATTGAAAGAAATGAAAAATTAATATTTGTGGCCACAATATGAAATTCTTAAAGGAAAACATGAAACTAATTTAGAACAATTTCAAAATATTATTGAAATGAAATATATTTCTAAAGAAGAAAGCTTTACATCTTCTGAAAATTAAGATTAGTTTTTATTTCTGTACACCATTCTATGGGATAAGAAAAAATGAAAAATAAAATTTAGCTTTTTTTTTTTTGTTGATCAATTTAAATCTAATTTTAAATTCATCTTATAATGTATAATGTTTAAAATAAGTGTTTTTTTTTTTTTAAACTTGGATTTTCTATCACAAGTATAAATTTCTATATGAAAAAATTTCTTTCATAACTTACAAGAGAAAATTCTTGAAAATTCTCATCGATGAGAATATTCTCCAAAAGATTATTACTGAAAATTTAACAACACTAAGTGATGCAATGAGAAATTTTGCATTGTTTAGATTTTATGAGTAATTTAAACATTTTGTAACTGAGTTGAATTCATGATTAACAAAAATTAATTAATATATTATATAGTGACACCTACTTTTATGTCCATAGCAATTGTTACCCAATTTTCCATAGTCATATTTGATGAATCCAACAAAGGGCAATATTCTTGTATAGTATAAACAATTCTAGAAGATTCTCCTGTATCACTAGAGGAATACAAAATAATATATAATTATACCAGTATAGTATAAGATGTGCATCTGAAACTATTTTAATGATAAAGGATTTTCATATATACAATGCATTTTAACACTAAATAGAAACTATCTCAGATTTTATTGTGATCGGTACACCACTTTCTATTCGATTATAGTCCTGGGTTTGACTCCTGACTTGGATTTGATTGTTTATTCATCCATACTTTCCAAGGGATAATGTTGGCTACCTACTAGGTGCCCCATAATAAAATACCCCAGACTTTTGTAGCAGTGAATGCCTATACAGAAAGCACCTCTGCACTTTAAAAAAAAAAAAAAAAAAAAAAAAAAAAACTAAATAATCTATGGTAGCATGGCAGTTTTTTTCCCCCTACATGTTAAGCGGTAGTCCTGGATTCGATCCCCAGCTCTGGAATGTTTCGCATAGTTGGTATATTAATCAATTAATCAACCCGAACACTTCCAAACTTCTTAATTTAAATTATGATTTTTAAATTAGCACAATATAGCTGACATATTAGTTACTTATGTTGAAGAGACCAGCTATTTCTATTTTAAATAAGTACAGTAAAATCTGCAATAAATGGAATTGAAAGGGCTCTGCTTTTTTTTTTTTTTTTTTTCAGTGAAAGCTAGATACATTTATCTACAGTAGGGTGCTAAAGTTTTGAAACGATATGTTTTTCTGTCCTAACTTTTTATGTAAGCACAATTTCTTAATGATGTAAATTAGTAATTTGTAGCTTTAGTCCTCCTACATAGTGCACAACTAATATTATGTGTGAAAATTATTATTTGAAAAAAATACTGCATAAATTTGAAAAGTCAAGAAAAGTTTTGAGAAAAGTAAATTTCAAGAAAAGTAAGTTTTCGAGAAAAGTAAATTTGAAAAGTCAAAAAAAAAAAAAAAAAAATACTGCGTAAATTTGATAAGTCAAGAAAATTTGAAAAGTTTTAGAGTCTTCCTTCTTTTCTATGAAAAAACTCTCAATATTGTGTGATTTAAACTTTTTCGGAGGACCCATGGCAGTTTAACAGAAATGAGGACTTGTAAAAAAACTTGTAATGTTCTATGAGAGTAGACATATGACAGATCGCATCCTGTAAATTCTTCCGGTCAATAACAAAAAAGTACTTTTCCCAACTAATTTCCAAGAAAATGTTACCCACCCATGTCCCCCCCCTCCTCCCGCCTTCTGTCTTGCTCTGACTATTCATATACCTGAATCTATTATATGTAGGTCTGTATTTTTATTCCTCTGAAGGAAATGGACGGAAGTCTTTTCTGAGGCATCTTCGAGTGTTCGGACATGGCAGAAGGCCGAAATTTGAACTAACCAAACGTGTCCTTTGGTCACGTGGAACGTTTGGGGAACGTGTCCTTTGGTCCCCATAGCTTGCAACACCCATGTGTTGTAAATATGCTAAACATGTAAAAGTTTTGTCTTTTCATTTAATTAATTAAAAGTTTTCTTTAAAAATAGTTTTTCTACTGATTTTCAACATACATACATACAGTAATTAATTAAAATACATACTAGACCCTTTTTTCGAAAAAAATCCAATTATCCCAATGATTTGGATAATTGGAGTTCTACTGTACCATTTAATACTGTTTATAGAAGTTTAATTAACAAAAATATGCTGATAAACTTATGCTGTATAACTTTTAGTTAATTTTGTGCTTCTTGGATTTTTTTTTTTTCCAGTTGCCCAATAATTGAAAAGCTTTTGTCAAATGAATAATCTTGGCTGAAAAACACATAATAATTAATTTAGCATATATATATATATATATATTAAATGCTATGAATAATCACATTTTCTTAGGGTTATCTATAAGAATTTTTTAGTATTTATTGTATCTTCCAAAGTTGGAACTTATATGGTGAATTCTTATAGAATAACAGTTTCTCCCATTAGGAAGAAATCTATTTCTTCCAGCTGGTTTTTTCCACTTTGGAAGAAACTTGACAACCCTGCCCAGAGCACACACACAGTCAATGCCCCTGCTTTGATGTGTACAAAAGAGATGATGCCATCATGTTGAGAAGCTCCTGTTATCATTAATAATACATTTCTATACAGTTAGACTTTGATACCAAAGATCTATTCTGGTGCATTTTGAACAATGAATATAATGTTATCAAGCAAGGACAATATAGCTTCCAAACAAACTGAATTTGGATTCATTGCTCCAAAATTTGTTTTCAATATTTGGCTGTTTGAATTTCATGCTCTTTTGAAAATTTTAATTGCATCTTCCAATTCTTTGCCCAGATGAGAGGATTTTCATGCAGGGACCCGTGCTCACAATCCAGAGCCATCTATTCTGCCTAATACTCATAAAAAGATGCCTAGTGGGTGGATTTTTTAGCAGAATAATGATTCAAAGAATACCTCCAAAATGGTTAAAAATTAATTTATAGCTAAGAAAACTAAAGTTTTAAACTGCCCAAGTCAATCACCTGATGCAATTTAATTGAACAACTTTGGGGAGCCAGAAGAAAGTCAGGAAGAGGAAACAGTCTTCAAAGACAGAACTCGTTCAGTATCTTTGATTGGAATGTGCAAAATTCTCTAGGTTCACCTGTGAAAACTTTACAAATTCCATGCCCAAATGATGTGCTACAATCCTCAAAGCAAAAGGATATGCAACTACATACTAAATATTGCTGCATTTTGTTACACTCAGTTGATTAATTTCAATAAAAGTTTAATAACTGCATTGTTTCAAAACCTTTGCTTTCAATTTTTAAATTCACACTTGCAGATGTGCCAAGTTTTTAAAGTCAAAAAGCCTGAGATGTCCTGCTTTTTAGAGTCAAAAAGCTTGAGATTTCTTTAACTTATTTTTTCAGCATAAAATGCACTCATAATGAATACTTTTCTTAAATGCCAAACACATTTATACAAACTTAGCAGTATCTCATTACATGGGTTGAAAAATGTAAATAAATTCAATTTCAAATATTTTCCAAAGAAATATGCTAAAATATAAACATCAATCAAAATGCACAAGATAAATTTATTCATATCCAAAAATTATACAAAAGTATTTTATCACAATAATATTTGAAATATCTAATTTCATAACAAAAATACTTTTATTGATCTTATGCTGCTCTAAAATCTTAGCATATCTCTAGATAAATAATAAGCATAATATAATGAACATTAATTTATGTAATTTAGTCTTTTGAACAACTTCAGATATATTATTTCAAGTCTAATGCTCTGAAGTTGTTAGGCCAGATCAATATGAAAAGCACAAGTACTAATCTAGCACACCTGATAAAGAAAATTGGGAAAAGTCACATTTAAAAAAAAAAAAAAAACTCTTACAAAGCCCAAGTAAATGAAGAAAAATCATGAGGACCAAAATAAAGTCAAAAAGCCTGACACTCAAACCAAAATCCTGAGGCTTGGTATGTCTGTGCTATACAGAGGGATTCAAAATTAAAGGAACAAACTGTTAGAAGGGGTAGGATACACCAGGACAATTCAAACTCACATAGCAATGCGGGGTCGAAAATGTCGTCTTCATGCACCTGCTATTAATAGGGATTGCAATCCAGAAAACCAGATCCGGTAATCCTGCAGATCTGGCATCATTAGGTGTCTACTGGATCCGGTACCAATTTACCAGATCCGGAAAATTAAAATACTATAAAAGCAAGACTACATATTAAAATGAAGGAGTTCTAGGACAATATTTGTCTTATATTGATGGTTATTTGTTGGCAATAAAACCAACATGTGTAGAATCTGAAAGGGCCTTTTCAGCTGCTGTCTATACTTGTAACTCTTGAAGAAGTCAATAGGCAGATGGCACAATCAACACTATTTGCTTCCTACGATCCTTTATTAAAAACCAAACTTTATTTTTTTATAATCTATATAACAAAAATTATTATTTAAAGAAAGTTTATTGAAAAATACTCAATATTGTGATAATTTTGCCATTCTTTAAATCTATGATAACTGTCATCATTATTAAAAGACTGCTTAGCATGACTGAATTACATAATTGTGAACTCAGTTGATTTAGATTTAGGAATTTAATATAAGAAACTCTTACACAATGTATTTTAAGTTGCAAGGTAATTTTCATTGATGTCATTTGTGACTGAATTATATACCCAAATCTAAGACTGAACTTAAGACACTATTATACTAAATATTATAGTTATTAATCACTTTGGGAGAAGTGTTAAAGTGCGCATCTAATTTCTTAACCAAGTTTCAAAGACAATGGGCTCTCCTTCGACAATTTCATTAATGTGATGAAAAAAATAATTATGAATTAACAATTTTTATCAAGTCCAATCTGTGAAAGATTAGTTTTAGAAAAAACATGGTTGGAAAATTTACTATTACTTGAACACTTCTTCTAAAGTAATTATTAACAGGTACATGAAAATAATGTCTCCGACCCCACATTGTTGTGCGATTCTTAAATGCCTTGTTGTAACCTACCCCTCCCAGAAGTTTGTCCATAGAATTTCAAATCATGCTGTATATCTAAATAATAAACGTCTTGGAATGTAATGCTGTTGGGTTTGACTCATCGGCCCGGTGAATCTGTTGCCATGTTGAAATTTTGATAAAAACGACATTTTTATCTCTACCTAAAAGCAAAATATTTTTATACAGTTCGAACGATTGCTAAAAAATTTACTTTTTAATTTGAAGATTCTTTTAAATCTAAATATCTAGTTATATATATAAATATAAGATAACTAAACTTAGGTAGTATGGAATCCCAAGTAATTCACCGAGCAAGTGATAGCACATAGTAACAATTGAAATACTGGAACCAAGAAATAAAAATTGGAAATTCTGTGGCCATAAATATTGTAAAAAACAGAGCTATCAAAGCCAAAGAGAAGTGGGAAAATAAGCCAGGTGAGAACATGTGGGCTTTAGCCTAACTTCAGGAATCCAAACAATGATGTGGAGAGGGAATGGAAAATTGAAATGGAGTACTACATTTTCAAGTACCACCATACGCACATTTCAATTTAAAAAGCTAGCTAAGTCAAAATTAGCTAGGTTTCTGCAGGTTACCTGACAAAAGGAGTCGTTTTATGTAACCTGGGGGAACGACCATAGCTATAAGGAAAAAACCAATGTGGAAGCGAACCAAACATGGAGGTTGAAGCTCAGTGATGCAGCCAATACTAGAAATCGATGCAAACAGAGAAAATTAAGTGACATCAATAAAACAGCTGGAGCCAAAGAGTAAAAACATAGAGAAAGAAAAACAGACAAAAATGCTGCCAAAACCATGTTAATTTATCAAAAAGTCCTATATACTAGAAGTCAAAGCCCATTGTAGAGGCAATTACAATGGGCGCTAGAAAAAACATTTGAAGGAAAATATGTCTACACTCAATATATTTAATCTTCGTCCACCTAAAATAAATAACTTCATATACGATTTTTACTATATAACCCAAATCAAATTTCATACTCTTCTGCAGGGCCGGTCCTAACAGTTTTGCCGCTCCGGACAAAAATATAAAATACCCCCCCCCCCAGTAAAATTACTATTAGAAGAAATAAATTGTTCACATATTCTGTTTTCATGCCTATAAAACTGGAATAGCTCTTTAAACATAACACAGCATAAGAAAAAACCATATTTATTAAAAACCACACGTTAAGCTAAAAGCCAAAAGAAAGAGAGAAAAATCAAGAGTTCTTTTTCTGACTTTTAATTCCGCAAAATTCCTGACTTTTTCTGTTAAATTAATTTTTCAACTAATTCATGTTTGATAGTCAATGTAGTTCAATTATTTAACGTATCTGGAAGAGTTGTGGAACATAAGAAATTTTTAGTTAACTTTAATTTTGAGAAACTCTTCTCTGCACTTGCCACAATTATCGGCAAAAAAAGCAAAATTCTCGAAGCAATAGCAAGATGTGCATGTAAAATCTAGAGTTGAAATTAGCTTTAAAATTTCAATTGGGCTTTCCTTTTTGCGTAATAAGGCCGTAACTGACACTATTCCATTTACTAGATCAAGAGCGTTTATATTCCCTGATTCTCCATCGGTCAGCATTAACTTCAATTGTTTACACTATAAACAATGTTAACACTGTTACACTGTGTTACAATGTTTAATTAGCACTTTTTAGGAGTCTCTTTTAACTCATATATACTGTACAAAAATTTTAAATAATTACAATTGGTTCTTATTAAATTAAATCTGCATTGTAAGGTATTAATCGCTTTGTTTACTGTAAAATATAAAACTACCTTGAATTTTAATTTAAGATCTTTTACCAGATCATCTTGTGCTTCGCAATCAAAATTTAAATGTTACGTGGCTGCGTAAACTCAGTGTTAGCTAGAATACTATCTCGTCGGTCAGTTCTCTTGCATAACATAACATTTCATTTAAAATCACATCAAATCTAAGATCCTTTAAAAAAATCTTTACAGTTTCTTAAGAGTTCTAGAGCAAGTAGTAAATCGTCGTCTTTTGACTGCAATAGCTTTCTTAATGGATTCACGGAATTGAAGATTTTATATCAAATAATAATAATAGAGAGAGAGAGTGAGAACATAGGAACAGAACTGTTTGAGAGAGTTAAATAATCCTGAAGCCAAATCACTGAGACAAAAACTTAAAATTATTTCATAAATTTTAACGGTAGCCTCGTTGGAATTAGATTTGTCAATACCTTTATGCCTTACCAAGAATGCGATTTGTTCGATTTTTTTGGCATCAGGAATGCAATCTAGAAATATGGGATATTATTTGGCTTGTTGAATTTCATTAACAAAGTGTAATTTGAATCCAACTGGAAACCTTGTGAAAAATCTATGGAAAATGTGTAAATATTTGTTTGCACATCACATATAAACAACTGAAGCGAATGAAATGAATCTTTTAGCAGCACCAAAAGTGGCAACTTAATTTAAACTGCAGGTGCTAAAATATTTCTAATTCGTTTAAAAGTTTTGAGATTTAAAACTGTTATTTGAAAACTGTGTGTAAATGTATGTTCGCTCTTAGTTAAAAAATAGCTCAATGGAATAGAATGAAATTTGGAATTATATTGAATGGTAATTTAACTGAAACAATAGATACCAAAATTGTTTTAAATAATTCATAGACTTTGAGATTTTGTAAAAATCGCTTAAAAAGTTTGTTCTGGCATCCATCAAAAACGGATTAAGAGAACAGAATGAAATTAGGTCATATGATGGGTAACAAAGCATCATCGAAATTTTTAAATGATTTGAATAAATTGAAAGGGTTTGTAAAAGTTGCATTGTATTTTTTTTTCTCATTTAGGGGGCGGGGAGAGAGGGGGAGGGCGTTACTTTAAGGCGTCTGGAGGTAATACAGTAGGTGGCTGTTCGACTTAAACAAATTATGTTGATTTCTTTTTTTAAATTATTATTTATTTGTTGTTGAGAAAATTATATATATATATATATATATGTACACCACTTCGTGAAAACAACTAGTGGTCAGACAAAAGGGAATGAAATGAAATTTTGTCCCCTTTTGTTTAAAAAGTAGGCAGTTAGTAAATTAAAATTACAGGTTTTTAATTTTCTACAAATTCGATTTATTTTTGAGCTATGACAATCTTTGATAAAGTCTCTGCGAATAAAGTTTCTCTGCGAATCAAGTAAAATCATCAAAATATAATTCAATCAGACGTTGCAGGGTTAATTATAGGCTACTTGCTATTACAAAGCATTTTCCAGGTATTCTGTTTTCAGTTTAATATTCATTACTAGCATCTTATTTTGCACCTTTAAATGACTTTTTGATGTAGGAAGCTCATCCACTAAAAGAAAACTTTAATTTTGAATGTAAAATATTTTCTCTATTGACAGTTTGTCTCAGTTAATTTGTTACTCTCTAACCTGTAATCTTTAAACAATACACGAGAGTTATAACTTTGCTTTCTATATTTCTGCCAGTAGTATGCTAATACCATTTTTTTGTACTCCTACAATGCAAACAAAATTTCGCGCGGCTAGTAAAAACATATCAATGACGGATGGGTACATGTATATAGAATGATATTCCTCGGAATATTTTTTAACAATTTTTTTGCTAATACAAAATGTATTTTTCAAATTCAAGCCAAAATGCCGCCCCGGACAGCAGTCCGGTCTGTCCAGCCCTACCCAACTAGCACACATACGTTGGGTTATTGATGGCACGTGGTTGGCACAAGGTTGTTACGTTGGGCAAACGTTGGATGTCCATATGGAAATGTCTGTATTCTGTTGGCTAAAGGTTGTGTTGGGCAACCGTTGGTAAACAACCGTTGGCCATCGGATGGCTGAATGTTGTGTTGGGCAACCGTTGGTAAACAACCGTTGGCCATCGGATGGCTGAATGTTGTGTTGGGCAACCATAGGTAAAACAACCGTTGGCCATCGGATGGCTGAATGTTGTGTTGGGCAACCGTATCATTGCGCATTCGCAGAGACACACATTCAGGAAACCGGGAAGTGATAGATTCATGTCCGTTTCCGCCATTGCTTGTTATGATGTGTTGATACACTTTTATAAAGTGATTGATAGTTGAAATTTGAAACGAATATTTATCTTTTCAGCTATATTTCTGTGAATTTTAATCGTTGCATAGGTTCGTAGTAACTTGAATCACGATAACTATTATTATTGATGCATTGATTATAGTTCGATTGTCCATACGCCTAACGATGTTCAAAGTATGTAAACAAACAACTTACTATGCAGCTATGGTAATAAATATATAATAATTGCACAGTGCTTATTAAAAGATGCGTTTTGGATTACTAAACAATGCTAGACAGCTTAAAAATAAAGTTTTGTTTGCTCATAGTTGTACAAAAGTCGAGAAGGTAAAATTGGACACAATTGTTTTCTCCTAATAAGATTATTCTGAAAAAAAATCAACTTGAGCCGTGCTTATATTTTGCAATATTATAATGACTAATGAGATTTCAGATTTAGAAGTAGTTATTAAACTAACAACAAGGATTTAAATTTGTGCATCAAAATTGTTTTGTTGTTAAAGGTATGTATAAAATATTTTACAGTTTTAAGAATTCAGTTATTTTAATATTTTACAAATGTGTTATAGTACTTTACAGTTCATATATATACCTATATTTACCAACTTCATTTTGTTATTTATTTATTATTTTAGAAGAGATTTTTGTATCTACACCTGTTATATGCTACAGGACTCAAATTTTATGGAGAAAAATACATAATCTATATGCAATCAAATACTCTTTGAGAGTACTGGAAGAAAAAACATTTTTATTGCTTTGACAAGTCTCTTCTACTGCGTACTTTAGTTGAATGTATACGCTGTGACTGAGAGTTCAGATCCATGAACTGAAATCAATACTGATTTTTTAAAACTTTTCTTCAGACATTCTATTTTTTGCATTAGAGAAAGGATGCGCTATGGAAAAAAAAAAGTTCTCTCTCTTTTTTTTTTTCAAATTTTTGTGCAATGGTAATTATGCGGGACACGTCGTAACTTTTTTTTTGTGTACCATCAACGATTTTTTTTCATTTTATGTGCTATAGCGTGTAAGCAGCATCACTAATACATTCTGTTGTACTGATATCTTTCTCATAATCAGATAATATAGATGCACCCGTGTGTTGATACTTGCAATATTTTTTTTTTTCTTTTACTTTGCAGTCAATATCTACAGTTAACTGAAAATAAAAATAGAACTACGAAATGTCATTGTATTCCATACCAATTTTATTTGGGCAAACTAAAAATTAAGAATCTAAAAAATTACGTAAATTGAAATAATTGTAAAAAATAATAAATATTTTAGTAAAGAATGATTTCTGTGACATTCTTCAGTGACTTTATACTCCTATTGGATTTCCCCACATGAATATTAAAAAAAAAAAAAAAAAAAAAAAAAAAAGAGAGAGAGAGAGATTAAGCTTCCTAACAAAAGTTTCAATTGAGTAAATTTTCAGGGGTTTTGAGAGACACTTTACAAAAGTAACTGTCAAAGGAGGAGGGATATGAATGATATTTCAAAAAATAAGCATTCTTTCCTTTAACGTTATATGTTTTTTCTTTTAATTAATTCGAAAAATTTTTATGATTTTGGTTTGCCTGCCGTCCTGGTTCTCTAAAACTGTAAAGGATAGCTTCTGAAAGGACCTTCTAAATATTTTCCTGCTTCTGATCTCTCCCCCCTACTTTTTTTTAAACAGTTCATAAGTTGCACCTGCAATATTAATTTTCCTCATAGTGCAAAATAGGTTAGTTTTCTACAGATTAATATATGTTTGTAACTTGACAGATCGTTTACTATTTGAAAATAACACATTTCTGTTAGTGACGGGACTAGAGCCAGTTTTAAGCAAAAATGTTGGGAGGGGGGGGGGTGTAAAGACAAAATTTTCTGACGATATATACCAATATGCTTTCAAAAATATACACCGATTATCTGGCCTCTTGGGCGGTTTCCTCCAGATGTAGCGTGAATACGCATTAAATCTCCTAAAAGTCCTTCGCCCGAGGCAACCCCCACCCTAGGCAGATACTGAATGTGCATGTTTGCCTTAAATACACACTACATTACATGATCTGGAATGAAGTTGGCTTGAGGGGACAAAAGGTACTTGTTTACTGGCACAAAAATCACTAAAAGGAAAATTGTAACAAGACTATGTTTATGATATAGTATAACTTATAATAAACTGTCGGCAGAACTGGTAATTTATACACTGAGCATTTTACAGATTGGTGATTAAAGCTGAAATTTGCTGACAGTCCTTTGGCAACTGACGATTTTGTCGACAAAAGTACTTTTTAGGGGGGTGGGGTGTCCGCTCGCCCTCCTCCTAAGCGCACAGAAGCCCACTGTTGAGGTGGAACCATATTTGATGAAAGAAAAAATGTGACTATTTGATAATATGCTTCGTTCTACATATCTGCCGTCCCTCAAAACTTATCTGAATCTGTCACTGCATTTGCTGTTAGTAAAATAATTAAAAACTAATTTCAAATTTGACAGTTTTTCATATATCTATAGAAATATTATGAAATAGCACATCAATTTGTCAAATATTCGTCAAATATAATTATCCAACATTAGGTTTCTGCATTGGCCTAAAATATGAAACTAACTTATAAATGTAACGGTTAACAATTATGATAGCTAAATGTTAAAAATAACCAATTTCCAACAGTTGGATAATAGAGTGACAACATACAGATTTTACGGTGTCCTGTAAAAACACGTTACCCGTTGGGGTAACGTGTAAATGTATACATTAATACGTCGTCGGTAACGTATTAATGTATACATTTACACGTTAACCCAACGTATGCATTTATACGTTAACATAATGTATGCATTAATACGTCAGCCCAACGTATGCATTAATACGTTAGCCCAACGTATGTATTTATACGTTAGCCCAACGTATGCATTCATACGTTAGCCCAACGGTTGGAAATATGTTGGCAAAACGTTAGAGCATACGTTGGCCCAACGTAAGAAATAACCAGTTGCCAACCGTTGGATAACCGTAAAGCCGTTATCAGACGACGTATTTTCGCCCTTCAAAATGCTCGTACAACTCTTTCGGCTTTCATTTTTCTTGTCACCTTTAAGGTGCTATCACACGAGAGCTCTACGCACTGCAAAATGCACGTACAACACTTTTGTACTGCAGTTTTGCCCTTCAGTCAGGCGAAAACCGTTGTGTGATAGTATTTCCCTTGACACCGGACTGTTTCGAACAATGTTGAAAAACGTTTGGTATGAATGGCGAAATCAGCCAATCAGAGCTCTAGACACTGTCCACACCTTCATTCAAGATGGCGACCTCCATGCCTGCAATGTGGACAGCGGAAATAGAAGCCGATTTTATTTCCGAAGTGCAAATCAAAAACCATTATAAACTTTTTTACTGTATTTACTTAAAAATGAACCTTCGAATTCCACCGTCAATGTCAATGTTCGAATGCACGGGGCGCGACAGGACGAGTGATTTTTGTGACAAAAACAGCGATGACGTAATAACTGTTTTGCCACAAAACGAGCGATAACGTCGCCAAATCGGCAACCCCGTGCCAATCCACCAGATCGTTTTCTTGCCTTGCAATACAACCCTATACCTTGCTTTTGACAAGAAAAATGAAAGCCGAAAGAGTTGTACGAGCATTTTGAAGGGCGAAAATGCGTCGTCTGATAACGGCTTAAGCCAACGTGTCATTTCAACGTTGCCCCAACGTATGTGTGCTACCTGGGTAGGGCCGCCCCTGCTCTTCTGGAAATGCGCGGAAAATTTTCACATTTAAAAGATTTTGTTTTGTGCAGGCAACCCCTCTTATATTAATGCTTCAAGTAGATGATCATTTGCATGACTATTCGATTCCCTGATTCGGGGAATTCGATTTTGCAAAACTATTCTAAACGAATTAGAACTCCCATTGTATAACGTTATTTTCACTTGAAACAGTTTTGTAACGCAAGTGATTCCCATTTTTTACTTTCGGAAATAAAATGGAGCTGAAAAGAGTGAAAAATCACTTTAAAATGAGGGAATAGGTTAATTTTCAGATTTTAAAAGTAGCAGAGATTGTTTTCTATATTTTTATACATGATTACGAAAAATTTCAACTGGACCGTACAAATGGTGTAGATGTTATTACGCTTTTGGTGCTTTTTATCTTTCTGAACTTTTTAACCTTCTTGGAACTGTTACAGAGTGAATCAGTGAGTCAGCGATCAGCTTAACTACATAGTATGATATACATTGCTTGGTTTCTGTTTGCTATAGGTATCCAAGAACACACATAGAAAGTATTTCGTCTCTGTTCTTCAATAAGCTCAAGCTGAGCCCAGGCCCCGATTATTGTTTAGGCACTAAGGGGCACATGCCCTGGACACACATACACAAATAGGTGGGGGCAAAAAAAATTTCTGGGGAGGCACTGTCTCCCAAATGCCAAATCATTGATGATAATAAATAGCAATACAAAAAAAAAAAAAAAAAAAAAAAAACTATAGTAAGCGCCTCACCATACAACGCTTAGATAGAGAACAAAAACAACTGGACATACTCACGGTAAAACAAGTACATTTTCATCAGGATAAAGTAAGGAATACTCTTCAGCCACTTTGCTGTCATGAAGCTGGGGATACGATTTTATCTTCCTCTCCATTTCGCTTTCCACAGGGGCATATACTACAATGAGAATGGGAAGAAGAAATCCGTTAGTTAACTCTCCATTAATAATTTTTTATTACAAACAATCAATATAGAATTGTTTAATATCATCTTTAATAACAGAACTTTTACTAAAGAATCATCAGTAAATATATCAAACTGATAAAATGTAATAAATAAAGTATGATAATTGTTGGTAAACTGCAAGTTTATTCATTACACAAAAAAATAGGGCGATTAATTTAAGAAATGATTATAAAGGTAAAATGGCAGAGACAAATATAGTAACTAACTAAATACGGTAATTCCCTACATAACATCTATGCATAGCATATTTTATCCATATATTATAAATATTATACATAATACTATATTTATTTTATAATATTTATAATGCATATACAGTCAAATCCCGATATAATAACCATGCGGGACGATTTTATTTTCACGTAACATCAAAAGGCCGTTGCACAAGTACCACTTAATTTTCATTTCCAATTTCCCTGACCAAAACTAAAAAATTTCCCTGACGATTTCTGACAAATTAACAATCGAAATCATAATAAGTCGTGTTATTTTCCATGTACCAAAGAAAAATAAATTTACCCAAACAGCACAAACAGGTTCTTTGAACGTCTATTAAAGTTCTGAGAACGTTTTCTGAACATTAATAGACGTTCAGAGAACCTGTATATGCTGTCTGGGGAGAAACATATAGAGCAGAGGAGTAGAGACGTATCCAGAAAAAAATTTCGGAGGTGGTCCAAACAGTAAAAAAGGCAGAATTTTCCACAAAAAGACTTCATCATTATTTTTTAGTAATAAAAATCAGAATTTCGGGGGGGGGGCGGACCCCTGGATCCCCCCTTCAATACGTCCTTGGAGAGGAGGGTATTATGGAATACCATTTACATTTCAACATATAGCTGTACAGGGTTTTTAATAAAATCCTCAAAATCATCATGAGTACGTACTATAAGTATTTGTAATGAAATGTAATTTCTACAGTGTACAGAAAAAATACTATTTATTTTTTTGTTATAGAAAAATTTATTTTTAAAGAAAGTTACAAACTGACGTTAATATGAAATAGTCGGGTAATATGGAATAGGTGGTTTAAACCGTGGAAAAACTTAACTATTTTTAACTATAAAACCATATTTTAAGGATTATGTTCAAATCATTTCTGCTTCGAGTCATTCTACAAAAGTCACAGACATAACTTCTTTCTCTGCTCCGATACAGTCAGGTGAGCCCACAGAGCTGAAGCACTGAATCCAAATTTCCCCTCGTTCATCTTCAGAAATTTTTCCGTTACAGAAGATACATTCAGTATCCTTGTTTTGTGGTTCTTTAGTTGATGGCATGAAATCCATTACAATATTAGCTAGTATTCCATAATACTCGACACGCCACCTAGGAAAGTGTACCTTTAAACTAATGGGCAGAACACTGTCAGTTAAAAACCAACCACAGCACAACAAACTACAGTTCTTTTAGTTTACATTATGGGTAACATCAATATTAAAGTCACGTGTATACTAGCAGGTTAAAATGTTTGGAAACTTATCTGCAAAAACTCTTGAAAATCACAAAACACACTTTATTTTGCAAGGAGTGGTTCGAAGCAACAAGCGATCAACACTCACTGCATTGTAACATGGGAATCTTTCTTGAGTAGTTCATGTTGCTCCAACGTGACAACAGCGCCTAACAGAGCTGGAAGCTCGAAATTCCATATTTCCCGAGTATTCCACAATACCCTCCTCTCCTCTACAATGGAATCTTTTTCTTTCTTTCTTTCTTTTTTTTTTTTTTTTTTTTTGTAATGATCATATTATATAGTAGAAACATTCAAAAACAAAATAACCCCCACAGCAATTACTATGTCTAAAAATAATTAAATTGTTTCTACATATAAAATAGATTTTTGACTATTAAAAAAAGGTTACAGGATACTTTTCCAAATTTCTAATGCCTTTTAGTATTACCAGCGATGACGGACCTTTTCGAGAAGTGGGTCAAATTATGTTTTTTTTTTTTTTTAAGTAATAGCTCGTTGGATGTTAAGTGGCGTCACTTAGAAAGGAGGAGAGGAGGGCAATTAAAAAATTCTTCCCTTGGTTCTCACTTTTAAAATTCTTTGAAAAGTTTATAAAAGTCAATTCTCTGGGTCATTTAAAAAGCCTGCGCGGATCACTATCTGACCGCAGGTTATAGGTTCGCTAGCACTAATCTTACCTACACTAGTATAGTATCTGTCTGTACTATCATGGCTGACCAGTCAGCCATGGTACTATCACTATCATCGGAACAACGGGAATTCGGGTTCCAGGGGTGTCAACGAATGCGGGAAAATTCCGGGGAAGCCACTTCGAAACGGCGCAAAGTGCCCGCCACAGGGGAAAAAAACTTACATGGAAATGTCTCATCTTTGTACGATTTTCCTAAGCCGAGATATTCTTTAAAAAGCGTCCAAAACATTTATTTTTGCATCCTGTAATTCTGTCTTTTCCACGAAACTCCACGATCTTAGCTTCCTCTGGTCGACTCGTTTTAAAATAGCTATCCCCTGTTCACAAACGTTGTCACAGCTAAAATAATCTCAAATTCGAACGCACAGTTATTTTTTCCCCATAACGGTCTATTTAAATAATAAAAAAAAAATCTAAATTTTACGATTTTTTTTTTTCACAAAGTCACTTTTACGGAGTTTTTTAATTGCCCTATTATGTATTTTTTAAAGCATCTTTTCTCTGTTGTGGTGTATTTCGAAAGCAACGAATCTCCTCTTTCGGATACTTTAACTTTCGTAAATATACATTTATAATATTTTTTAATGATATTTGATTCACAAAATTTCACTTCAATTTTGAATATTTTAATTTTATTTCGATCAACACATTTTCCCCACTTAATGTTTTCCTACAGGATATAAATTTTCAGAAATTTTTGTGAAAATTATGAGTTTAAAAATATCTTCTGTTTTTCGTTCAAATAATGAATGTCTCCTGAAATATTGCGTATTTCTTCTTTGTGAACTCTTGAATCTGCATACGCCAGATCTGTTTTTACACGGTTTATACGTTCCGCGCAATACCGTGTAAAAAAAGAACATTTAAATAAAGAATAGTGGTAGATGGGTTTCGTTTGTATAAACTCTGCCATTTACTAACCATGTCCATGCTGAGTAGTAAACATATGCACATAGCTCTAAAAATTCTAAAAAAAGAATAATATTGTTACGCTAATTACCGTACAAATACAATTTATAAGTACCCGTTGCAAAATTTTAATTTTGCATTTGATTTTAGATTTAATATGCAGAAAATTTGAATCGATACCATTTTTTTAATGCAAGCTTGTAATTGATATTTGTCTGTGATCCAATGTTTAAGGAATAAACGCCTAGGTCAGTGTTTTTGGGACATCCTGTAAACAAGTTAAACTAATTTTCACACCACCTTATCTCCCATAACTAGACAAAAAAAAAAAAAAAAAGATTGATCATTTTAATGTGATACCGAATTATCTGATACTATCTATCGTCAACGGCAGACAAATTACATGTTTTAGCTGTTTCGGTGTGTAAACTGTTTCTAACTTACGCTTAAATTTATCACTCTATCGAAATTTACTACATTGTGTATCGTGCGTGTTGTGGGATTGTGGGATTGAGGTCAATTATTTACGCGAGGGATCTAGGCCTATGGGGGGGGGTGCCCTCCGTGGGAGTCTTTCTATAGGGTCCTAATTCGTATTTACGCTAAGTTTCGGAGGAAACCACGGAAAACTCCGAACAGTTAGGCCAGCGGACGCGACCTGGTTTTAAACCAGGCACCTTCCGTCTCCCAGTTCAGAGCGTTACTACATTGTGAGTAAATGTTTCTTTTCATTTACACATTAAACGTTTATCATGTTTTTCTACACGTTTATTACAAAAAAATAAATTGTAAAAAGAAACCTGTGAAATAAGACAAAACTTTCCTGTCGGTAAATGCAAATACATTTACATCAACTGAAAAATAAAAATTAGTTTCAACAAAGCAGATCTTTCATATATGTTATTTTTGGAATGCAGTTTGTTATTTTCCAAAGTGTTAGGATTCATTCAAAAAAGCATTGATTACAGGAAGAGTATCCTGAATCATAGAAATAATTTTGAGATTTAGGTAAGTATATAGAGGAAGACGGCGTGTAATGAAACAAAATTTACTTTCTTATTTTTTCTGTTCACAAATTTACATTCACGAAAATAAAATTAAGAGAATGTTAACCTACTCTTTTCCACATCTAAAGGTATTTTTATGAGTTTATAAATAGCATTTTCATTTTTAAAAAATTACAAAAGGTAAATGCCTGTCAGTGTTTCATATTGTACCCCACACACCGGAGTAGAATGAAACACTTAATAACATTTCACAGACACTCATATATGAGTGAAAATTCAAATTTCAGCATATATGTTTCAGGGGATTCTAAAAAGGTGGGTACAAACACACTTCCCAACTTAAAGTTATCTCAGAAACAAAAATTAGATCTAACTGAAAATTTTTTCTCAACGAATTTTTAGTTCTATTCAGATACAAGAACTGGTATCATTTATCACAAAAGTTTGTTGTAAATATCCTTAAATTAAAACAGTTTAGCTACAAATGGTTAATTTTGGACATCTCTTTATGTTAAATGATGTCTCTGCAACACCAAGAAAAAAAAATTCCACAACGTTTTCAGGAGTTTCATAATAAAAATATTGAGTAAATGCAATAAAATGATGATTAGTTTACTATTTCGGTCAACATTTGGTAGTAGCATGTTTAAAATATTGAAGAACTACAACATGAATCGCATAATGTCTTGGCAGTTCTGTTTGTCCATAAGTAGCGATCGAAACAACACTATTTGGAAGCTTCAATAAATAATATGTAAGTATCTCAACTCATTTATCAGCCTTTAAAATAATTTTTTCAACGTTTTAAGGCATTTTTAAAAGTTTTTGTGCATTTTCTCTGCTGTAAATAGGCATATAAACCACGATGTCCAAATCGCGTAATGGTCGAAACATCGATTTCTTTAATATTTAATTTGTCAGAGTTGCCAGTGTCCTAAAAATTTAAGACAATCATTAATTACAACCTTGTCTCAAGTTCTTATTTGTGAAATTGAAATAGAGTATATTTAGTTGAAATAATGATTAACACCATTGATGAGCATGTCAAACACGTGTGTACGGTCGAAACAAAATGGTGGCAGCTTCGATCTTTGCGAATTTTCGGGCATGATTATTTAAAAAATACGATTTATAAGGAGTAGTAAAACTCACTAACTTATAAATTGCCATTCAATGTTTGTAAAGGTTTTATTAGGATTTTTTTTTTTTTTTTCCCTCAGAAAATGTACTTAAGAAGATTATTTGACGAATTCAAATGGTGTAACGATCGAAACACTAATAAATTTTTAAATAAATTTGTGAACAAGACGTAATATAATTCCTATTTAGAATGCTTAGAGGCAAAACCCTAAAATTTTAAGGTTATTTTAATTAAATAGGCTTTATTTTTTTTAAAATAAAGTGCATTAACAAACGCTATATATTTTGTGGGGTTTCATCATTTAAAACTTAATTTGCAATTCAGATGACCATGTAAATTGCTTTTAAATAGCAATAAATTTGTTTCCGTTTATTTTTACTCTCTTAATTTATATCTTAATTGTTTAAAAGAAACTAAGTTCGATACTTCTATTAATGAGTCAATGTGAGACCAAAAACATGTATTTAAATGCATATAACATGTATAATTGAAATTAAATATGTTGCTTATAACACTTTTTTCTAAGCATGAATCACGAAAGCCAACTTATCAAAAGACATAACGACTCCTATAAAAAAATAAATAAAAAGAAAATATTATGCATTTAATTAACAAAATACAATTATATAGATCATATTTAATGCATTTTTAGACCCTAGCATTTTTTAATGCACATATCTTAAAAATTCAATGTTCAAAATCAGTAACCAAAAGATCAGCAATGTCGAAAATCTGTAATCTACAGATCAAAGATGTCCGAAATCTGTATCCTACTGAGCAACAAATGTCAAAAATGCGTAACCTATAGATCTGATAGTTAAATGTTTTAATTAGTAATTTTTCAGAACACTTTCTGCCTGTTTATGTTTGTATACTCTCTATTTTCTAGGCTTATATACTATAATGTTAAAAAATAAAGTAGAATTCCAAAATTTGAAAAATGAATTATAGTTAATGTTTGGTGACCCACCTTTTTAGAATCACCCTTTATGAACATTTATTATAAACAATAGTGAGACCAAAAAATGAAATTTAAATGGGGAAAAAAATTAACTGAACTGTTATAGCTTAAGATGAAAACGTAATACTTTTATTCGAGGTTAATCTAGTTTTTAATTTTATATTAAATTTACGTAAGTGAAATTCAAAAATTAGCATTTGTGAACTTTCTGTATCATCTGAAGGAACAGGAGGTTGTAGTTTTGATACAATTTGAGCTTTGTCAAAAATGTGTGTTTCCAAAGAACCGCAAATTCGAAGCTTGGACGCAGTCGTTTGACCTACAGAACTTCGCATTCCGTTTAATTTAAGTTTGTTACATCCCAACAGAGTAAATTTCTTTACGTTTCAGTTCACTTTCCTTGATTAAAACATAATCATTTAGAACAATGCTGCTTGTGTCATATGCAGGTGGATTCAAAATTAGTGTGACCAATTTTAAAAACATGTAACTATTTATGTAGTACATTTTGATCGCTTTACCACCAGTTTTATTTTAAAAATGAAACGTTTAAATTACCATCTGAATTATTTATATTAGTGGAAGTAAATTATAGCTCCGAAATTAGATCCTCAAACCCGAAACGAAATTTTAAAGCTTTGGAGGATGGTTGCTCAAATTCTGTTATAAATAATGCATTTAAAAATCAGAAAAGACATTTTACTAATGGATTACTATCTAAACTTTGAAAAGAAATAAAATTTGACTGGCAACCAAAAGCTCAAGAGAAAAAATGTGGACGAAAGGCAGTCCTTGATGAAAAAGAAAAAAAAAGAAGCTGAAAAGATTTAACACTGTAGAAAATCCTCTGCCTAAATGAACTTTAGCAAAGAAAATTCAAGTATTGCAATCGACAGTTTGTCGTCAGATAAAGAAAATTGTCTAAAAAAAAAGTGAAGAAACAAGTCTATCATCAAATGTTTACAAAGATCGTAGAAAAATGAAGAAAACGTTCTTGGCCTCCGTATTTAATTTTATGCAAAGGTACATACAAAACATGGATAACTTCGGATGAAGTACTGTTTCGTTTGTCATCCACAACTGACAAAATGAAAATACAATATATTTCACGCGAACAGCGTTGTAAAGACGAAGCTGTTTTGCAAAAGGCAATTTGGCCGTCAGGTGTTGTGGTATGATTTGGAATGGCCTTTCAAGGCTTAACAAAACTATTTTTTGTAGAACCAAAGGCTAAAATTGATGCTAAATACTATCAGAATAAAGTTTTGAAGCACGTGAAAGTAAACATCTTTACCCTCAAGGAAACTTTGTTTTTTTACCACGATTCTGCACCAAGTTAGACTGTAAAATCAGCTATAAAATGGCTGAAAGATAAAAAAAAATTAATTTTCTTCCTCCTGAGAAATGGCTATCATCATCCCCGAACTGTGCTCTTTGCAACTATTTATATGGGAATACTTAAAAAAAAAAAAAAACAATTAAATAGACGTAAAGTAAGAACGCTTCAAGGGCTACTAAAAACAATCAAAGAGGAAGTTGGAAAAATACCCCCAAAATGGTCAAAAAAGCTCTTTTGGCTTGGCCTAAACGTTTACGTAAAGTGTACTATGCTAAAGGAAACCACATTGAAAATTTCATGTAAATAACTTAATTCAATAAAAATTTATAATGCTCTGAAATTGGTCATATTTTTTTGAATCAGCAACAACAACAGGTAAAACGGGCAGGTAAAATGGTTTATTAAACATTATCTTTAAGTTACAATATAGAGTGAGAAGAGGAGAGGGGAGACGGGTACAAAAATCAGCGTGGACAAATTAAATTCCAGTGGCAGAAGTCTCTCGATTTTCGATGTGCGGGTGTATTTACGCTCACCACACCACGTGGTTTGCGAAGACATAACTCCGCCTCTCTCTTATCTCTAATCGAACCGCACACATTTACCAACATGACCCGTATCCGGGGCTACAAAGGCGTGGGGACACGTGTACACTCTAAAGAACTCAGAATCGACGGCCTGATGTCTGACAATTAACAAAATAAATAAAACATAGCTCCAGAGCGCGCGTGGCAAGTATGACAGGAAAGCAAAAATTACAGTGAAAGTACCCGCTTGAACAATACCCAAACTAGTAAAACCCAAATTACCTTTTTATACATTACATATATATATATATTTATTTATTTATTTAATTCTGTCTTTGGGAGTATGAAGACCATAGCATAGTCATCACAATATTTGAAAAATAAATAATTATACACATTAAAATAAGGAGATAAACAAAATTACTTTTACTAATGAAATTTACTTTCAATGGTGAAAATCCAATCATTTTCTTATGCTCTTATAAAAATGCAATTGTTTCCAAATCACATAAGTAGCTGGAACATATACTTGAATACAGGTATGTGAGCAGAGCTAAGACTTTTTTTTTTTTGGGGGGGGGGGGAGATGTTGATAAATTGCCAAGTCAAATATCGGTTTTTGCCAACTTCTTTATTTTTTATCAACTATATTACCACCTTTTTACTTTTGCAACTGGGTTTGCGTGATTTTGCCAAGTGTACCAGAAATAGAGTAAATTATATTTTTAACTAATTTTGCGAGTTTTAGAGGGGGAGACTCCCCTTACCCCCTCCCTTTAGCAAGGGCCCTGTGTGAGTTACAACTTCCCATGACAATTCCTACTAATTTTAGATAGTATGTTTTATTGTACCCCGTCTTCCCCTAACACAAAAATTCAAAATAAGAATTCCAAATCTGTACAATACTGCATACTTTTGCCAGATATAATGTGCATATTTCAAACAGAGAAAGCAAAATTATTTTCTTTATTAGTGACACTCTCCTCAAATAAAATTCTCGAAATTAGCACTTTATCCTGGTTATCACAATTAACACACGTATTAAATATACAGGTGAAAGTAGCTGTGAAAATGGCACGCTTCACTAATTATTTTGTTTTGAAAAAATGAATATGTCTTTGCAGAGCACATTCATGCATTATGAATGACGGAACATGAAGTAAGTTCACGTATGCTTTCATCATGTATTCGAACCAGGAAGACTTTTGCCGTAGTAATATGCTTGTAAAGGAATTATTGCATCAGCTGTAGTCAAACTGCGTCAGGCAGTTGTTGTTGACAGCAAAAAAGAAAAGAATTATTGATGTTTGATTTTAGAGTACTGAAATACGCACAGCAAAACTGCTCTATAGGTTAGCTGTAAAAGTGCTAACATTCCGTAAGTCTAACTAGGTGCACCATAAAATGAGTATACAATTTTTTTTATGAGATCTAGAACTCCATGAACAATGCCGCTACACTAATAATCATCTGACTCTGTCATCAGGCCTAAGTGTATCACACTGCTGCTTGCTACACGCTGATAGTATGCAAACACACTGACTTAGTAGATTCAGCAAAATTGCACTTCATTTTTTGTAGGGGAGGGGGGCTGGGGGTTCTAATCTTGACCAACAAAGGACTCCCAACAGTCCTAAATCATAAAAGCTTCGAACAGTTATTTAACCGTAATACCTTAACCATATACAGTAAAGCCTCTACTACTGGTCCAACTTGTAACCGGTCATATTAGGATTAGCCAATTATCAATGGCGGCTCGTGGGATACAGCAAGTACAGCCAGGCTGCATTTGAAATTATCAGCACATACTTTAAAATAATTTATTCAACTAATTTTCCTAAATTCAGATTAGAATTGGGGAATTCCTACGGTAAATTAAAAAAATCTCCGAAAAAAACGTATTGTGGCCGGATCGCTCATTCAGAAAAAAAAGCACTTTAATCTTCCCGCAATTCAATTGGGAAAATCTTTGGTTCAGCCCAGAGCACTGAAAAGAAAATTGGCAGCACCGTTGCCATGACAACGACTACGTAAGCAGCCTCTCCGGCATAGGGAGTATGCAGCTGATACAGCCGATGAAAGATTTTTTAACGGCGGCTGAACTTGAGAACTCTACTAACTGATTGGCTCGGATGAAAGGAGGGAGGGGGTAAGGAGTATATATGTTTGGAAAACTCTTGACTTTATATTGCTGAATTTATCAAGAAGGTAAGCCTGAATAGACGCTTATGAATGGACAATTACCCATCAAAGTAGTATTGTTTTTAAGTAAGCAAGAACTGGCATTTAGAAGACATGGCAAGCGAGAAAATTCTTTAAACATGGAAAATTTAAAGAGCTTTTAAAATTATTGATATCTGAATTAAAACAACGCCTTTTTATGGGGACATCACTGACGGATTCGCATATTTAAAAGAAAGGAGGATTGATTTGACTTATAAAAAATAAGTAAGTTTTCTTTTTTTTTTTCTTTTCTTCTCAAGTTATCGTTACAAAAGAAAATTCTAAGGAAACTTCGAATCAGACACGGATTAATGCAATTTTGAGGATAAGAGCGGCTGGTTGAAATTTATGTCCATTTTATGGAAGTAAAATAGGAACTCTTACATTTTTTATATAATTTCTTTTTTTTTTTTTCCCTCGGTGAGGGCTTAATCCGCCAGCTTTCGAATTCAGTAACAAAAGATTTTCCAATCCTGTCCGGAGGAAAGGGGGGGGGGGGCTCATATGCTTCCGGCTGCACTAACAGTTTTGACCACGGGCCGCCACTGCCAATTATTTGATTTAAGGTTACTAGAAATCCCATGAAGAATAATCCGTACCCATGCTGGCCAGTATTAACTGTATCCGAGGTAGCCGTGGAGTGTTGCCTGAATAAGTATATATAATGTAATTATACTGTGTACAAAAAAATCGCCGATTACGTATTGACCACAACTAAATCGTGGGTTACTTTATTTTGGAAACAAATGTAACCAAACCTTTATTTGGAAACAAACAATAAACAAATATACGGCCAAGCTACAAATCTTTAAATCTTGTTAGGGAATCGAATCTATGGTTTGCAAATTAATTGTTTCAACTAACTTACAAGCTGGATAACATATTAGCATGAAAATATTAGGGCAATTATAGTGTCTACAGGGTTTACAATTACTTTGCCTATCAAAAAATATTATTAACCATACATATTTTCAATAAAAAAATACATGATGTCGCAAGAAATGCCTGGCGATGATTCTATACCCTGCCAAATAAGGACCTTAGATGAAAATCAAAATATTAATCTCCCGAGATCTTAATCTTTCGTTAATAAAAAAAGAAAGAGAAAATCGTTGCCAAATCAGATAAGATATCACAATGTGAATATTACCGGAAGAGAGACCAAAAATCGAAATGTAGTTTCTTCACTAATTCGAAAATTCTCAAAATTAATTAAATAATCTAATTTTGTACATTAATAACCATACACATCTAACAACAAACGTAAAGCTTATAATGGTGAAAAATCCTCCCTCTAGTCTAAAAAGCATGGGAACCAATTACTATCCATTTCTCTAGTAGAAAGGAGAAATTTTAAACTTCCAGCCATAATTCTTAAAATATTGAATATATTATATTTCACTATCTATTGAATATATTATATTTCATTATGAATATATTATATTTCACTATCGTAACATTTCCTTCACGACAGCTGGCTGTGCCGGGCACAGCCAGCTGCGTCAAAAAAGGGTGTCTAGATCTGTGGCACGCGATGAACATTTCGATCGTCCGCCATCTTGCTGGTAGTTAAGTCGAGCGATGGCAACGGCTGCCCTTTTGTCAGCATTGGGCAATCTATTCAGCTGTTCTCGTATTCTTCCATTTTTCAGCAGATGTCAGTGCTGTTAAAAAGAATCGTGACAATTTTCTTTACGGGAAATGACGTGCTAAAAAGTAAAGGATTCTCACGGAGCTATGTCACCCGCAACTATTTTTATAGAAATCAAATCTATTCTTCGTGACTGGCAACAGTCAAAACGTCAGAGTTTGGTGTTCCCGGAGCGGGATCACTGCGCTTTGAAGGGTTAAAATGTAAGCTCCCTATTCTTTGAGCAGTTTTATTTCCGTTCGATGGGGAGAGGAGAGGGAGGCGGGGAGCTGTAAAAACCTCTTCTACTTCTAACCCGAACACGGTTTACGCAACTGATCTGTAGCACAAAACCGTAACATTTCCTTGTTTTGTTTTCCAACGTCAACGTGCAGAAATTGAATGAGATGTTGAAAATACAGTTGTTTTTATAAACATCCGGAAGAAGCTTTCATATACAAACATAAACAAGAGCCATCTGTATCGTATAAATATTGATTTGCGATTACGTTTTTACATATCGGTCACGGGCATCACATTAGATGTAAACAGTAAACTGGAAAACATCATAATCGAGCAGATCAAGAAAAGTATAATCGTGTACAGAAAAAATTCCCATTGAAGAATTGAAAATACTAGATTCACATCTTACCTTTGCCTTTTTTTTCTCCTAGTAAGATTATTTATCATATCCAAAGGGAAAGGGGGGAGGGGGTATTGATCTCGCTCATTTTTACTGTTTATTGTCTAAAATCCAAGTACAGTAAAGCACCGTTTATACGTCTTTAAAAAAACCGACTTAAAACGACGATAATGTTCGATAAATGAAAAGACTTATAAGGGTGATTCTAAAAAGGTGGGTACAAACACACACATCCTATCTTAAAGTTATCTCAGAAAAAGAAAAAAAAATTAGATCTTATAACTGAATTTTTTTTCTCAGCGAATTTTTAGTTCTGCTCAGAAATAAGAACTGGTATCATTTATTACAAAAGTTTGTTGTAAATATCATTAAATTAGAACTGTTTAGCTACAAATGCTTAATTTTCGACATTTCTTAAGTTAACTGATGTTAACATAAGAGAACATAAGAGACGTAAACGAAACACAAGAAAACATAAGAGAACTGATGTTAACATTAAGATAACTCTGCAACACCAAGAAAAAAAAAAAAAAAAATCTACCATGTTTTTAGGAGTTTCATAATCAAAATATTAAATGAATACAGTAAAATGATGATTTTTTTACTATTACGGTCAACATACAGCAATAGCATGCTTAAAATATTGAAGAATTACAACAAGAATCACATAACGTGTTTTGCCAGTTCTGTTTGACAAAAAGTAGCGATCTAAACAACGCTATTTGGAAGCTTCAATAAATAATATGAAAGTATCTCAACTCCTTTTCCAACTTTTAAAATAATTTTTTCAACGTTTTAAAGCATTTTTCCGCATTTTCTCTGCTGTAAATATACTTTTCTAAATTAATGAGCCACGAAGTCCAAATCGCGTAGCATCGATTTCTTTTATTTTTAATATATTGTCAGTGTTGCCAGTGTCCTAAAAATAGAAGAAAGTCATTAATTACAATCTTATTTCTCCAATTCAACAGTTTTTATTCGTGAAATAGAGTGTATTCAGTTGAAATAATGATTAACATCATTGATGATCATGTGAAACACATGTGTACAGTCGAAATAAAATATTGGGAGCTTTGATAGTTAAGAATTTTCGGACATAATTATTTAAAAAGTACAATTTATAAGGAGTAGTAGAACTTCATTAAATCACTTTATAAGTTGATACTGAAAGTTTGTTGAGTGTTTTGTTTTATTAGGAATCCTAATAAAACAAAACACTCAAAACAAAACATCCTTAGTAGACTATTCTTGAGTATTATAGACTAACAAGAATAGTATTAAAGACTATTCTTGAGTATTATAGACCTTTCAACATGCAGCATAACTAGTTCTTTTACAGGGACACTCAAAAGAATTCTAATACATTACGCTATATGGACATCTCTGTAACTACTGAACCGATTCTAAAGATCTTTTCACTGAAAGCTACACTATTCCTGAGTAACACAGGCTAAAATTCATGCATGTAGCATAATTTACAGGAACACTCAAAATAATTCATGTAATAAAAAAAAATTTACATGTTCTATAAATAAAATATTTTTATTATACAGCATTTTACATTATTTCTGTTTTTAAATATAATATTCTTTGTAGACTAGTGAAAAAAAGTAAGAAGTTGCTAATATTGAGCTGAACTCTTACTAGGCAGTGGAATAGGAAAAGTTATTTTACAATGGAAGGGTCATCGCTTTATCCGAAGTAGATGGGACTGCTAGAATGAAATATTTGCATACAATACCTGACTCTCATTCATTATATGGCCACGACGAGATGACACAAAAACAGTCACTACAGAGAGGATATTTTTTTATCCAAATGAATTTGCTTCTGTTACTCCATTTACGATTGCTGATATAAAAACTATCAAAGCAGCTCACAATAAACAATAGAACAGACTCTATAATAAAACTAAGTAAATAACCTGAGAATTTGTCCTTGAGAATTTTGTTGTAAAATAGTATACAAGTCAGAAATAAACTATGTAAAATTTCGACAATTTCTTTTATTCACAATATTATTTACTTTTTGTTTATTTTAAATGAAGTATAAGACATGGTAGACGTAAAGTTAATTAATTTAGATAGTTTTTTTTTTCGCGTTTGGCGAATGGAGATATTTACGACAATGTTTATGAATTATTGTGAGTGTTCCTGTAAATTATGCTGCATGCATGAACTTTAGCCTATGTTACTCAGTAAAAGTGTAGCTTTCAGTGAAAAGATCTTTAGAATCGGTTCAGTGGTTACAGAGATGTCCAAACAGCGTAATGTATTAGAATTTTTTTGAGTGTCCCTGTAAAAGAACTACTTATGCTGCATGCTGAAAGGTAGCCTATAGTATTCAGGAATAGTGTAGCTTTCTATCAGTGAAAAAAGTTTTCGATTCGGTTCAGTAGCTACAGAGATCCCCATACAGCGTAATGTAATTCTTATGAGTGCCCCTGTAAAAGAACTATTGTGATATATGGAGGATATATTTGTGATATATGCAGAATAAGTTAATTTTCAATATTTCTACAGACAATTAAACTTCTAAAAGTAATTCCGAAATGCCCCCATGCATGTCAGTGGAATGTTCCAACTAGGGAGGTTACTTTTTGGGATTTTTCTTGGAAACAATTGTACCTTCAAGAAATGTTTTTTCATAATACGAAACTACTGTGTTGATACTACACCTCCATGCCAATAGTTCTCCTATGGAAAGTCGGCTTCAGCTGTACCTGTGCTTCGAAATTGCATGAATTAGCGCTAAGGACCATGTTTGGGGATCCGTATCGTGGGGTCCTTCAAAAATTTTTAACAATGGATTCACTTTATATGAAAATATATAACAGCTCTGTGCAAAAACTTTTTCTGTATCACGCCAGAGCCAAGATTTAAAGCATTCTTAAAACTGTATTTTTTATGAAATTGGGTATATTTGGGGGGGCGGGGGGCTTATATCGGGGCTCTGACAACTTTGGGATGAATTTTCAATTTGAGATGTTAATATCAACTTATTTTAAAGGATAAAATGAAAAAAATCTCTGAAACACTTCTGAGCCAGTCACAGCCGAGACAATAAAGTGGCAAAAAGGGCCCTACATTAATTCTACGTCACTCGTCTGGTGTACTTGTAACCCCATAACTCCAAAACTAAAAGAGGTACATCAAAAATATTTCAGATTTGTTTTTTCCTCGGGTAAGGCAACACAAGAAAAAAATTCATGAAATTCTGAGATGGTGATGGAAACGCCCTGCCTGGTTTGCCCCTGCAATGCCTCTTAATTAGATCAAAGTTTTTTTTTTTTTTTTTTTTTTTTTTTTTTTTTTTTTTTTTAATAAAGTGCATCAACAAATGGTATATATTTTGTAGGGTTTTATCCTTTAAAAGTTAATTCGTAATTTAGATGAGCATGAGAATTGCTTTTAAATAGCAATTAATTTGCTTCTGTATATTTTTTATTCTCTTATATCTTAATCGTTTAAAAGAAGCAACAAGTTCGATACTTATAAAGAGTCAACGTGAGAGCAAAAACATTTGTTTAAATGCATATAACATGTATAATTGAAATTAAATATGCCGCTTTGCATATATTTTTGTTTAAATGTCATCATGAAAATCAATGTATCAAAAGTCATAACAGACGTCTAAAAAAATACATAAAATATTATACATTTAATTAACAAAATGCACCTACTATATAGAAGAAGACAAGTAGACCTAGAAGAAGAAAAGTACTTTTGTTTTTCAGGATATTTTACAAACGCAGGACTAGGGGTCGCAATACCGAATCATTTAAGCAAAACCGGTATTTTCGGTATTGGCTCCAGACCAATACCGATAATCAGGTATTTTCGATATTTCCGGGATTAAGCTAAAGTTAGCAAATTTAGTATAATAAAGTTAGTTTGCGGAGGAATAGTAAGTAGGTACCTAACCTAAATGAATTATCTTCTAAATAAAACAAAATATTCATTGACACAAGATTTATTATTTGATATGTTGGTAATCAATCAGTTAGTTCTTAGCAATAATTTACTAATACTAAATGCCCGTTTATTCCTCTATTAAAATAACTTAGGTTAACTAGTTCAAATACTTTAATTAAATGTAGTGTTTGACTAGGAAGTAGGATTCCTACTAGGAATCAGTTCTAAAAATAAAATGTTTATCAAACTTAAACATCTCACAACAGTCGCAACATAAACAAAACGAACCAAAAAAATGCACTTCTAATTAATTCTCATAAAACATAAAATTAATAAAGTCTCATGAAACATAAAATTAATAAATTCTCATAAAACATAAAATTAACTCTTAGTATGGTTTACTAATCATCAAAATCATTGACACTTGTCGGTCGCAACGCAACTAACTTCAACTCGCTCATTTGCACCGTTCGCGCCACGCCATTGGCTCGTTCGCTAATCATTGCGCGGGACAGAGAGCGAGAAGTTCGGCTACTCGGCTGTCGCCGGATTCATCGGTCTTGTCGTAAGGTGAATGAACTCGCGCGCGCGTAATTTGAATGAAATGGCGCGTAACTTTTACTATTTGTATTTGCTTTTTATTTATTTTACTAAAACCGAAAATACCGAATATCCCGGTTTTTGTGAAATGAATACCGGTATTAATTAGACCTAAATTTGGCCCGGTATTCCGGTATTTTCGAAATTCGGTATCCCGGTTTGCGACCCCTACGCAGGACTACAATCTTGTAACAATAAGCATGTTCAGAAATTTATCTTTAGAATAACAAATTTAAAGCTCATTTTTTTTAACAACAGATTAACTGATTTCACTGATGAACACAACACCTACAACGATGACAAGATGCCCGAAAAGTTAAGTACTATAAACTTCCGCTTATCCGTGGGCAGACAATTGTTTTGCGCATTATCTGCAATTAATTCCGTATGCAGTACCTGGAAAAAAAAAGCTTTTTTTAAGGGTACTGTTCAAAGAAACGAACATTCCCTCCTCTTTTGGCAAGTATATGTGTGTTTGTCAAATTTGGCAGAATGCAGTTTAATGTTCAAAATGCAAAACCTTAAAAGTATACAGTCGTAAGGTCTTTATGCAGAAAGGAAAATAAACTAATATCGTCAGGGACTCGAAAATATTCAATGACTCTTCATAAACTCCACTATACACTGTAATAAACGAAACAACAGTGTCCTTAGTGAAACCTCCTGAAAAAATTCTTCAACATAAAATTGCGCAGCAAAATTCGAAACGTGACACATCCTGCTAAATTTTCGATTTTTAATTTTTTTTTCTGTTCGTAACTGTCACAGGCTTTCTGAACAGCTTTAAAAACACAGCAATTACGTTAAACACTCGAAAACATTAATAATGTTTCTTCACCCTATGCACTATGGACTGACATAAACTATATGTCTGGTGTAACTTTCAGAAAAAATTCATAAGCACAAAAATTGCCTTCAAAAATGGGCCGAGTATTTACCCGTTTTTGGTAATATCGCGGAATTCTGTATGTTTAGCATTTTTTTTTTTTTTTTTTCCCTGACAATTTTATAGGTTCATTCTCAACGTCAGTTCACAGTGCAACCTGTAAAGAGACATTCTAAATTTTTTCGAGTTCCTAGCTCAATTAATTTTTTTTAAGCTGTTTAAAATTGCATGCTTTTCAAGTGAAATAGCCTTAAGCCTTGGTTTCTGAGGAGGAGCGCGGATCTACAGCGTGACGTTTCACGGCCCATTCCAGCGCTCGTTCATTTCACCCTTTGCGCATGCGTCATGACACTACACTGGCGGTTTATGGTATTTTCTACAATAGGAAACGTTTTGCCCCTTCCCCCTCCAATGTTAGATTGCCCCCTCAATGTTGCATGCCAATTTACGCCTATGTCTGTAGGTCAGGGGCGCGTCGAGGCATCGTTTTTGGCTGCAGCGCGGTTGCGCGTTCGAGTCTCGTTTAAACTTGCATTTTTTTCTACTCCTCCTTCTTCTTCTTTAAAAATCAATTTAAAATGATTATTTACAAAAATTAAAGTGGCTTATTGAATAAAAGTGGAATTATGAAGTTATTTCCTTTGTAGATATTTATATACCTATAATATAAATATTAACATATTTTTAGATGTAAAATCCTCGCGAAGGACGGTGAAAATGGAACCGCTTCAGTCTTCATTTTGACTATAATACATTTACAATTTGAACTTACCATTCAGTTAAAACGTGTTACACACGTGTAAAATTAATGTGAACAATTAGAGATTTAACAATTGGTAAAAGGGGAATCCTTTCAAATATTTAAAATATGTATTATTTATATAGTGTTTATATTTCAGTTTATATTTTTGATTTTTTCTGAAACAATGATAGATACAACATCCCTAAATAAATGTTCCAAATTTGGGTTTCTTTTTGTAAATTAGTTTTATTCTGAAAATTTTTAAATAGAGAACTATAACGCGGATGTATAATCTGCTTTGAAATCCGGTATAGAATGAATAAAATATTGTTGGATTGAACGCAAAGAGTGAAATCCAAGCTACATATGAACCATTCAAAATTTATCAAACGTGCCTGTTCGAAAATTACTGTAGCTTCCTACAAATCAGATTTCTGAAAATTATCAAAGAAAATATTTCCTCCTTATGGTTAATTTAATTTGTTTATAATTTCTATAAAGTTTTAGCAGTCAATTATTTCATAAATGCAGTGAAATTATCTGAGAATTTTATTTTTAAGAGGCTAAACAAAGGTAAAAAATTCTCACAGAATTTTACACAAATTCATTTTTTTTTAAATGCTCCTGAAACTCTTATTTCCTTTATTTAACAATTGATTCCTGCTGGGTTTTACATCCACAAGGGATGTAAACGAACAGAAAACTAAGTCACTAAAATCAAAATGTTACTTGACTAGCTGAGAAGGAATTCTCCCATAAATCGTTGACAGCCGAGGTCCGAGTCAATGTAATTACTATTAGAAATGGAATTGTTTCTATTGAAGTAAAATAACGTAGCGTTTGCTGTCACTCTAAATATATTTTTGAATAATCGAACACAAATGCAGTCTGATAATTTCGAGATTTTTATCAATTTAAAATATGTAAAACGAACAGATTCTTATCTTTGAGAGACTGAATAATATTTATCAGTGTGCATAACTAATAATTAGCAAGTCACACAAAATCAACCTAATAATGGAAAGGAGATTGGGTAATTTCATTGTGACTAACATAGCTGAACCTGAAAATGCTTTTTAATGACTGACTATTTAAAAATAAACTTAGAAAACTTTTACAGCTTTATAGTACTATAGGATTAAAAATAAGGTCATAACAGTTTAATTTTGAAATTTGTTAAACTGGGTTTAGTTAATTAGTCATTTTTAATGTGGTGTCTAACATAACGTTTTAACTGTCATAATGACACGTTAATCATATCTGACTAATATATAATGAAACGGAATGACCTGCTTTTGATTTTTCTGGCTTTGATCATCATTCTGTTGTACTGGAAAAAGAATAGCAGCAGGTAATAGGGATAGATGTCTCATTTCTACATATGTTTATTACCGTAAAAACATAAAATAATTATGTATCATTCCCACCCTATTTCAAAAAGTAAATATATTGAAAAAAAATAATGCGAAATGAGTAAGGAAAATTAAGCACTGTATCTTGAATTGCATCGATATTGTGTAAATTGTATGCGTAATACTTTATGAAATCTGCCTATTCTGAATTCCCGCTAACCAAACAGCGTTCGGTCTCAATTAGTTCAGAATTGCGGGACTCATACTGTATTGCTATATGCGGGTTTGTTGTTAGTCAAATGTATCATTATGCACAGGTTTCACTGCAGTCCATGCAGCAGTGAAATTATATTAAAAAGAGACTCCGTACCAAAAACCTGTTACACTAGCCAAAGGATGCACAACATAAGAGGATAGTGCCTGTCACAGAAATGTCAAGGGTCTGCATTTGATAAATAATAATTGTTTACATTTTAAACCTTGAAGAAAGGTCTGTCAAAGTATTTATCCAGACACTTATTAACAAGTAAAATTGAGAGGTTATGTATTTGACATAAAAAATTCTAGTTTAATTGCCTGTGCAATTCCCATTTTTTATTAAAAGCCATAATCTTCACAGTGGAATTTATGAAGTATTTCAGCCTTGCTGTGCCACAATTTAAACTATTGAGGGTTACATATTTAAAAAAACGTAATTTTGCAATAATACACAAAAAAAAAAAATTATACTAATGATTAACTTGTATTTGGGTTTATCCTGGTCCAAGTTAAAAGTCATTCCTCATTATAGATTAGTAAAAAATGTATGTTTCAGGTCATCCAAAAAGTTTGCCTTTCTTAACCTGAGGGAACTTAATCACATTTTCTGTTTGTGTGTCGGTTAATGTTTTTGGCAGGTAATAAGGGTGAACCTTTTGTACCACCTGAAACATATGTTCTGTACTATTTTATACAGAGGGCTACATTTGGCCTCGCACCAGATCCTATACCTCAATATGAGCTGATCATCATGATAATAGTAATTTTACGAATAGCCAATCGATATAATATTGAATATAATTAAAGAATAAGGTCTAAAATAATAATAAAAAAAACTACCTTAAACACCTATAAACAGTTTAAAATATTGTGCAGAAGTGCTTTTCAATCATTATATGTGATCATAGTTGTCTCCTGCCCATAGAACATAGAAGGTAGTTTTTATCATTAAATGATATAACATTTTCTTGGCTATAGCTGGAGCATATTTTTATAATAAATCCCCGACAACCTATACTGCGAGACCTTCATAAATTTACGGTCAATCCTCAACAACCTATAGTGTAAGGCATTCATAAAATTACGGTCAGTACTCGATAAACTATAGCGCGAGATATTCATAAAATTACGGTCAATACTCGACAACCTATAGTGTGAGACAATCATAAAATTATGGTCAACTTACGGGTAATGTGATTTCACGGTCTACCCATAATTTTAAGAGATTCTCTTGGAATATTTTGCTGCCAAGAATTGACCGTAATCTACAACTTTTTTTTTGTTCACAGTGTGCCTATAATATTAAAAATTATGAGGGTTTTTTTATCAATTTAAAAAGTGGAATAAAGAAAGTCCCTGACTTTTGAAACCTGTACTTAGCTTTGTTTAACGTACAAAAATACTAAAACAGTACAAAAAGATCATATCTCGTCTTGTGGTAACTAAAAAGGCTTGCATTTTATACCTTGAGCCATTTTGTTATGTTGTAAAAATCGTATTTTGTGCTTGCCAAAAACAGCAACGTACAAGATTAATTTTTCTATAATAACAAAGTATTAAAGAAGCAAATATTTTAAAACGCACTTAAAAGAATGCAATTAGAGCATCATCATCGTCATGATCACTATCACGGATTAGGCAAAAAGTCTGTTCGGGCTTCTTCATCCAACCACCGCTTTCTCGGTCTGCCACGGTCTCGTCTGCCCCAGGTCCATGGGCGCCGGCAGCATAGGGCAAGAGGGGACAATGCCCCCCCTGGATTTTTGTATGCAGTGTTTTCCCTTGCTTTTTTGCTCTTTCCAACATGGTAACCATACGTTGAAGTAGTCTTTGCCCCCCCCCGGGAAATATTCTGCCGGTGCCCATGCGCCAGGTCCTGATTTTAAATTAGGCTCAGTAGACCTGAGCCTAGGGTCCCCCAAAACAAAATTCCCATTCAATTTTTTGCAATTTTATTTTTTTAACAGCAGAATTCTATATATCCTTTCAAATTTTCTCAAACAATATGTTAAACAAGTTGCCAATCTGCTCCATGACTGAATGGCACAAGAGTTGAAAAAAGTTGTAAATTCTTAGGTATTTTGTGAACAGCTTGAATTTTTTTCTTAAATTCATCATGAAAGATAATAGACGACTGCCATTTTGGAGAGAAAAAAAAAAGCGCAGACTTTCCACAGCTGGACACAGTCAGACAATAACTTACCTTCGGAAATTTTACGCTACTTACATCAGGGTTACGGGGCCCCCATCGCGAGCTGTGCCTTAAGTCAAGAATTTTATAAATCGGGCCTGATCTGCCCTTTGGCACGTAGTTCACGGCCGGTTTGGTACCATTCGTCGCGGCCGATTCGGCTGCGGTCGCTTCGGCGCCACATAACTATTTGCATTCTGAACTTTTTAAGTGTAAGAAATATTAAGTTGGAAAAGTAGGGGGATATATTTATGAGGGTTTCCCATCCCAGCACTCCGGAAATGGATAAATTATTAATTAAAACGCAGAAGAGGACAAATTACTTTTACATTATGTTTAGCAATCTATTATGAGCAGGGATGGCTTTACCAATAGGGTATGCGCTGCCATCTGACAAGCAGAACAATTATTTTCATAACCCTAAGTTTTAACTGTTAAAAGCTCCTTTAAATTACACAAATTTCTATTCATCATAATTTTTTTGTTCATGCATGAGAAACATACATTTTCACCGAAAAGGCCACATCAAAAACGGTCGCTCCGAAAAGGGAGCGCCGAAATGGCCAAGCCAAATAGTCCCATCCCGGTACACGGTAGCTCTAGGTAACCTCCAGTTTCATACGCCGGACATCAAGACCGAACCCCCCCCCCAGGGGGGCAAGGGTCCGGTCCCCCCCCCCCCGAAATTTAAAATTTTGTTAACAAAACAACAATAATGAGGCCTTTTAGTGAAATATTTAGCCTTTTCACCTTTTGGTCCCCCCCCCACCCCCCAAAATTTTTATCTGGGTACGGCCCTGCTGGGCATGATTTTTCCAGTCAATAAGATATTCATGGATTTTTTCAGATAGATTAAATATTTTTAATTCTCTTCTAATACCTTCGTTTCTTATTTTATCTAAAACTAGCAGCCTCCGGCGACCAGTTGGTTCGCCATCTTGTTCGGAGAGAATCCTGTTCCTTACTGGCTTCCTTGGCACTGAAATCTCTCTGATTCTGAATGGAATTTAAAATTAAGATGGTTACAAACAGGAGCGGCCCTAGGGTAAGTGGCGCCCCCTGCTAACGTAAAAAAGACGCCCCCTTTTACGCTCTACTTAGTTTTTAGTTCGAAATGACGCCCCTTCAAAGTCGGCGTCCAGATGCGATGCTTACCGTGTCGGGCCGCCCCTTGTTACAAAAATAAGATGGTTAAATGATAAAAACCTACAGAAAGGAACAAATTATTTTCCTCTTATATTAATTCTGAAGAGCTTCTGGATATACTAGCCTTTATCAGATAACGGAAAGGAAAAAAAAAAAGGAAAAAAATCTGAAACACTTTCAGATTTTAAAGACGTACTAAAGCACTATATATTAAAAGCGTATTTTAATCCATGGTTCTTTCCTTATTCTATTAATTTAGAAAGTATATCACATTATTCATGAGTGTGATTAAACAAAATTAAAATTGATATTTCTAACATCCTTTTTCTGGATGTAATACATTAGAAAGAGGTGGAAAAAAGCTGCGCAGAAAAATGCACAATTCAAACTTAATGAGTTTCAAAAACTTATTCAGGTGTAAAAGTAGCAGACGAAGAAATTACGATAAATTGCGCCAAGCGTTAGAATCATCTCTTCAAAATCGCACATTACCATTTTATTTAGAAGTTGCACATTTTAGTCTCGGAAAATTTCCAAATCCTATTTTTCTTTTGAGTGTAAAACATTTCATTCCTGCTCTGATTTCACATGCACACGATATTTTAATTAAAAATAACCTCACAAATACGGAAAAGACACTAAAAATACTGGTGTTAAACGATAAAAGAAATCAAAACTTAAGAAAAAAACACACATAACATGTTACTTATAACACTATACGATCATGACGACCAAAAATTCTTTCGGTCTTCATCAGTCAAAGCCGTTCGTCTCACTGAACAGAGGGAACTGAAAAAGATAAACAAGCAACCATGTTGCCACATGGAAAAAAGAAAAGCCGAACAAAACCACGGAAAAAAAAGGGAAGGGATAAAAAGAAAAGAAAAGAAGGGCAAACAAAAATACATAAATAAATAATAATAATAACAAAAAGCAAAAAAGAACACACGAACACAAACACACACAAAAAAGAAAAACGAAAGACCAAACACAAAAAAAAATAACATAAAAACACAATTTTTTATTATTATAAATACAACAAAGAAGACAGCACATTATTTTTTTTTCCTTTTTATATAAAGTTTTTATTTATTTTAACTTCACAAATAATCCAAACAAAAAAAAATCGTTATTCTTTTTTATTTTTACTTCAAGAGTCTGAATCATTTTATAAACGTGCCAAATATGGCAACCTAGATATGCTTAATCCTCACTTTCCACTGCAGGGTTAGAATTGTAAACTGGCGGATAGCAAAAATTAGCCTTTAGCCAAGGCCGTACCCAGGAGGGGACCAGGGGGTCCGCACCCCCCCCCCGAAATTAAAATTAAGAAAACAATAATAATGAAGCCATTTTGAGAAAAATTTTTCCTTTTTCACCTCTTAGTCCCCCCCCCCCGAAATTTTTTTCTGGATATGGCCCTGCCTTTAGTGACATGTTTTTAATCGATATCTCTTAAAGTAATTAGAAAAACTCGCTTCGACATATGTCGGGACCAGTCCTGGAGAATTTCTATGCAAAATTTGGTAGGTCTACGATCATCTATCTGGGAGCTACGCGAGACACAGAAAAACTAACTGACATTTTACAGTTCGTTTCATTTATATAGATTGTGCAGCCTTTTATGGGTCGTAGGTATCGCATCGCATAGGGTATCATTATCATAGTCAAAGGTGATGAGTAGGGCCCGGATTTATATGCATTTGCATATAAATGCATACATCAGCATATTTTGGACTTTCTCGCATATATCCGCATTTTTTGGGCTTTTGTGCATATAACGGCTTACATTACAAATCAAACTCTTTGTCATTTAGCAAAAAAAAGCAGACTCATTAAATTTATTTTCATAAGCTTTTCTGTTTTTTCCAGCTAAAATTCCAAATTCCCCTCTTTTCCGGAAGGCGCTGATACAAACCTGAACCTGCTTGAACTAAAATTTCCCTGAAAGCTCCATCTCGTTCACAGGCTTTCAAAACCACGCTTGATATCCAGTAGCGGATCCAGGGGAGGGGCTAGGGGGCTTCAGCCCCCCCAAAAGAGATTGCTCAAGGGTAACATTCTGCTTTATTAAACACTTTAAATAGCTAAAATGATCATATTTAATTACTTAGCCCCTCCCAAAAGCCTAATACATTGGTTTCGACTAAAATTTTGATTTATAGTACATTTTAATTGGGTGAAATAAGCTTTTTAAAAAATTTAGCCCCTCCCAAAAAAAATTTCTGGATCCGCCACTGTTGATATCCCATTCCCCAGAACCTGTAATCACAAGATGGGGTACATGGATCCAAGCAGTACTTTACTATCATAATTTCGATTTGATCAAAAGGTTTGTTTGCAGCTATCTTGATCCAACTGAAGCGGCGTCGATAAAAACTGCGCAAGAGCTACTTATGCAATCATCTAACTACAGGTGAGCGTTGTTACAGGTGACGTAGAGGTAATATCGGCGGATTTCTCTGTTTTACCAAAGACAATTTTAGTTCTTGAATCTCAGAAACTAACACTTTCCCAATCAGTTCAATATACAGATACTCTGGAGAAAAAATTTGAAGATGTACTGGGATCAAAACTGGATCTGATAGAAGAAAAATTTTCTTACCCTGGCTGGAAAAATTCAGACTTTAAAGAGCTCATTAAGCCAATTTTTGAAGGAGAATCTTCCTTTGAAGAGTTATCGAATTCTGAGGAACTGAATATAAAAGATGTATCAAGCTATAAATACACGCCGATTTTGTCACGTGATGTAGAAATGTCTTTTTCTGTATTTAAAGAGTATTTTAGTAGATGAGTATTAAAGAGTATTTAGTAGATGGTTCAAAATGGTGAAAATCACCATTTTGAACCATCCAATCCGTGAATCCAGTGTTTGAACCCTTAAATAAACCCCCCCTAGTTATTTCATGTAATAAATAATTCTTATTTTCTGGATATAGTTTATATTAGGATGTATTTTCTTTTTAATTTCTTCTTTGGAAATATGTTTATTGCATATGTTAATGGATATTCCATTATTTTTGAACAGATTTTTGAGTTTTTCATATTTTGTTTATGCATATTATTATACATATTTTTGCCTATTTTCGTGCATATTTCTCTAGTTTTTTGTGAATATAAATCCGGGCTCTAGTGATGACACAAGTTCGAAGGGTTAAGTGTTGCATTTGATCGATAATTTTATTATCGATAACACTTTAAGTTCTGACCGTTTTTTTTTTGCCTTTAAATGCCATTGTTTTCGTTTTTGAAACTGAGATTTTCATATTCAAGCAATAGTCTTGGCATATATTATGAAGGATGTATCTGGATCTCTGAAGGTCATCTTCATTTGTCTGAAGCTAAATTATTATTTGGTCATTCGCAAAGAGTAATGTATTGATACAAGCTAACAAATTGAAGAGGACACCAATATTTACTGATAATTTCCACGTTCGTATAATGTCATCAATACAAATATTGAAGAGAGCTGGGGATAGACCACAGCTTTGTCGAACGCCTTGGTTAAACAAACCAAAAAAATTCTCATGTCCAAGGTTGTGCTATTATAAGAAATTAATTTCATTTGAGTGTTGAAGATTTTTATTTAGAATACATTCTATCAATACAAAATCCATTTTTGAAAAATGATATTAATCACTGATTTTTTTTTTCCCTTGATTTAAATCGTGATTTTAATCAAGCTGATTTAAATCAACGAACCCTGAAAAATACAGGAGAAATTTTAACTTATGCTTCCTAAACAATACTTATACAGGGTGCTCTAAAAAGATGGTAACACACTACCCATTACAGATAAGTGAACAGTTCAAATTCAAAAAAATATTTAAAATAAGATAGGAGAAAAGACTACATTAAAGAAAAAATTATTCTTGTTAATTTTCAAAAAGTGACACTTTTTAAATTTTTATACATTCCCCATACAAAAAAATTGCCATTTAGTAAAATGTGCCCCATACACATTTGAGGTGATACACAATATTTCATCATAAAACATCTCAGAAATGGTCAGGGACTACAACATGAATCTGAATGTCAACTTTAATGCTAGAGTGAAAAATAAATAAATAAATATTTTCCTAATTTCTGTACAACCCCTGAAACACAATCATTTGATGTGATTTTTTTCGCTTTTGAGAGCCACTGAAAAGTAGTTTAAGTCAGCATGTATTCATCTTCATACAGACACTTTTGAGGATATAATTATCAAATTTTATTCATTACCTTAGTATAAAGTGGCACATTTTACTAAGTGCAATTCTTTTGCATAAGGGCTGTATACAAATTTAAAATGTGTAACTTCTTGAAAATTAACGAGAGGAATATTTTCTTTACATAGCCTTTTTTCCTACCTTATTTCGAACATTTTTAAAACTTACATTACCCACTTATTTCTAATGGATAAAGAATTAAAGGCTGTTACCATTTTCTTGAGACACCCTGTATGTAAGCATAAGATAACACCCTTATATAAGCAGTTTTGTGAGCCATTTGAATTAACCAAAAAAATTCTCATGATCAGGGTTGTCCAATTTTTTGTGCAAGGATCACTTGTAAAATTTTTGCTGAACTCATTGGCTAATAGGATGTGCATTTTTTAGGGGGGGGGGGGGGGACTTGGGACTTTTTTTTTTTTTAGGATAGTGAAGATATATTTTAACATATTTGCGAAAGAAATTTAGCCAGAAGTTCAAGGGTGTTTTTTAAGGGGCTATTTGTGTACTTTTGATTGGGAAAATGTAGTGCTGCAACTAAGTTTACGTCACCTGGGGAAAACCTTAATTTTGATGTAGCCCTTTTTGGAATAATAACTGATTTTAGTGTCTCCCTCAACGATGTGCCCAGAACACATGGCCCATTTACCACCCCTCTAATTGTGGCTTTGGGAAAATGGTTTCCATATACTGTTTCTGAACAGGCATCTGAAATTTGTGGGTCCCAGGAACTTATAAGATTGACAATTTTGTGAGCCATTTGAAAAATTGTGAGGGTACTTTTTCAAAGCCATTAGAAAAGTAATGAAATTACTTTTAAGTTTAACACATGGAAGTGATAGTGGATTCTCAAGGATACCCAAGGTCCCCTTGTGATCCCTGCTGCAGTCCCCATTTCTGAAATATTCAGTTTTTTTATAAATTTATCCCCTTTTATTAATTCACCATTAAAATGAAAAAATATATATATTAAGTGCACCTGATCAAAACATTCAGCAGGTTAAGGTGTGGTCCACATGACTTGTGATGGACAAGAGTGGTTTTGACACTTGAGATAGAATCTTATACTTTGCCTTTTGGTGAGTGCAGAAAACATATTTAATTTTTGAGAAGCTTATTTCTGTTTGGTGATGGTTTACTTGATAAAATTTTTCTTATTAATTCCAAAAGAGAACTTAAATTATATTATGAACAAATATGAAATTGAGTTTATTTGTTCTAATTGTACATGAAAATATTTATCAAGATTAAATTTTCTGTCAAAAATAAATCAAAATTTGTATATTTAAAAAATAAAAATATTTATCTGTCTCTTTATGCTTCACAGATACATTATTTAGAATTTTGTACCTCATTTTTAAATTATTACACAATTGTAACTGTGCAATAAGTTACGTTGAGCTATTTACTACAGTAGATTGTATACAAGCACGACCATATGAATCACACTCTACCCACTCCTCTAAATCGGATTCTTCCATGGTAGTGAACTAAGAGGCACATTTTAAAAATGATTTTTGAAGGAAAATATGTCCTTTCTCTCTCATTCCAAGAATACTTTTCTAAGTATGGGCTACTGTACAGATACACAGTGGTGCACAGAAGAGACGGGGTCTGGATCTTTCCCCAAAAAGTTATAAACTCTGCTTTGTTAAATCATGTAATATTTTCAGATTTTTTAATATATTATAAGAATTATGAAATTCTTATTTTTAGCAGCAATTAATAAATACATTGTTCCAAAAGATGCAGTAATAGTAAAATGAAGGGAGCCTTCATAAAAAGTGGTCATGAAAAAAAGTTTTTGTTCAGCATTTTTTCAGGTGTTTGGTGCACAGCATATATAGGCTGGACCCAGTAGTATACTCCAGGAAGGGAGGGGGGGGTGTCAAATCCCTCCTTCTTAAAGAATTTTTAACATTTTGAGCAATTAGATCAACTGCAGAAAACAACTTGCAGCATAATAATATGTGCAGCATAAAAGTGAAAGTGTGGGAAAAAAAAAAAAAAAAAAACCTTTCACCTAAATTTAACATTTGGTGTGATCTTCATTAAGGTTCTAATACCACAGCTTTTGTAATATTTATATCAAAGGCTATAAGTCCAAAGGTTATAAGTTGTTAAAAAGTCCACAAATTTTTGATTTTCATAATAAAGATTATGCCTTTAACATTACGTCCAGACAAGGCCGTAGCCAGGAAAATTTTTCGGGGGGGGTTTCAAGTTTTATGTTTTAATATGGTACTTTTTTCAGCACACTGAAATTAAAATTAAACAAAGTATGATCTCCAGCTTTGTGTTTTTTCACTTTTATTTAAAACGCGAAAATAATGCATCCAAATTGAAACAGTGCTATGTAAGCAATATCCTATCAGCGTAGCGAACCTCTGTGTCAGTGCAGCCTTTAAAGAATGACAAGCACTGTGTGACAGAGCAGGGCCGGCTGGACCATATAAGAAAACTAGGCGACTGCCTAGGGCGCTGACTCGAGAGGGGCGACACTAGCCAGGCAGCGGATGTTTTTTTTTTACTCCTGCTGTCCGCAGTGTCACTATCTTTTTATTCTAAGGAGTAGCGGACTGGTTACGTGAATAATGCAACGTAGGATCTCCCTCCCGGTCCACATGGGTCCAGACTGGAGCCTACATGTCCTAAACTCCAAAAATCACAAACTTATCACTCTGACTTTTTTATTTATAGAGGTCATAAACACGATACTGTGAAACTGTTTCGTGTTTCGATCTCCGATGGAATCGAGAGATGACTCACTATTTTTTGTGGAAAGAGAAATTTTTTTAGTTGCGATATTTCTTTTTTGTCTCTCTCTACGTGTAAGGGGGGAGAGTGAAAGAAGAAGAGAGAGAACCAATGTGGAGAAGCATTGAGGCGAATGTGAGCTTTTGCTCCGATCATACTGCATTCTAATTATGGGAAATGTAAATACTGTGTAAAATTGTGTAAATAAAGCAGCCGTACATAGTGTACTTAGGGCACATTTTTGCTACCACCTTCACAAATTCCTACTACTATGATACATTAAACACTGTTTATTTAAAGAATTATTTGATGAGAATGAGAAATTCTGCTTGCAAGTGCCACGGAAATTGCATTTCCTTTTGGCCATACTCAGAAGACAGGTATGCATATAAAGTACAGAGAAAAGGGTAGCATATTTAAGTGAAATTTATCACTTTGCGATCCTCAGAGAAACACAAGTAAAAAATTACATGCGGTTTGAATGAACTGAAGTGCAATAATTGTAGTTGGCGACACAAGGGATAATTTTTTTTCTACGAACAGTAATTTATGTGACTGAAAATTTCGGGGGGGGTTTGAACCCCCAAAACCCCCCCTTGGCTACGGCCTTGCGTCCAGAACTCCCCCTTGGAAGAAGTCTGTGTACACCACCGGCTGGAGCCCCACCACAAGAATGTTTTGTGTATGCCCCTTTCGATCTACTGCAGAAAACAACTTGCAACATAATAAGAAATAAGGCTCTACGTATTATTAAAAACAACGGATTCCAAGAGTATACTTATAATTACTCTTCATTTAACAAACTAATAAATAAGAACTTTATAACTGAAAAAAAAAAAAAATCTTCGCACGATCAATCGATCCGCTTTGCGCTTTTTGCACGATTATGACTAAAATACGGACACTAAAACAAAAAGTTTCATTGCACCTTGTCACATACCATCTAAGGAAATCCATATAATTATGTTCCAATACGAAGAGAAATCAATATATACAGTAAAAGAGTAAATATTCTATAAAAGCAGGACAAGAGAAAATTCAATCACAATGGTTAGGAAGAAACATTTACCTCCGTTTTCTGTACGCAGCATTCCAATCGTACCACCAGTGTATAAAACTAAAACTTTTGAATAACTTCCTTCAGGTTTCATCTTGTGAAGAGAGGGACTTTTAGTCATCAGAGTTGGTTTGGAGTTAACTAAATCCTGATAAAAGTTACTTTCGACATCTGGTTTTGCATTGCAAACAGAAGAGTTCACAGAAGGAGACGAATTCATAATTTAAAAAAATATATACAATATTATCGATATGGATATTGGATAATATATAGTTATGGATATAGTATATATTGTTTGTTCAGAATTATACAGTGAAAAAAAAATTATAATCGTTAAACGTCAAATTTCTACGAATCCTAAAACATACTGTTGGAATTCAAAACAGAAACTTGAATGCAGCTCTTCGACCCGCAAACAAGAAAACACTCAAACAACAAATCCAATCCAATACAACATTGCATCATAAACCGGCGAACGGGAGTTTAAATCCAGACACACTCTAAATGCTGATTGGTTATGGATGTTGGCGTATTTGTTTGTTTTTCCTCTTTTCCTCCTTTTCCTACACGGAGATGCCTATTCACAATCGCGGGTCTCTTCAGCGGATTGGCGATTTCGCCTTGGCGCGCCCAGAGAATATCGCCAGTGAGACTCCAGCGCGCACGCGCAGTAAAATCTTTTGGGGGAACAATGCATTTGCGCGGTTTTCTTTTCATTTCGCAGCTCCTTTTGTTCTTGTTTTGTTCATAGCTAGTAGCATGAGCGTGTTTTAAGTTTTAATTTTAATATCGGCTGTTCTGAACTGAAATGGCGGCAGAATTCGAAGCCGTGTGTCTTCCGGAAATACAGAAGTATTTTCCGGAAACTGTAATTGATATTAAAAAGTCGGATAAATTAAAAAATAAATTAGTTCTCCGGAACAAAATCAATAATTGAGAACAAGCTTTAAATTTTAAAAATGTCTTTTCTAGGTTAACTCAAACACACATACTGCAAAGTACATTTTTTGTTATTTTTAACCAAGGTATTTTATTGTGTGTCCACAATAAATTTTATATACTAACCTGTGAAGCTTTTTCCGTGTGTTTTAATTTGTTAAATTAAATTGTTGTCATGCTGTATATGACTAACAACATATTTGTTCTTTTTGAATAAATAAAGTGAAAACTTTATTATGTCAAAAATTAATAAAGTAAAAAGTAAATATTTTATTTTTTCAAATAAAATGTGTGCAATAGTTTCAATATAAATAAACAATTGCTAATTGCTATATTAAGTTTTACTTAATGCAGTTCTTTTAAAATGCAAGCAACTCAAACATTAAAGCCTGTTAACATTTTGTGAAACCATTATTACAAGGGAAATAGTGCTTGATTGGAGAAACAAGATTGTATATTAGAGGGCATCAAAATTACTTACAAGTTGCAAAATTTTTGCTGCACTTAAATGTGTATATTTTTTTAGCATTTTGAACCAAAAAAACATATTGACAGACAATTTCTGATTTTTTTAAAACAAGGGGATTTTGATGCATCCTACTCCAAATTTTCTAGTTTAGTTTTGTTATTAACTAGCCAGTTTTATGAAAAATACATCACAAGTACAAGAAGTTATTATACAGGGTATCCCAAAAAGGTGTAACAGGCTTTAATTCTTTATCTATTACAGGTAAGTAGACCAGTGGTGTAACCTGAAGTTTTTCTTGGTGGGGGGGGGGTGTCATCCTCACTAAGACCCCTTCATCACATCCTCAAATTAATACAAACATATAATTAGCACTAATTAGATTATAATATAATTGTCACACTTTGACTTTAATTACAGTTTCCACTTTATAAATCTGTTAACAAAATTATACTAAGTGTTATTTAGTTTGTGTTCAAGGGTTAAGTTAGTTTTAGTTTTTCAAATAGCTTCAATATTCCTAACTCAACGCACCTCGTCCGAAGTAAAAATTAGTGGATAAAAATGGATCAAATAAGTGAAAGTTTGTCTCTTTCATAACTTAGTTCAGTGTTTCTCAAAGTGTGTTCCGCAGAACCTTAGGGTTCTGTAACGACCCTCCAGGGGTTCCAAGAGAAATTTTAAAACATCATCGAAATTTTAAAGAAAATTCCTAATTGATTTTCTAACCTAATTTTTCACCAAGCTCTTATAGAGAATTAACCTTTTAGCGACGGCGGGATTATGGGAGTTCCAGATATATTTTGGACTAAAACCGTGGCTGTCGGGATCACTGTCGTCGAGAGAGTTCCTCCCTTACCTGTGTAGTTTCAAAACAAATGTCCTTTTGTAAAGGTTTTTCATGCCATTTTTCTACATGCATCAACGAAAACTAAACAACGGAATAATTTAGATGCGGAACAAGATATGCAACTAAAACTTTCCTCAATACAACCAAATTTTGAAGAACTTTCTGACAGTCAAAAACAAGCCATTCATCCCATTGATACTTTTCAGCCATTTACCATATAAATTCTTTAAAAATTTCGTGCCTCCAGTCACATTTTGTAAGTATTTTATCTACATTTTTATACTGCTTTATATTGCTTAGTTTTTATGTTTGTCTAATGAGTGATAAATGTTAGGCCCTTAATTTCTCTTTAAGTAATATTTATTCAAGGGTTTTGTTGCTAAGCATGTGGTAAAAAAAGGGTTCTGTGGGACAGGGGCGTAGCCAGGGGGGGGGGATATCGGGATATATCCAACCCCGAAATTTTTGGATTAGTGATGAAATTCCGTCTATTTATACACGTATAAGTTCATATCCCCCCCCCCCGAAAAATTTTCCTGGCTACGCGCCTGCCGTGGGATACAAACTTTGAGAACCACTGACTTAATTGAAAGAGATACAATATTTTGCTATGGAGATTTCTGTGCATGGACTGATTTGCAGAGATGGGGGCCCTGGGCAAAATCTTCATTGGGGGGCCCCCCTCTTACGAACTTTCTTATACCCTACCATGCAACTTCAATATCACATCCTACAAAGAAGGATGTTTTAACAGCATTAAAATTATTACTGAATCAAGAAGCAAATCGAAATGCAACAGTTTGATAATAATATTATTATGTAGGGTAATAATATTTAAGCTATATTATTTATTTTTCAATCGTTCCTTTCATTCCGATTTTTTCAAGTAACATGTTCCACATTATTTTTGTACTTATTTTCTTAACATCTATATCAGAGCATTTATTCTTATTTTGCTCCACCCTCGAAGTATTTCCTTTTATCTGTTCCGATTGAAAATCTGCTCTATGGTTTCTTCGCTACCAGTATACATCACTACATAGGCCACGCCTAAATAGTTTAGCAAAAAAAAAAGAGTGGATATAATGCTTAACGCTATGAAATAGTAACAGAGTAATTATTCTTTTTCATAAAATTAGTTTCCTTGCCTCTTGTTTTAAATTAAAACCAAACTTTTCAATTTTTTTACTAAAGGTAATTTTGGGCCCCCCCTTGCTGTTGAGGGCCCAAGCGGGTGCCCCGAATGCCCTACCGAAAATTGGTTCCTGTTCCTGTGGTGCAAAATAAATAATGCTGTTCTATTTGAAAATAAAAAATGCTATTCATCTGTTTAAACTATTTATATTTTATGTAAACGAAAATGCATTGATTACATAATTTGTTTTCTGAGATTAACATTTAGGTGAGTTTTAAATCTAATCTTGGATTTTTTACCAGTTCATCTAAAATATCTTTCGCAGTGGTGTATGTTTCGATGAATATTTAGAAGAGCTAATCTATTCTATCTTCTTTCGTCCATAGTGCTTCGTGGATATGTTTTTAGTCAGCGTAAGGTCGGAAACAATCGTTAACTTTCACATGTTGTGACTGGTAATGTGGCCGGGAGGTGCAACAATGTTTTAATATTTGGCAGTGAATTATCTTTGTAGAGTCTCAGCCCGTCCAATGCAGTAGTTGGCCATTCGAATTTTTCCATGCGAAAAATCCGTCTGTACCAAAATTTCAATTCTCAAGAGAGTTCTTTAGAATTGAGATTCTTATACTATTGTGTCTGACAGAGAAATTTACGATGATGGACTATGAATTTAACGGTATGGTATTGTGTTGATAGGGTTGACTCTGTCTAAGCATAGATCACCTACGGGGAAGGAGTAGAAGAGCACTAAAAACAACCACTCTGTTCCAGCGAAAAACTTCTCTGGACTAGAGGGGAAAATTTGTTTTTATCTACAACTTTCTTCTATTGTGGTGACCTCAGTCGGATTGAGTTTTTCTCTGTCCAACTAAACTATTATATACTAAAACGTTAATGCCTTTTTTTCTAAATTATATGTGCATTGTATATATATATATACACACACAATTAAAATTTGATATTTGCGAATAAAATATGAAAATACTGCAAGTACAAACTAGCTTTTCGAGTGTCAGATTTTGCCCCCCCCCCCAAATTTTTATCCTAAAAATGAATGTCGACACATAAGGTAAAGAGGTGTAAGTCCTCAATTTTAACATTAAATCACTATTTCACTTAGAAACATGGGATTTTTAAGTTGATATTCTTAGACAGAGGGAAACATTTTTTAAGGCAATGAAGGACCATACACAAATTAAGTTTTATATTTTAATATGTATAGAGCACCTAGTAAAAAAATTGTCATCTCTGAAAGCAACTCTTGATTTCACGAAATTTTGTAATTGAAAATATATTTCAATCATTTACAGTTTAAAAGACAATTGCTTCCATATCTATTTTAAATCAATCAGTATATTTTAATAAGAAAAACTTTAAATAAGTTTAATTTACTATGTAAATAAAAAATAATCATTTGTACTTGATTCATAATTTATGAAATTTTAAATTCAAACTAGGGAATGGAAAAAAAAAAGAGTTTGGTATTGCATAAAAAAGAGTGTTGCATTGTGGTACAATATCTGAAATTCTTCCCCCAAAAGAGAAGGAAAAACATAAGTAGATCTTATTTGCTTTTATAAACATTCTTTCCTTAATCAAAACTTTATTTGTCTTTAATTATTTTCATTCATATCCCGACCTGCACTCTTCAATTTAATTATTTTGTCAAAATTTTAAAGATTAAAACAATTTTGTATCTTTCAAATCCCTCACTAATCTAGAAAACTTGTTATGCTCCCTAAGCACATGTCTCTGAGTAGCATACATGTATGTACATACATTTCGGTTGTATCTAAAATATCATCATGTATGAAAGGTATACTACAATTGTAGGTAAAAATTAGGGTATTTGGTTTATAGCCATGGCCAGTAGCCCCCATTTTTTTAATGGCAACTTTTTTGAGTTAATGGCCACACACCAGCAGAATTTTTTTATTTGTATAAAATTTAAATCATTTATTTTATTATCATTAAAAATCAATTTAATTAATTACATTTATTATCAATAAAAATTTAATTTTATTAAAAAGTATTAATTTATAAAAATAAACAACTTTTTATTATAAATGTGAAGTCAGAAAGAACCATTAAAAGAAATCAAGATATCTTTAAAATCGTGCAGAGTAATACATATCTAAATTAACTTTGTTTAATAAAATGTTATGAATAGATTTAGATTACATTTTTATACTATACAACATAAATATTGCTGAAAAAAGATGGCAGTGGAAGAATGGCGATTGAAGTGACAACCAATGGCAATTATTTTTTTTATCGCCACATGTGGACATTTAATCGGCAAGTGGCGACTGCTAATTTTTACCTATATCTACAATAATAGCAACTTACCTAACACTTTCCCATTGATTCCGTTAAATTTTTCGTTGCTTCAGTAAACAATTCTAGTTTACTACCAATTTATAAAACAGGCTACTTTTAAAAAAAAATTGTGTATCTTAATATAATAAAAAACATTTGTGTACCTTAAGTATACAAACCAATTGCTCCTAGTCATCTATCCAAGAAACTCATAAATAACACTCCATAAGTGACGCTTTATTCAAGTGACGTTCTTCAAACACACTCTTCTAAACATAAAATTTATGTTTACAAATTTTCTTTTTTCCATTTCATCCTATATTGTAAGCCAAAAAAGTGCACACACAAATGCTGCTGGTTTTAAATTTACAGCTTCACTGTGCATGCACTCATTAGGCATTAAGAAAGAAACTTATTGATTAAACAAATATATTATCCAGAGAAAACATTTTTAAACATAAAACATATAGTAATAATTCAATGACATTAACAAACTACGAAAAATAACTATACGTTTTACCTCCATGCACTTTCGAACAAAAATATGACTCGGAGATACAATTGTTACATCAGTCTACCTAGATGCATTAAAACCCTCAATTAACCTGTTAGCGCCCGACTTTTTTTCAGCACATACTCCAATTTATGTTGATGCCAGAAGTGATAAATAAATTTCCCGACATTTGTGGGATATGAACGATACATTCTAAATATATTAATAAAACAATGGAATACTAACATTTTACTTTGTTGTCACTGATTATTTTGTGAAAAATCAGATTTTTTTTCAGAGAAATGAAAATAGGAAAAAAAATGAATGTTTGAATATTTTTGAGACCGTCCTAAAAATAGGACGCTGGGCGTTAATGGGTTTATAAATAATAATTGTATTTGAAAGAATTACTCTTACTAATTTTATTTTAAACGACCATTAATTTATTCAATACAGTAGAAAAAGTAGATATAATTTTGATAATCAATAACCAGTGGTGTAGTTGAGGTTGGATGCTGGGGGAAGGCATCCCCCTACTTTTCTATTTGAACTTATGCATACCCTCCCTCCAATTTTTTTTTAAGGGGGGCTCAAATTTCCTTTTAATGTGTTAAAATTTTCATATTGTAGCTCTGTTTCAGAAAGGCAAACAAAGGTTTAGTTGCCTAAGGTATACAATAATTAGGGCCTTATAAAATATGCAAAAAAGCTGAATTTTGCGTAATTTACAATTCTCCACATAAAACAATATTTTTCGGAAAACTTTTCATTACTTAATTTTTTCTTAACATATTTTCTTAAAGAAAAACCTTTGTATCCCCGTTCGGTTCAAAGGTCTTGCTCTTCTTTCAAGCATGTGGAATATCCATTCACAAGGCGTATAATAATATAATTGACTTGCGATCTAAATTACTGTGAAAATCGAAGGCATCCTACTCTCGTATAGTTGCAGCATAATTAATTACTGCAAGAGTTATTTCACAAAACAATAGAGAAATAGAATATTTATTATTGTACAGAAATAAACGTCTCCAAAAATAAAAATCTAAGTTTTCCCAAAATGGTTTGAAAATCATGAAAGAGGCTTGAATATTTGACCCTGACAAATAGTCCAACATAAATGTTGATGGTGAACTCGTCTTTAACAATATTCCAGGATGGTACATATTATCCCGGCGGTCTGCCAAGACGAGCGATTTTTGTGCCAAGAGAAATGCCGTGAATATGAAATTATCAATGGTTTTTAATACGATTGGCAACTCATTTGACCACGGACGTAGTAATACCTTTCACAAGGGAGGGGTTCAGCTATGTAGAGGGGGAGGGGAAGTCCATTCTTATTGCAAAATTTTATTGGCAGTAACAATTTTTAAAACATATAATAATTCTTTTATTACCCATTAAAATGTAGAGTTTACACTTGGACATTTTGCCAAAATTAGCATTTTTGCATAGACTAAGGGGAGGGTTCAGACCCCCTAAATCCCTCCCTTATATACGTCCGTGCAATTGACGGAAAAATAGTTTGGCGGCGGGAATGACCGCCGGCATAATTCGTAAGTACTTCCAGGATTCAATGATTCACAAAATAGGGCTTCAGTATGCTACTTAAAAGAAGTATATCGTGGATTATTCTGCTAAAACAACCAGATTTTGGACCTTAGAAGCTGTTTCACAGGTTTCTAGAACTAACATGCAAAACTAAGTAAGTACTCTTGGTTTTACCTAATTCCATAGACTGAGAAAGAACAGTTGCATGATATGGGCAAATATTTACAAAACAAAGTTTCAAGGAATCATCGGCTGCCATGCGAACATCCTTTTATTTTAATGAAATTTGGTTGCAAAAGTAAAACTCAATTATTCGTTTTTAATTGCAAATTAAAATAATGCTTTCACTTTTAATGTAGTTTTTTCCCTGCGCATCTGCATAAAGTATTTCAGTAAATTTCTATAAATAAAGAATAATTACAATAAACTACTAAAATAATTCACAAAATTTTTCTGTATATTTTCTAGGGCCTTAAGAATAATATATACATGAATTCAAAACACGTTGAAATCACTTAGTAAACATGTTAACATACGGACAAATGTAAGCATGAACTAAATATATAAAGCAGAACCATAAAAATAAGAACAGTAAATCAATGTTCAATGCTCCTTTATCGCGCCAAAAAAAGTCGCGAAAAATAAAGCGCGCCAAAGGGACCATACTAAAGCTGTACCCAACCTTCTGATAAGGATTAAAATTGAAGCAGGAAACTTTGGGAAGGATACAAGTAGAATTCCAATAGTAGAATAGTAAATGACATTCAGTGACGTGAGCAGTCCTCTCGTGGGAAATAAATATAGAGATTAAAAACAATTACAAGTAATTTACGTAATTATTAACATTTTTTTGGTTTTAATTAGAGTACGTGTGAATAAAAGAGAGTATACAATGAAATTTACACTGATTTTACTTATGTTTATCGAAGTAAATACTACTTTTAAGAAAAATAATGTGCATAGATGTTATTAATGATGTTTACATTTAAACATCACAACATATGAATTCAACTTACGACTAAACACTCGGAAGTTAAGACCGATTTCGGGCGTAAATGTTAAACCAATTTGTTTGTTTATATAATAAATAAAAGTAATCTTTTTATGTATTTTACAATTTCCGAACATTAGCACATAAGACATTAGTTCACGGGCTCTCCAATACTTTTTAACAATGCCCTCATATTGAGAAAGTACAACACAATTATTTAAACGTTCAAAAGTCATTGGAACAAAAGTAATATAAACAAAGTTATTTTAGCCTCACTGGTCACTTTTATTAATGTTTAAAATATTAATATTACAAATCTTATAAAGCTTGAAGTCACAGGTGTTGATATATATAGATTATTAATCTTACAGTAATTCGAATAATAATATAACAAACTTCATACGGTGCAAGTGTGCTTAACTTAGCGAAAAAAAAAAAAATACACACCTTATAAATCTTACTTTTCAGAAATATTTAAAACATTATTTCTATTTAACAAATGCTAAAGAAAAATCCGTACTGCGGTTCATTCAATCGCGGGTCTCTTCAGCAAGTTTGAGGTTACTGCGCGTGAGCGCCGGAGAGTGGCGATATTCTCTGGGCGCGCCAAGGCGAAATCGCCAACCCGCTGAAGAGACCCGCGATTGTGAATACGCCACGGGCGTAGCAGGGAAAGGAGACTTCCCGGCAATGCTTAGACTAAAGCCGGATTCATACTGGCAGTACCGCACCGCAATGACGTCACGTGGCGGAGCAATACGGCGCCCGCGCGGCGAGCGCCGAGGGTTTGCGCATTATCCGGCGAGAACAGATATTCCGCAGCGACCGCAAAGCTACAGCCAATTACAGAAGAGCGACCACCTTAAAGGTGGATTCATACCTGCCGCGCCGCACCGCAACCATGCCGTACTGTTTCGCCGTTTTGGACCGTTGGCTGTCCGCGCGGCGAGCTTGCGGTGCCACAAGTAAATACACCAATGCTCTTCTGTAATTGGCTGTAGCTGTAAAAGCTCTTCTGTAATTGGCTGTAGCTGTAAAAGCTCTTCTGTAATTGGCTGTAGCTGTAAAAGCTCTTCTGTAATTGGCAAAAGCTGTAAAAGCTCTTCTGTAATTGGCTGTAGCTTTGCGGTCGCTGCGGAATATCTGCTCTCGCCAGATATTGCGCAAACCCTCGGTGCTCGCCGCGCGGGGGCCGTGTTGCTCCGCCACGTGACGTCATTGCGGCGTCTTAGCGGTGCGGTACGGCCAGTATGAATCCGGCTTTATATTCAGTCGGCAGATAGCGCTGTTGCATGTTTATTATCTTATTAAGCATTGTATTGTTATGACAGAAGTTTCTTTTTTATTTTTTAATCTGTGATTTAATTCATTTTTGAATTTCATATGGCCGCTGAATGTGTCAGATAGCATTGTTATCGCTGATTTGTATAACGTGTCAAAATGTTTAACATTTTGATGCTTTTTAATTTCTTCTACAACGCTGGCAAGAATTTCCCTCGCTTGTAGGATTGTAGGGCATTATTGGCTGGATCTAACAGGGATAGAAGGGAATGCCAAAGAGTTCCAACCCAGACAGCACATAAGCTTAAATCAAGCTTGACATTTCCTTGAATTTGACGTATTAATGCAAGCTTGACAGTTCAACTCAATTTAAGCTGGCAGCAAGCTTGCAGGAGTCAAGTTGAATTGTCAAGCTTAAATACAGCTTGATTTAAGCTTGACAAGCGATACTAGCTTATTGATTTTAGCTTTCAAAGTGCGCAGTGATGGCGCCATCTGTGAAAGAGAATGGACATTAATTGTCTAGCGTCCTCAAATTTTCTGAAAGTTCGTAAAAGATGTGTTTTATTTTATTACCAGTGCCATATTACCGGCAGGGCAAACGGGGCAACTGCCCTAGGCCTACAGATTTTAGGGCCCAAAAATCTTACATCTTACACTTTTGTAGTTTTAAAATAAAATTACAAAGGATAAAAAAAAATTCAGAAGTTAAATAATTTTTTTTTTAATTTCCTTATTATTCCCTTTTTAATATTTCCCTATTAGTAGAGTCTCTAAATCACACATAACATTATTTTAATTTTGATGCATCCCATGGAAAAATAAAAGAAACAAATAACACATCGCCCACTTATCAATCTGGCGAGAAAACAGCGGGATAAGTCACTTCAAACTTTAGTCATAGCTGCACAAGGCTTAGTGGCTGAATGGATAGTGTGCTGGATTGCTAACCCAGAGGTCCCGGGTTCTATTCCAGCCACGAACAGTTGATGGAAACAGATTAAATTAAATTGAAATTTCGAGCGTAGAGGCGGAATATGCGTGGCAAAGTAAAATATGTGGGGCGAGTTCGGCGCCCGGTGTATTTAGGAATTTTTTTTTTTTTGGAAAAATTTTTAAGCTTGAAATGTCAAGCTTGATTCAAGCTTGACAGACCACATCTGCATTGTACAGACCGCATCTGCATCCAGATATACTATAGTAGCAATGCTAACTAAATGTTCAAATGGAATTCCTTCTTTTACGGCACGGATGACGATAGACACATTTTAGTCCCATTTCTGCATTTCGTTCCATCCACTTTGATTGCGAAGAATGGAACATCTGCTCCCTGAACTGTCCTCTCAATTTCTTCGTGAACCATTTTCGCCAAAATAGAAATAATTTCATTCTGCGTTTCCGGAGATTTGTATATAGCATTCTTTGGTATTATGGTTATAATATCAGCTAGTTTGTTGTCCTTTCTAAGTGTATATTCAAAAAGCTGCCTAAATAAACCTGAAGAAGAGTCATCAAATTCATCATATTCCTCATCACCTCGCAGCGGCATTTCATTAGTAACAAGGAATTTCACTATGTCCAACATTGAAAAGATGTAATAACGGTTATTATGCAACCGACTATCATGGATAAGAGTGCTCACCTCCTTATGTTATTGTTTCCGTACTTGAAGATCTTTCAGGCACACGTGGCAGAAATATGATCACCCGACATTTCATGCAAAGCAAAATCACGACCTTTCTCCAAAGCAGACTTCCAATTACGGAATCCTCCTCTTCGATACGTGTAATCACTAGTGGAGGCACTGTTGCAGAATTTTCTGCAACAAAAGCAGAACGCTGCATCTCTTAGAACCGAGTATTCCAGCCGTGGACAACCGATGTATCACTTTTCAGAGAAGGATCGGAGTTTCGATCCATATAAAGACTGGGGAAAAATGGTCCTTTAGATTGAGATGGCACCTCCTCTCCCAAATCAAATGGAAAATCAGAAGAAGAAACACTAACTAATGAAGATGTAACAGTTGAAACTGATGAGGAAAGCGGATCAATAGTAACAGATAAAAGGGAATAAGCACTAAAAACAGTTTTACTTGAGGATGGTGCAGCACTCGTTAGGTCCGTTTACATGTGAAAATGGAATATCCCGGGTTAAAGCGGAGTACAGGGAAAAACTCGCAATGCATCATGGGAAAGCGGGGTTGACTCTGCATTAACCCTCCTTTCGACCAGGAATCTTTCTACCCCGCATTTTTTCCCCTAAGTAGGGGAAGCGGGGTAGAAAGCAGTGTAAGTCCCGGGATTTACTCTGCATTTTTGCACATGTAAACGGGCCCGTTGTGCTGCAGCAGAACACGATACAGGTGTGAAATACCTTAGTAAAGACATACTGTTTAGTAATTCACCCTACAAAAATTAGCTAAATACACTCATGTCCATAAATTAAGGATAATGAAGTTCAGGCAAAGAAAGAGAGAGAAGCAAAACAAATTTGACTTATTTGTAAAGTCTATTTATTAAACAAAAAGTAAAGAGCAAAAAAGATGCTATATGTTTGACATAATTAATAAAAATTGCAAGTTTTACTCCCTTGACCAAATTTCAAAAAAGAACCTATTTACAAAAAACAGTATAACATGGTTAGTAGGATGGTTAATACGGAGTATGTCTCCCGGACGATGCAATACAGGCCTGACAACGCCTAGGCATGCTGAGTATCAAATGATCAATCTGATCTTGGGGAATATTACACCACTCATCAAGCAATGCACTCCGAAGTTCCGGTAGACAGGTGGGAGGGGCTTGATGGGCTGCAATTCGTCGGCCAAGCATATCCCACACATGCTCTATTGGATTCAAGTCCGGTGAGTATGCTGACCAATGCATACGGGTGATATCCTCCGATTGAAGGCATTCGTCTACAATGTTTGCACGGTGAGGACGGGCGTTGTCATCCATAAACACAAATCCAGCACCCATGGCACCCCGAAACAAACGTACATGTTGTTCCAGAATGACATCCCGATAGATGTGGCCTGTCATCGTTACACTCTGAACATGCAGGTCAGTTCTGGAACCAAGAATAATTCCTCCCCAAACGAGCCATCCTGCACCACCGTAACGGTGTCTTTCAATGGTGTTCTCTTGGTGGTAACGGGTACCTGGCGCTCTCCAGATGAATGTCCGGCGAGAATCAGACTCCAAACTAAACCTGGACTCGTCAGAAAACATCACACAAGACGACTGTTGCGGTGTCCACAATGCATGCTCTCTACTCCAGGTTAATCGCAGGCGACAGTGAGTTGCGGTAAGTGGAACACATCTGACAGGCCTACGAGCATATAGACCAATGTGCCCTAAGCGTCTGTACACGGTCTGCCTTGAAACTGTCGCACCGGTAGCTGAAGAGCTGACGAGACAGGTCTGATGCTGTACTCCGTCTGTTTCTTTTGGCAGTAACTGCCAAATAGCGGTCCTCATTCGGCGTTGTAACTCGGGGGCGACCTGTGCTGTAACGTCTACTCACAATACCATCATCTTGGAATCGTTGCCAAAGCCTGGAGATGACACTCTGGGCGATTCCAAGTTCCTGGGATACTTCCAGCTGGGTACGTCCACATTCCAGTCGTCCGATAATTCTGCCACGTAAAACATCATCCAAATGCCTCCTTTGTGCCATAACTATGCGGTTTTTGTACTGAAAGGCTTCCACAGCGCTTTTGAACAATTTTACTTCTTTGCCACCATTCCTTATATACCCCTCTCTTACACTCTCGTCATTGTGACATACCATCCACGCCATCTGGTGGTTTCCTGTAATTTGCAGATTCTTCTTCGAGATGTGTGTGATCATTCCACAGGTGAAATTTTTATTTTAGAGATCAATTTCTGTTTGATTCTGAATTATCCTTAATTTATGGACATGAGTGTAATTTAAAATACTTTTACTTATTTAAATCTCGATTGAAATCTCAATTTTGAATTTTGTTTCTAGTTCCGTAACGTTAATAATTCAGTTAAATTTGTGAGGTAAAAATATTTTAAATAACTGCTAAATTACATGATGTTGAAAGCTTAAAAACCTTTTTATTTAATTCAAACATTATTTTTAATCCGTCCGCCCGCAAACTTAAAATGTGATCATTCGTATTCTTCTATTCGTATTCTCGGTTATTATAAATACATTCATGAGGTGAAATGTCAACAAAAGTAAAAATAATACTGGGAGTGAGCAGTGCTTCACCTGCTTTGCATTTCCGTTAGAGTTTGATTGCATTCTGCATGCACGCGTCATTCGTCTTCAAAATTGCTTTCACTGTAGCCTAGCAACCAGTTGGCAGAAAACTGCTGCATGACAATTAACAATTATGGTAATGTATTTCGAGACAAACCTGATTTTAAACAACCAAAATAGTATTCAATTTATGCTCTGATTCTGATAGAGACCATGATATGGCCGCTTGTATAGCCCAGAAGCAGGGTGAAGGGTGTGTCCACCCAGTAGCTACGGGCCAGCTCCAGATGAAAGTATGCCTATTATCAGGATGAACAAAAAAGCGGTACTCGTCAATGTCAGAGAAGGAATATTGCGCCATTCGTTTCTCGTCCAGTGGGCATGCTTTGTTGCCCACTACCTGCGAGCCCTACGAGGCCTTGTTGTTAACCTAACACAATCAATTGGTCGGCGAGCATACAGACCTGCAGCGTAGAGTCGATTTCTTACAGTTTGAGTTAAAACTCTTGTGCCAGTAGCCGAATGAAGTAGTCGTTGAAGAAGAGTGGCATTTATATTTCGGTGTCTCCGAGCAGTCAGCGTTGAATATCGATCTTCATTGAGAGTTGTTGCAAATCTACGACATTGCCCTGGTCTTCGCCTTGCATTTCCAGTCTCTATGAAACGGTTACAGATCCTTGATATCACACTTTGTGCAACTCCTGGCTTCTGCTTCTTCGACTTGTGTTTGGTACCCTTCTAACTCTCCAAGCTTCTGATTCAATTAAAATTCTTCATTGAGACATAGCACTCATCAAAACAAAGCACTTACGGAATGTCGATTATTCTTTTTCACATTATCTTTTATTAAGTTCAAATCCAAATTTCATTCGGTGTCACTACCCTAGTAGCAATAACACATCGGTCGGTGAGAGGCGGATGAGTTTAATCCGAGGAGAAGGAGCAATGGGCGATCACGGCTTTTCATCCAAAAAAGGGGAAATTTCATCGGCAACTGGCACAAAATGTCCGCTCGGGGGGCCATAAAGCCGATCATCTTTTCCCGATGACTCCGATGAAATAACGAAAAGAAACCGATGAGAAACCGATAAACTGTTTAAATATATTTGTTAATAAAAAATAAACGACTGGCAAAATTTTCAAAAGATATATTCTGTTTATTATGTTTTCGTTTTTTGGATGCTAACTTTCCGTTTTTCTGGGAAAAAAATTCTTCCTCCACCGGGCCCGAACCCTAAGCGTTCGGAATCACAGACTAGCATGCTACGACAAGGCCATCCAGACTTATCATACATCAGCTACAGATTCAAGTATGGGTTATTTTAGTCTCAGATTGGGACTTTGAAATTTTGACATAGTGCTGCTCAGCTATTATTAATAATAGTCAAATTATTCGATTGGTAAGAAATTTTACTTTTTACCAATGTATGTAAGTAGCAACAACATTCAAAATTAATAATTAAAAAACAATATTGCAAATTGCATAGGAATTTTAGTGTGATTTTAACTTTCATATTTCTTGCATAGCTTTTAAAAATTAAGTGATTTCTCTTCTTGCTGTTTACATTAAGGAGGTTTCAAAAGAGTTGCTCATTTTAATGAAGTTTCTGTTATTCTTAGAATGTAGTTGACGCTCAAATAGATTTTCTTTTCTTTTTTTTTTTTTTTTTGAACACATTTTTTAAAATTATTTAAATTACAAACGATTTTATATAACAAACACTTTTTTTTGTAAATATTTCTTTACAAATTTAAATTTTGTGGGAGGGGGCAAGGGGGGATACCACCCCCCTGCTACGTTCTTTTTTCTCGCTACGCGTTCCTAAAGGGGGGCATTGCGCCTGTTAGAGGTAAAATAGCTTGTGTAGCTAAAAATTTTGTTGTATTATGAAATTTTTACATAATTTTAGTTTTATAACATAATTTGACAGAATTTCTCATAAAAAGTAATGTCCGACCGAAATTTCGGTTTCGGCCAAAAATCAAGTTTCGGCAGCAGTTCCTGTTTTCGGCCGAAAATGGGCCGAAATTTTGGCCGAAACCGAAATTCGTTTCGGAAGTTATCGTGCACGGTCGCCTAACTTCGTTTCGCACGGCAACGCGGTCAGCCCTGTTCGGGAATTGTCCTGCGCCGTTCGGATATCTCCGCAGCAACAAAACTTAGACAGTGCGTTATCGTCCGACGCAAACAGAGGTTATGTTTTGTTTTGATGGAACTGATTTAAGTTTTTATTTCGTTTCTATACTTAAATGATTTGTATAGCTAATTAAATATTGAATCAGTAACTTTGTTTTGTTGTTATTAACAAATCAAGTCACATGTAAAAAAGAGATTGTGAAAAATATGAAGTGTTTAATTTGATAAATTACGTTGCTTAAGTAAACTTGTTTCAAGTTTTGTTTTTCATTCCGATGATCTATTGATGTAGTTTTGTTGTACTAGGGTTATTATTACAGTTTTATTTTTAATTGTTTCAGAGTAAAATGCCACAACGAGAAAAAAATCCGATTTGGCAGTACTTCGACAAAAGTATCAGTGATACATCAAAAGCTGTTTGTAAGATATGTAGCAAGTCCTATTCGTTAGGAAGCCACGAACCAAAAAAACAAACAGTACACGGATTGAAGATTCATTTATCAAAATTTCATGAAGATTCATTTATCAAAATTACATGTTGCCTTATACTTTGGTGGAAGGTGAAGCATTCCGCCGACTCAATTTAACTGATCCTCAAGGAGTTCGCAAATATCGGTTGAAATCTGAAAAATATTTTAGAACGTCACTTATGCCCAAAACATATGAAAAAGTTAGATCAAAAGTACAGAATTTAATGGCACAGAGTAAGTGGGTTAGTGCTACTACCGACATTTGGACCAACGCATGTAAAACATGTTCACTTCTCAGTTTCACAGCTCATTTCATCATAAATGATAAACGTCTTAAAGTGATTTTAGGTGCATGTGTGTTAGAGCAAGACCATACCAGTCAATATATCGAACAAAAATTTACAGATATGGTAAACGAATGGGGTTTACAAGGGAGGATTTTTCTTGTCCTACGTGACAATGTCGCTAATATGGTTCGCGCGATGCGTGATCAATATGAATCTATAGGATGTGTCGCACATACGCTCCAGCTTGTCATAAAGCAAGCGCTATTTTCAGAAGACGAAATAAAGGACCTCTTAAAGAAAAATCGTCGGCCATTTCCATCACAGTGAGCCAGCAACCAGGAAATTAACGGAATGTCAAAAACAATGCGGATTGCCAGAACATGCCTTAGTGCAAGACATTGATGTGAGATGGAACAGCACGTATTTGATGCTGCAAAGACTTTTGGAACAAAAAAGTGCAGTAAACTTATACTATGTTGAACATGGTAAGGTTCATTCTCTTCAATCTGATGAATGGGTCACTGTGAAGAATCTCACATCCGTGTTGACATTTTTTTATGAAGCCACCCTTGAGTTATCATTTTATAATGCATGCATTTCGATTGTCATACCTTTGATATCGTTATTGAACCGAAAATTACAAGTTCGCTGTGAAAGTGATAACGAAATGATGACCAACATGAAAAATTCACTATACGAGTCCATGAACATCAGATTTTCGTCATTGAAAAAACTCCCTTCGTTGATGGTAGCTACAATATTGGACCCTAGGTTCAAGTGGAAATACCTCAATTCCAATGAAGTGGACATTGCTATTACAGAACTAATATCTTTCTTGACTGAGTCTGAAGTCAGCAAGCAATCATCCCGCAGCACCGATAATTTCAATGTTTCTTCGTCTTCAACTATATGCGTCTCGCAAGCTCACCACATACAGCAAGAAAAAGAGAGTCTTTGGGATGTGCACGATAATACGCCTAGTCAAGCAGAGACCACAGAATCTGAAGACAGTGTCTGAAAGAAAAGATTCAGTCTTACCTGTCGGAGCCATTATTACAACGCAATGCTGACATATACAGTTATTGGAACAGCAGTCCATATCCTATATTGAAAGGTGCAGTTTTAAAATACCTTTCAGCTCCACCTACCAGTGTCCTGTTCAGTGCTGCTGGCCAAATATACTCGGATCGTCGCAATAATTTACATGGCGAAAACGTAGACAAACTGCTTTTCTTGGCGTACAATATAAGACTTTTTAATTATGAGTATTAATAATATGAAAAACCAAAAAAGTAACCCTGTATTTAGGGTTACTTTTTGGTTTTTCATTCAAAAGTTTTTTTTTATATTTGATTTATGATTGTTTTTAATTTAAATGTTTACTGTAGTTTAGTAGTGAGTTACTTAATTTTAAATGTAAGTACGACTGTCCTACTAATTGTGATCTAGGAATCTTTGTTAATTCTAAATGTGTGATTTGTTAATCTTTGTTAAGACTGAAACTAAGAGTGTAGTAATAATAATTATTATTTTTATAAAAGAAATACCTAAAAGAAGCCTAAAAGAGATTGATGATTCTTGTAACCAAAGTATTAATGAATAATTCAAATCGAATGCTTAGTATTTAAAATATTAATAATATTTTTTATTTATAATAAATATTGTTGCGGAATTACTCTGCTACTCCTGGGGTTCTTCGTTCTAAAGTCCAGTTGGTGTAAAAAGTTCAAGTAAAAAGTCACTTGTCAGGATGGAACACAAACTTTATTGCTTCTAGAACTTCGTAGAACAATCAGCTGTACACAATTCACAAGCACAATCTAGCAGTAATGTGCTTTTAACAGTTCGCTTAGATCAGAAGCTCTAACAAATGCTGTATTTCTCACACAAAATAGAACGCTTTCACTGGCAAGAATTCAGTGAAAATATACGAGAAATAACACTAACAGTCTCTCAAGACTCAGCGATGAAGAATTTACACACAGCACTTAAATTCAAAGCTTCACAAACAGCGCGAAACACAGCTTCCTTCACAAAGCAAGCGTATTCACTCTCTCAAAGCTTGATCAACACTGAACTGTCGGAGCGACGCGCGCTTCTATAAATAGCCGACGCAGAAGGAACAAGAAGTTTCCAGAAAAGTCTATTTCTCGAGGGTTCTACATAAAGCGTGAATTTTAATTACATCATAGAAGAGAAATGTTAGGTTATTATGCGTTTTTAATGCAGGAAAAACAACTTCCAGGCCCCATTGGGAAAATCGCGCCAAATGACCAAAAAGTCGCCAAGCTATGCGACTTTTGGCGAAATATCGCCAAATTTGGCGCCAAAAATAAGTCCCCAAATGTGAAGAGATCTAAGCTCCAGGACTAATATTTCTCGAGTTTTCTAGAACCTCCATTGAAAAACAATGGCAAACCGAAACCTCCATATCTCCGGTTCTAATTGGCCGATTTTGATGCAACAAAAAGCAAAATTTATCTATTTGAAGCGTAGAATACGAATTTTATACCATTTTAAGCAACAGAGCAGCGGGTTGCCCCGAAAATTCGTAACATTGCCCCCTTCCCAAGGACTGCACGTCCCGGGCAGTACAATCCCCGGTTAGGAGGTCACACAAATATACAGTGTCCAACCTTTAACCAAATCTTAACAACATAATTTAAGCAAATAATCAATAAACACAGTAAGCAAATGCACTCTAATAAATAAATAATATACATAATAAACAATTACACTAATAAGTAATCAATGTAATAAACAAATACACATTAGTAAAAACCAATATATTACAAATATGTACACTAAACATGGCGTAAGTAATGAGTGAAAGAGAGTTGACGAAAGAGGAAGAGAAGAGAAAGACAGGAAAGAAATGAGAGTTGAAAGAAAGGAGGAATTACGCCATAATGACCATGGTCTGATGGTCAAATAACTAATTACAACCGCGGTAGATGGCTAGCCGATCGTAATGTACAACTCTTGGCTTCGAGTTTGGTGACTTACGAATCCGTACGATGACGTCATTCAGCCGGTTTAGGACTGTGTAAGGACCGTTCCACGGCGATTTCAGCTTCGGAGACAGGCCTTTCCATCGAGTAGGATTCCATAGCCAAACTTTCTCACCTACGTTGAAGTCATGTCCCGTAGCCTTCGTGTCGTAGCGAATCTTCATCCTCTCCGTGTTCAGGTTGATCCGCTCCCGAGCAAAATGATGCACGTCTTCAAACCGTGCCCGAAGATTTTCCACGTACTCTTCTGGCGATGAAGGCGCATCTGGAGGGCGGCCGAACACTAGATCGGCGGGAAGACGAAGATCTCTGCCGAACAGCATCTGGGAAGGTGTGAAGCCGGTAGTCTCATGGACGGCGCTCCTATAGGCCAGCAGGAAGAGGGACTGAGTTTCTTGTCCCAGTCCTCTTGATTCCTAGATACCAGAAGCGAGAGGTTGTTTAAAATTGTGCGATTGAACCTCTCCACCATGCCGTCGGATTGTGGGTGTAAAGGCGTAGTCTGGGTTTTGTCCATTCCGAGAAGTTGGCATAGTCCTTTAAAGACTGTAGAGGTAAAGTTCGTTCCTTGGTCGGAATGAAGTTGCAGAGGGGTTCCATATCTGGAAATCCATTCTTGCACCAGTACCTCTGCAACGGTCGTAGCTTCTTGATCGGGAATAGGAAACGCTTCGGGCCATTTAGAGAAGTAGCCAATGACAACTAGGATGTATTTGTTGCCCTCCGAAGTTTGCGGAAGAGGTCCCAGGATGTCGAGGGCAATCCTCTCAAAAAGCGCTCCTACACTATAACGATGTAGTCTTCCACGGCTTCGTTTCTTCGGGCCTTTACGGGCGGCACAGGCGTCACAAGCTTGACACCACTTTTCGACGTCGCCTCGAGCCCTAACCCAGTAGAAGCGCTCGCGAACTTTCTGCAGGGTCTTCATTACGCCAAAATAGCCTCCAGTGTAGCCACTATGAAGTTCTTCTAGAACCTTCGGAATCCTCGAACGAGGGAGTACTAACTGCCATCGGAGCATCTTGCCGTCGTCCGACTCCCATTTACGATACAGGACTCCATTCCTCAGGCGAAGCGAATCCCATAAAGCCCAGAACTGTTTTGTTGCCGGACTGTAAGATGATATTTCTTGCCAACTGGGCTTGGCGCTGGATTTTTCCATAAATTCCACAATAGGTTTGATGTCGCTGTCTGCTAATTGGTCCGCCCGAACATTTTCGTCACTCCAGGGATCTTGAGATGGTGTCGATGATGTAACTTGGCGGACAACGGGATGTTTCAGATGGTAATTTTTCTCTGCCCCGGAGCAATAGCGACAGCTGTCTATGCAGGGCCTTCTCGACAAAGCATCTGCATTTCCATGAGATGCCCCTTTCCGATGACGTATCTCGATGTCATATTCTTGTAATCGCTGTATCCACCTGGCTATTTGGCCCTCTGGATTCATGAAATTTAGAAGCCAGGTTAAAGAGGCATGGTCCGTTCGGAGCAGGAACTTTCGGCCGTACAGGTAATGATGGAAGTGCTCTACGGCTTTGATGATAGCAAGAAGTTCCTTTCTCGTAACACAATAGTTACGTTCTGCCTTTGAAAGGCATTTGCTCCAGTAAGCAATGACGTGTTCTTGGCCATCTATCTTCTGGGACAAAACTGCTCCAATACTCTCCTTACTTGCGTCTGTGTCCAGGATAAATGGCTTGTCAGGGTGAGGATACGACAGGATCGGCGAAGATGTTAAAGCCGTCTTCAGTTCGTTGAATGCGTCCTCACATTCCTCAATCCATAGAAATTCCTGTCCAGTCTCGGTCAATTTGCGAAGAGGTCTTGCAATTTGAGAAAAACCCTTCACGAATTTTCGATAGTAAGTACACAGACCGAGAAAACTTCTTAAGTCATGGATATTCTCGGGACGACTCCAGTTCTTGACTGCGGACGTCTTTTCGGGATCGGTTCGGACTCCGTGGGCGGATATTATGTGCCCGAGGTAACGTACTTCCCGACGGAACAAGTTGCACTTCGACGGACTTAGTTTCAAGTTTGCCTCTTTTAATTTCTGCAGTACCTTTCGAATGTTCTCGAGATGCTCTTCGAAAGTTCTTCCAACGATGATGATATCGTCCAAATAAACGAGACATGCTTCGTAGGAAAGTCCTCTCAACACTGTCTCCATTAGACGCTCGAATGTAGCCGGTACGTTGCAGAGTGCAAAAGGCATAACTTTGAACTGCCACAATCCTTGTCCCGTGGTGAATGCAGTCTTTTCACGGTCATCGGGATGGATTTCTACTTGCCAGTAGCCACTCTTGAGATCCAGAGTGGAGAACCATTCATTTCCCGATAAAGTGTCCAATGTGTCGTCTATCCTGGGAAGAGGGTAGCTGTCTTTCTTGGTAATGTCATTCAGACGTCTATAGTCAACGCAGAACCGGGTGGAACCATCTTTCTTTCGGACCAAAACAATCGGCGAGGCCCACGGACTAGTCGATGGCTCGATGACGTCATCACGCTGCATCTCCTCTAAAAGTCTGCTCACCTCTTCTTGCTTAGCAAACGGCAGCCGACTAGGATGTTGCTTGATGGGAGAATGGCTGCTTGTGTCTATTCTATGTTGCGTTAACCTCGTACGGCCTAAGTCACCGGAAGTACGAGAGAAGAGGTCTTCAAATTCAGCTATTACTTTCTCTGCAGCGCTTCTCTGTTCTGCCGTTAACTCCACGTCTTGTAATAATTTCTTCGTCAGGCACTCGGAAGATTTAGCTGTCGTTTGGTTGATGTTCTTATTAATGTAGGTAACAGGAGTGCATGTCGCCAACACTTCATTTTTCTTTATCACCTTCGACTTGTCCGTCACATTTGCTACTCTAACTGGAATTTGTGTTCTCGACAAGTCCACAAGTGTTGCTCCCACAAGTACTCCTCTGACGGAATCACTATTGTTTGGGTGTTCGATTAATCCAAAACGGAATTTATTGCTTTCTTTTACTGTTCCAGAAATTATTGAATCAGTTCTGGGAGGTAGAGCTATATCAGTCTGGGCTATTATTTGCTGAACAGGTAAAATAGTTTCATTTTTAATATCGAACGCAGCTATTTCTTCCGAGTCTGAACGAAGCTCATTATTCTTAAAGTCCAAGTTAAATTTGTGTGATTTTAAAAAGTCGAGTCCGAGAATAAAAGAGTCTGTAATATTGGCGACATATACCACATGGTCGTATCTGGCATTCCCAAACGTGATTTCTACTTGCGCTTTTCCGCCCACTTCGATCTTGTCACCTGTCACAGTCTGGAGGGTCAGCGAGGGCGGAGTCCAGATAATCTTCAAATTTAATTTCTTGGCCAGATCCGCCCTTATGATGGTTGCGTTCGCTCCAGTATCAATCACCATGTGGCATGGGGAACCATTAACATATCCCAGTACGAAGAATCCATTACTGCCGCCATTTGCTGATGAAATCTGCAAGACTTTTAGGTGGGGCTTTTGACTATCTGGCAACCTCCGCCCCGCGAGATGGCCACCTCCTAGTTTCCCTCTTTCATGATCTTAGAGTTTTCTTGCTGGTCGTGAGACTTTCGACCACAATACTTTTGTACATGGCCTTCGACGCCACACTTCCAGCATTTTACTTTGTTTGGGCCATCTCTCGTTCTATCGGATCTTAATTTTCGTTCTATGAGATCTTCAATTCTCTTCAACCTGTTCTCGACGCTCTCTGTGCCTTTGTCAGCTCCCTCTTGGACCGTGACCGCTCTAACAGCATGCCGATCTTTTCTCACGGCCCGCTGGGCTGCCTCTAGCGTCATTGCAAACACCAGAGCAGACTTCAAATCCTGATAATCCTCCAACATGAGTGCCTTTTGGGTTTCTGGATCACGGATGGCTTCAATAAAATGACGCACCGCCATTTCTTCTCGGACATTATCAAGGTGGTCCATGTAGGCTAGATGACACAGCCTATGTATGTCCGAAGCAAGCTCTTGAAGGGTCTCGCCAGATCTCTCCATCCTTGACTTAAGTTGGATTCTACTATATTCTTTCTGGCACTTCTCTCCGAATTTCATTGCCAAGGCACTTGCGAGGGCGTCAAAATCTATCTTCGTCGCTCAAACAGTTTGCAATACGTTAATTGCATCTCCGCTAAGGGAAGCGGCCAGTTGGTCTGCTTTCTCGGACTCGCTCCAACCATTGGCTTTAGCGACGATTAAAAATTGGGTCTTGTAGGCTTCCCAGGGGGTCTTTCCGTCATAAGTGGTAAGTTTCACTGCTGGGCGGCGTGATGACAGTCTGATGTTTTCCGGTAACTTTCCCAGCTTGACGAGAGAGTCCAATTTTTCTTCCATTTTAGCTTCACATTCTTCCCGTATTTTCGAAACTATATTTTCTTTCCAATACAGTTTGTCCTCGATTTTATTATTAAATTCTTCACGTAATTCTTTCATGTCTTTCTCTTGACTTTCTTCTAGGAGCGACACTCTTTTCTCCACTTCCTCTAATCCGGTTTTCATCTCTTCGTGAGCGGTTTTTAATTCATCTAATCCGGTTTCTATTTTTCTTTGTCCATCTTCCACTTTCTTCTCTAGTCCGACCAATCCGACTTCAATTTTCTTTTCCAAATCATTTTGCCCGGCTTTCATCTCGTCTTGTCCGGATTTCATTTCCTGCATCATATTCATGAGCTTTTGAAGTTGTCCTTCCATTTTTCGTCTAGTCAAAACCATAAACTGGAAAAGTAAAGTCTTTCTTTAGAATCCCGATTCTGACACCAAATGTTGCCGAATTACTCTGCTACTCCTGGGGTTCGTCGTTCTACAGTCCAGTTGGTGTGAAATGTTCAAGTAAAAAGTCACTTGTCAGGATGGAACACAAACTTTATTGCTTCTAGAACTTCGTAGAACAATCAGCTGTACACAATTCACAAGCACAATCTAGCAGTAACGTGCTTTTAACAATCCGCTTAGGTCAGAAGCTCTCACAAATGCTGTATTTCTCACACAAAATAAGTCACTTTCACAGGCAAAAATTCAGTGAAAATATTCAAGAGATATCGTACGCAATCCCTTAAGACACAGCAATGAAGAATTTACACACAGCACTTTGAAAACAGCTTCGTAAAGCAAGCTAAAACACGGCTTCTATAGCACTATCAATTCACAAAGCAAACGTACTCTCACTGACAGCTCTTCACACATTGAGCGTTCAACTCGCACTGAAGTGTCGGGGCAGCGCGCTGGTGGAATTTATATATATCCGAGGCAGAAGCTGCGAGCAGTTTCTAGAAAAGTATATTACTCGAAGATTCCAGATAAAGCGGGACTTCTGATTACGTCATAGAAGAGAAATGTTAGGTTATTATGCGTTTTTAATGCAGGAAAAACAACTTCCAGGTCCCATTGGGAAAATCGCGCCAAATGACCAAAATATCGCCAAGCTTGGCGACTTTTGGCGAAATATCGCCAAATTTGGCGCCAAAAATAAGTCCCCAAAAGTGAAGAGAACGAGGCCCTGGGACCGATATTTCTCGAGATTTCTAGAAGCCCCATAGAAAAGCATACGGGAAACCGAAACCTCCGTATCTCGGGTTCTAATTGGCCGATTTTGATGCAACAAAGAGCAAAATTTATGTATTTGAAGCGTAGGATACGAATTTTAAACCATTTTAAGCCCCAGAGCAGCGGGTTGCCCCGAAAATTCGTAACATTGCCCCTTCCTAAAGACTGCACGTCCCGGCCAGTACAATCCCCAGTTAGGAGGTCACACAAATATACAGTGTCCAACCTTTAACCAAATCTTAACAACATAATTTAAGCAAATAATCAATAAACACAGTAAGCAAATGCACTCTAATTAATAAATAATAGACATAATGAACAATTACACTAATAAGCAATAAATGTAATAAACAAATACACATTAATAAAAACCAATATATTACAAATATGTACACTAAACGTGGCGTAAGTAGTGAGTGAAAGAGAGTTGAAGAAAGTGGAAGAGAAGAGAAAGACAGGAAAGAAATGAGAGTGGAAAGAAAGGAGGAACTACGCCATAGTGACCATGGTCTGATAGTCAAATAACTAATTACAACCGCGGTAGATGGCTAGCCGATCGTAATGTACAACTCTTGGCTTCGAGTTTGGTGACTTACGAATACGTACGATGACGTCATTCAGCCGGTTTAGGACTGTGTAAGGACCGTTCCACGACGATTTCAGCTTCGGAGACAGGCCTTTCCGTCGAATAGGATTCCATAGCCAAACTTTCTCACCTACGTTGAAGTCATGTCCCGTAGCCTTCGTGTCGTAGCGAGTCTTCATCTTTTCCGTGTTCAGGTTGATCCGAGCAAAATGATGCACATCTTCAAACCGTGCCCGAAGGTTTTCCGCGTACTCCTCTGGCGATGAAGGCGCATCTGGAGGGCGGCCGAACACTAGATCGGCGGGAAGCCGAAGATCTCTGCCGAACAGCATCTGGTAAGGTGTGAAGCCGGTAGTCTCATGGACGGCACTCCTATAGGCCAGCAGGAAGAGGCGGAGTTTCTTGTCCCAGTCCTTTTGATTCCTAGATACCAGGAGCGAGAGGTTGTTTAAAATTGTGCGATTGAACCTCTCCACGGTCGGATTGTGGGTGTAAAGGCGTAATCTGGGTTTTGTCTATTCCGAGAAGTTGACATAGTTCTTTAAAGACTGCACATGTAAAGTTCGTTCCTTGGTCGGAATGAATTTGCAGAGGGGTTCCATATCTGGAAATCCATTCTTGCACCAGTACCTCTGCTACGGTCGTAGCCTCTTGATCGGGAATAGGAAACGCTTCGGGCCATTTAGAGAAATACTCAATGACAACTAGGATGTATTTGTTGCCATCCGAAGTTCGCGGAAGAAGTCCCAGGATGTCGAGGGCAATTCTCTCGAAACTCGCTCCTACATTGTAACGATATAGTTTTCCCAGCTTCGTTTCTTCGGGCCTTTACGGGCGGCACAGGCGTCACAAGCTTGACACCACTTTTCAACATCGCCTCGAGCCCTAGCCCAGTAGAAGCGCTCGCGAACTTTCTGCAGGGTCTTCATTACGCCAAAATGGCCTCCAGTTAAGCCATTATGAAGTTCTTCTAGAACCTTCTTAGAAGTTCTTCTAGAACGCCAAAAATAAGTCCCCAAAAGTGAAGAGAACGAGGCCCTAGGACCAATATTACTCGAGATTTCTAGAAGCCCCATAGAAAAGCATACGTGAAACCGAAACCTCCGTATATCGGGTTCTAATTGGCCGATTTTGATGCAACAAAAAGCAAAATTTATGTATTTGAAGCGTAGAGTACGAAATTAAACCATTTTAAGACCCAGAGCAGCGGGTTGCCCCGAAAATTCGTAACAATATATATATGTATATGTACAGGGTGATTATAATTAAAGTTCTCTTAAAAACGATTAGAAAAGGAAAAGTACAGGACCAAATGTTATCAAACTTAGTAATTGTGTAAAGGTGGTCAGTGAATTTATTATCCGCTGAAAAAAAGCTTAAAAATTTAACACTAGGGCAAGGACGTATTTAAGGGGGGGGGGTCAGGGGTCCGCCCCCCATTAAGAATATTTTGGAGAGGGTTCAAAAATTTCGGAGTGGGTCCAAACGGTAAAAAAGCAGTATTTTTCTCAAAAGGACACTATATCATTATCATTTTAGTAACAAAAATCAAAATTTCGTGGGGTGAGGAGGTTCGGACCCCTGGACCCCCCCCCCCCCCTTAAATACGTCCTTGCCCCATGCGTAGAATTTTTGAACTTTTTTTTTCGCCGATAATAAATGCCCTGACCACCTTTACACAATTACCAAGTTTGACAACATTTGGTCCAGTAGTTTTTCTTTTCTGATCGTTTTAAAGTGGAACTTACTTTAATCTTTATAATTTACTTACTTAATTACCTTATAATCACCCTGTATATATGTATGTGTGTGTATATATATATAAGATTAAAAAAAGTCATTTTAATCGCTTTAAAATAAGTCAGGGATTTCGCCGCCCAAGGCGAGCGCCCCTCTGCCCTCGTACGCTACGCTACTGGTCTGTAGTTTGTTGACAGCACTAGCATGAGCAAAGAAAACCGAGCTTCGTTATTTTGCGTGCATTGTAAGCGATCTTTCGCTTGTTTTGAATACTCTTTGTGAACACTTCATTGCTGAACCCTGAGGGAGAGTTTATGATTTCCCTCGTTAATTTCCACTGAAATTTAGCCTGTGTAATTATTTTGTTGTGTAAAATACAGCAACTGAGAAAGAGCTTCTATGTTAAGCTGACTTATAAAACGTGTTACTGCTTTATGATTCCTGTGCATTTTGTACTGCAGATTGTTCAACGAACTTCTAGAAGCAATAAAATTCGCGTTCCATCCTAACAAGAGGACTGTATACTGGAACTTTCCACATACACTCGACTTTCAAGTGACGACCCGAGAAGAGAACTAAGCAAGTTTTCTGCAACAATACAGTGAAACCTTTCCGAGCGACCACCCCTCTAAACAGCCAATTTTTCATGGCACGGATTTTTCGGCTCATAGACCTAATGTTTAAACAACCCCTATCAGCGGCCACCCAACCCCCACCGAGTGGGATCGCCTATTTCATTTTTGGGAAATTCTACTCACTCGATGCTTTAATTTTGAGCGGAAAAAATCAAGGTCGGGTTTATGGTCGAATATAAGACCCAGGAATAACTTGAGAAGTCCATTAGAGCAAAAATGGCATTCACGTCCATGTTCATGACAGTTTCATTTTATTAGTTGCTCAGTGATCTGAGTTGCAAATCGGAAATAACTGCGGAAAACGCAAATCAACAACGTCATTAAAGAAAAGGATTTGGTTTTGAAAGAATACGAAGACTTCAAATTTCGTAGTGTTAAACGGATGAGATCTGATTTTTAAAGTAAAAATCGAACTTGAAAAAAATGGTCGTTTCAGAGAAAAGTAAAAACTTAAAACAGACACAAATTGCATCCTTTTTTCAAAAAATGTAAGAAAACATTGAATAAAGTACTAGTTTCTCTTTAGATACGTTTTAAATTTAATTTTAAATAAGGAATATGTATCAGACTTGTTTATATTACGCATTATAGCAGTTATCTTATTGTTACGAATTTTCGGGGCAACCCGCTGCTCTGGGGCTTAAAATGGTTTAAAATTCGTATTCTACGCTTCAAATAGATAAATTTTGCTTTTTGTTGCATCAAAATCGGCCAATTAGAACCGGAGATATGAGGTTTCGGTTTGCCGTTGTTTTTCAATGGAGGTTCTAGAAAACTCGAGAAATATTAGTCCTAGAGCTTAGATCTCTTCACTTTTGAAGACTTATTTTTAGCGCCAAATTTGGCGATATTTCGCCAAAAGTCGCCAAGCTTGGCGACTTTTTGTTCATTTGGCGCTTTTTTCCCAATGGGGCCTGGAAGTTGTTTTTCCTGCATTAAAAACGCATAATAACCTAACATTTCTTTTCTATGACGTAATCAAAATTCACGCTTTATGTAGAACCCTCGAGAAATAGACTTTTCCGGAAACTTCTTGTTCCTTCTGCGTCGGCTATTTATAGAAGCGCGCGTCGCCCCGACAGTTCAGTGTTGATCAAGCTTTGAGAGAGTGAATATGCTTGCTTTGTGAAGGAAGCTGTGTTTCACGCTGTTTGTGAAGCTTTGAATTTAAGTGCTGTGTGTAAATTCTTCATCGCTGAGTCTTGAGAGACTGTTAAGGCTGGCACTCATTCAGCGTTTTTCCACTGCAGCGGGGACGCAGCGGGTTTTTTTTTTTAATGGTCAAGGCATTGTACAAGGGGGGATACAGTGCAGGGGCGGCACCTGCAGGTCGTAAATTTTAGAGACACTAGAAGCGGGGTTACTATATTTGGCTTGATATCTCTGTTACATTCGTTCATATGTCTTGGCAATTATTCGATAGTACTCAGTGGATAATAAAAGCTTTAAAAGGGAAAATGTCCAGCTCGAGTGAGGATGAAGCGATTATAGCTTACATATTGTCATCCAGAAGAAAAAAAATATGTTGGGTCCATCCCACCTTTCAAAAGCGCGAAAAATTGGGGTAATTTATTCTCGTGGAAGAATTACTAAGTGATGAAGAGAGATTTTATAACTATTTCCATTTGAAGATCCAAGATTTTGAAGGCATTTTAAAAATTTTAAAGCCTCATATACAGAAAGCTCGAGTATGCAGAAAACCTATTTCTGCAGCTGAAGGATTAGCTGTAACTTTGAGGTATGCATTTTAGTAATAGTTATTCAGTATTTATTAAAATGGATTACTAAACTAAGTTGTTTATTAAAATAAAATTTCTCTTTACCATGAAAGAAATCCTTCTTCAGTGCTTTGTGACTCATACGTTCTTTGTTGACATTGAGTGAATTATTTTTTCCTTCACAAGCTGCTTTTAAGCACATTCTTAATTTTTGTTCCGGTTTAATAGTGGTTATATTTGAAAAGTAATATTGCTCTTTTACGAGGAACACAGACATGAATAATTAACTAGGCTTTATGTATTCATATTTATTATATTTTAAAAATGTTTTCCTTCTTCCAATAAACATATGTACAAAAAAAAGGGGGGGGGGGAGTATCCGCCCACCCTCGTTGTATGCAAAATTTCAAATTGCTTTGAAATTGATTTTTAAATATTCGTGTAAAGGTAATTACATTCTACAGGAAGAATTTTTATATACAGTTTTTTTTTTTTTTTTTGAAATAGAAAGAAATCTGTAAAAAAAATGTTTTTATCCCCCTACCTGCCATAGGTAACAAAGTAACAAATTTCTAAGAATACTCTGGAAATCGAGCATTTTCGTTTCAAACTTTACGTGCGTTCCAAATTTCATTGTACCTTCGGTAAGTTAACTTGGAAAAATAGTGACCAAAAAAAAAAAAAAAAAAAAAAATTGGCCTCATTAAACATTTATTTAGAAAAAATAGCACGTTGATCCATAAAGGTTCGCCCCCCCCCTGCCCTAGATCAATGTTTTCCAATCTATGGTTTCAAAGATTTTTTTCATTCAGTGGGGGAGCAGGGGAAAAATCCCCAGGGCCTCAGCTTGTGAAGGGGCCCCGCTTTTGCTGTTTGCATAATATTTAATTGTGTGTTGTCAATTTTGTTAAAAAAAAAAAAATAGATTATGTCTTCGGATGTTTCAAATTAATTTTTGAATGAAACTACAAAAAGCCAGCTACAGCATAAACCACCAACTTGACAAAAACGAGGATAAAAGTAGAAAAGATTTATTTAACACAAGAAACCATTTTTTTTTTTTTCGACACATTGTTAAATAGTGGAAGAAAGGGTATAGCCAGAGGAGAGTCTATGGGCCCACCCAACCTCCGAAATTTTGATTTTTCCTTAACAAAATGTTAAAGATCAAGACTTTCTATGAGAAATTTTGAAATTTCCACTTTTTTGGACTGCTGAATTTTTTTTGCCTGCCTGCTTGCATGGAAGTATGAATAAAAATATTAATTTTTTCAACACTGAGGAAACATGCCATACAAAAGTGTTAACGTTTCAAACATTAGGTGCACCCACGGAGGGGCTATGGGGGCTGAAGCCCCCCCTAAAGGTAGAGAGTTAGAAGTGAAAACCATTAAAAATGAAAATTGTCGCTAATGAATTAATTTTTTAGTTCTTTCTTTTTTTAATTGTCTTCAAATTATTTTTAACCAAAAAAGACAGTTATTTAAAAAAGTTTTTAAATAAATGCTTACAGTTAGTTGAAACACTGTTACACACACACGGTTATAACGTCGCTCAAAAGATCAGATAATTATTTATGATACTATAATGAGTTACATTGCTTGTGTTCTATGGGACAGTAAAGTGGTACCGAATATTTTGACGTTATAAGAGAGTTGTAACTAACCGAAGTCACTATGACAGAGTTCAGCAGTATTTATATGTAGCCCAGCCCCCCCCCCCCTAAACTAAAATCCTGGGTGCGCCACTGGTTTCTCTATGGAGGTGACGAAACCTTCGAAACCAAATGTTGGTATTTTTTAGAGCATGGATGTTTATTAAAGTATAATACTTTTTTAAGTTAATAATTTTAATTCTATTAATTATTTTCCAATTACTATTAATTTAAAGTTTCTTTAAATGAGGAATAATTTTAATAAATGATTGATGCAATACGACATCAAAAGAATTTCTGGATAGAAAAGGAACCCCAAAGATTTTATCCCCGGAGCCCCGACTTGCCTCTCTGCGCCTCTCTACCGCCCCCCCCCCCCCCATCAATTCCCCCAATATCAGCTCCCTCAGCAAGAATGCAAACACAACAGAAAGAAAAAAAAAAGAGGAAATAGTGACCCGAGCTGTAATTGACCTCTGCCCTCTATTCCCTCTCCAGAGAAAAACTTCACACCTACTTTTGCAAAAATTTGGCTGAAACTTTTGGCGACGGTTCTAAAAAATATTATAACCACGCTTGCAAGACAAATTTCAGCGTGGAACGTGTCACCCAACAAAGGATAATTGGTTATCATTTGTCATTCTGCGGTTTTCAAGCGGTCAGTACAAAAGATTAGATGCGGCAGACTTTTCCCCTCGCAACAGAAAGTTGCTGCGGGAAAAATACATTGACTTGTTAGGAGACGCTCAAGAAAAACGCCGAATGAGTGCCGGCCTTTAGTGTTATTTCTCGTATATTTTCGCTGAATTCTTGCCAGTGAAAGTGTTCTATTTTGTGTGAGAAATACAGCATTTGTGAGAGCTTCTGATCTAATCGAACTGTTAAAAGCACATTACTGCTAGATTATGCTTGTGAATTGTGTACAGCTGATTGTCCTACGAAGTTCTAGAAGCAATAAAGTTTGTGTTCCATCCTGACAAGAGACTTTTTACTTGAACTTTATACACCAACTGGACTTTAGAACGACGAACCCCAGGAGTAGCAGAGTAATTCCGCAACATTATAACAATAAATAGGACCTTTCAGAGCGGCCAAATATTCTCGGTACGGTGGCCACTCCGAGAGGTTTCACTGTATTATGACATGAAACGTTGCATTTAATCTACTCTTATGGTGATATTATTCAAAGTAGGAATGCAACAGATATCCGGAAGACATACTACATCCGGTCAATGGGTGGTGAGAATATCGCGCAGTAGATCCGGCCCAAAATCATATACTGAGAAATAACAAATATAATAAATTCTAAAAACTGTAATTATGAAAAATAAAGAAGAACAAAGTTTTGTGAAAATATTTTGTTTTCAATACTTTTTAGAATATATCTTTATAATCTATTAAAAAAAAAGTACTTATCAATAATACAATAAGCATAATATCGATAATATTGCTAAATTAAGGTGTAAAAACACTAACAGTTTTGCACTCTGTTTCAGAATTCGGTTACATCCCCCCCCCCCATAAATTGACCTGGCTTATGAGAATAACCTAGCTGCTGTAGTAGTGCTGGGTGGTAAAAATAAGTTTTATTATTTTTTTTAATCCAAATTTTGATAAAGAATAAAATTTTTTTACATTGACTTTCTAACAGTAGAATGAAGATGTTTTTCTTAAACTGATTTTGTAAGATACTTATCAAACTCTTGAAGGAGAGCCGTTTCATCAACATTGTTGTTTACATCAACTTTAATTGCAGTAGAACTGGTACTAATTTTATGGAAACAATCCCAAAAGAGATTTATATATAATTTTTTAATTAAATGATTTGAAACTAAGGAGAATTTTTTAAAAAGTAATAGTTGGTTAATCTAAGATAACTAGTGAAAATAATACAGAATAAGAAAACTTACTGCTGCTGGATGACCGGAAAATTCTTATAACGCTGCATAAAAAATTTAAAGTACTTTTGGTTAATTTTATATATTGTTATATGATTTAGCTCATTTATCTTGCTTAATGTTTGAATTGGTAATCAAGCAAAAAGAAATGGATTTCTCTTTTAAAAAATGTAGTAATAGAACTGTAGGCAGATTACGTTACACATTTTTGTTAATCACATATTAAAGGTCAAAGAGTTTTGTATTAAAAAAAAAAAAAAAAAAAAAAAACCATCAATCTGTGTTTTGCTACATCCAAAAGTAAAAGCTATTTTACCTATAATACTTACAATGTATTAAAGCTATATTTTGCTCTTCTATCATTTTTTCTTTTTCATTTAAAGTTGTTGCTGTTGTCGTGTCCATGTTGTGCAAAGGGAAGCCTCAGATCACTCCGAAGCTGTCGAAGACAGCTTTGTCCGAAAAAAATTAAATCGTTTGGTACTTCCAGGCCGATCTTGAGAAGCCTGGCCTGAATTGCAGGGCAGCTGAAGAACTTTTTCATTTAAAGTAAGCAACTTCTTTAATTTTTCATTGATTTTTGCTAGATTAAAATAAAAAATGAGTAAAACTGCCTTACTTAAAATAAGCATGAAAATGAGGTATTGCGGTGAACAAAACTGTTCAGAGGAAATGAGTGTAAGAAAAATATCCATTCACTCTCAAACTGTTTCCGGATATTCCATACTGCTTGATTGATTTTTTGTGATGTTATGGCAAAACTTCGCAAGGGCTATCTGCTAGGATGGAGGATTTTTTAAGGGGTTCTATCGCGTCTTCAGGTTATATCTGGAGAAAAACGACCAAAACTCCAGACTGTTAAATCGACAATCATGTAATAGGTCATAATGGTGGACCTTCACACTTCAACCATCTACTATGCTCAGTGTCTTATCCGCTCAGCCATGGTGGGGCCCACCATACTGTTTGAAAGGATGCTCCCATTTTCACTCATGGTTAGGAAACAAACACGAAATTAGAACCCCTTAAAAAGGCCTCCGCCTAGGCAGATATCCTCATCCAGGTTTGCCTTAAACAATACTGTTGCAGAAACCTCTGCTTGTTTCCTTGGTTTGTCGTTCTAAAGTCCAGTTGGTGTAGAAAGTTCTAGTAAACAGTCCATTTGTCAGGATGGAACACAACTTTATTGCTTCTAGAACGTAGTAGAATAATCAGCTGTATAAAATTCACAGGCACTAATAGCCAGTAGCTCGTTTATAACAGTCCACTCAGTATCGAAGCTTTCAGAAATGCTGTAATTCTCACACAAAATAAAACACTTTCACAGGCAAAAATTCAGTGAAAATAGGCAAGGGATATTGTACATAATCCCTTAAGACACAGCAGTGAAGAATTTACACACAGAACTTAGAAATCAGCTTCGAAAAGCAAGCCAAAACACGGTTTCTATCGCAGAACAAAGCGGCGTTCACATTGGCAGCTGGATCAGCTCTCAACGGGAGATCGCTCCACACTGAACTAGGGCCTCTGAAACACTCGTACTTATAGGTGGTGCAGAAGCTACGAGGAACTTCCTGAAGAGTCTATTTCTCGAGGATTCCACATAAAGCGGGAATTTTGATTACGTCATAGAAGAGCAATATTAGGTTATTATGTGATTTTAATGCAGCAAAAGCAACTTTACAGCCTCCATTGGGAAAATCTCGCCAAATGACCAAAATGTCGCCAAGCTTGGAGAAATATCCACAAATTTGGTGCCAAAAATAAGTCCCCAAAAGTGAAGTTGCTGAAGGCCTAGGACCAATATTTCTAGAGACTGCATACATTTGAATGGGAAACCGAAACCTCCGTATCTCTGGTTCTAGTTGACCGATTTTGATGCAACAAAAAGCAAAATTTAACTATTGGACACGTAGAATAATAATTTCAAACTATTTTAAGCCCCAGAACAGTGGGTTGCCCTGAAAATTCGTAACAATACACACATTAATTTTTCTTATTCCAGAGAAAAGGCATTCACAAGAAAAAGACCTATGCATATTCCACTACTTGCTACTTTGTCGCTCAGTTGGGGATTTAAAGTGTGAATGTTAATCGTATGAATCAGTAAGAGAGAGATAACAAAGTTGGTCCCATCTTTGTAATGACATTTTTAACAATGATTTGGATGGGAGATGTCATCAGACTCTCATGTTAAATAACAAAATTACTCATTAGCAATATAGTACAAAGGAAAGGTGAAATTTTCATCGAGTGGTCTGAGTGCCATAGGTTTCTAGTCAAGTTCATCCTTTGTTTATTCTAAGTACCAGGTTACCGAGCCATGCTCAGAATCTAAAGGCTCCTTAAGTGTAAAATAATGAATACGTAAAAGCTTTGGCACGTATCAATAACCTTCATGGTTGCTAACGATTTTCATCGCTGTCGGATCACCCATACATTATCAGGTAAGCTTTGGTCGGCATTCAATGTTACAATGGCATATACTTTGTTTTGAAGAGGGATGCTAAATATTCGATGGTCGGTGCCATCAGAGTTGAGCAAAAAGTAGTTTAACGTAAGGTGCCTCCTTTCCTTCTGTATCAGATCAGCGAAGATCTTGGGCGATGCATTCACTAACAGCGTCTTCATTACTTCAGAAATATATCTGTCCATATTGAGGACGTTCAAATTCAGCATCAAGAAATTGAGTTGGTTGAACTATCAGATGAATGAGTTCATAAAAAAAATTCATCAAGTCTGTTATACACTGTTCGCAACGTAGCAGTACACACCAAAATCGTTAATAGTTTCACTCGTCATACACTGTGAACAAAGCCATTGTAAAGTATGCTCTCAAATTTCGAATTCTTTGAAATGTGGGTGACATCGAAGAAAAAACCACACCAATTCATTAGGAAATTCGGAATGTCCTTCATCAATCTTCAGTCCCCAAAATGGTTTCGGTTAATTTTTGTTTTTACTCTTCAGAAAAATGCAAAGCTCCAGGGTGAATGCAATCCATGTTAAAAAGTTTTAAAGTATGATAATAAGTACCCACATTTGTGGCAGCTCAGCTTTGTAGACACTTAGACTGTTTACCCGAAGTATAATTGTAAACGTCTAGCTGTTCTATGTCGTTCTCCTTCCAAATACTAATCATCTGTTTCATCTGGTTGTGTTTGAACTGCAGGTTCACACATTTGGGCCAAGTGCTGCTGCCGGTGATCATATGTTTCCACAGCTCGTTTTTCAGCTACACTTTCATGCATTTACGTCTTTATAATACATCTATGATGATAATTCTTTACGATTGAAATTGTAAATTTCTCTATAGTACTTCAATTAAAACATAAAATACTTATTTTTTTCTAATTCAAAGAAAATACATCTTGCATAAACAAATTCTACAAACGTAAATTCAATCTTATAGATACATAAATATAGATGCCATAAAAGTATAATCTTACATAAATATGCTTTAAACATAATTTTATTTTATAAACTCACTCTTAAGAAAATAAAAAGTGCAACGCAATTTAAATTATTAGTCTAAAAGGACACTTCGAAATCATGAAATCAAAAACAGAATAGATCAAAAATATTCTTTTATAATAACCCTAACAACTACTTAAACGTTGACAATAATAAAACAAACGGATGGACTGAAGAAAATGGACTTCTAACCTCGAATAAATCAAAAATACATCGCTCCTATATAGTTACGCTGATCCCTGACTCTGTCACAATTCCAGTTCAACCATCACTCAAAATAAAACTTTTACCATCATTAATCCAAACAGATTTAAAATATATTGTCTAATAACTTAAAATTTACACGGTTCTTTGGTGCGATCAGCCTGAAAATTATCATAATTATGTAAAAAAAGAAAGAAAGATAGAAAGAATCTGATAATCCACCCGTTCCCTGATTTTTAAGTGTTTTTTTTTTGTTGTATTTTTAGCTCTATTTCATTTGAGAGAATAAAAAAAGCTAATCATTTGAGTGTCAGAATCATCTGTTGCAAGTGACATTATCGTTACATTGAAGTAACGGTTATCAGGCTTTGGAGGAAAAATTACGATTCCAATTCGCTGAAGATAGCTTTTCTAAATTACTCTTCAGTTTAACTTTTTTTCAAAAATAAAACGGTTTTCTATGCATTAAGCATGGATATAGGAGAGGATGTTGATACCAAACGAAATGTTTCGAATACGAAATGTTTCTGCCGATTATACAATTCGAATTTCGATGTATAATAAAAATTGAATTTGAAGTTATTTGATTTTAAGTGGGTAAATATTAAATATTCTGAGTGTAGACATTCTATCGCCCGCTGTAATTGTCTCCACAAAGGGCTTTATCCTTTAGTTTAATGATAGTACACAACACAAAACAACACAGCCTAATCCACGTCTAAATAAGAATTGAAAATTTATTAGAAAAAATCTTAATAACCAGATTTCAGCCTCCCAATTTACTGCTTCCACATATGGACAACTCCCAGCCTGCGGCGGGATGGGGCCCGCCATGGCTTTTGGACCAGCCCGCAGAACAAGTCAAAACACTGTATAAAACCTATATAAAACATTCAAACTTCCATATAAATCCGAATTATACGGCCCGCGATTTCGCTAACATCCTGAAGTCAGGCCCAGGAGTTCGCTACTATGGTAAAGTTCTGCCCGCAACTTTTCGAAGGTTGTCCATACGATGATAAAATAAATGAGTTGAAATCATCAACTGCAGTGAATGAAAACTAAATTGATGTCTGATCACCTGCAAAATTAATTTGAATATCGGCTGCGAGCCCAATTTAGGAATCGATTGTATCATTATAAATTTTTTCATCGGAGTTTACAAGATCGTTTCATTATAAACGGTTGTCCCTTAAAAAAAAAAAAATCGTCAGGGTAACTACATTTAAATATTTATCGTCAACTTGGCGGAATAAGGCAGTTAAAGTAGAATTCAACCTAGTGCCGTTATTTAAAAAAAAAAAAAAAAAAAAAAAAAAGGAATTTTTATGTTACGTCACAGGATCTTTTTTTCTTACTGTGAATGACTGAAAAGGGTGTCAATTTCATTTAAATTATTCGGCTAAGCTGAAACGTTTATGCACTTTTGAAATTTGCATCATATGGATCAATAAAATACATGAAAAATCTTTATTGTTTCAGTAAATACGCGAAAATACATTTAGCTTTACGTTAGTTACAAAAGGATAATTGTAATAAATTCGGGCAATTTTTCACATAAGATTTACGAATAGTTTTGTATTAATAACTATGAATTAAAAATAATTATTTTATTTACGTATATTCCATCAAGGTACTTACGGGGATGGCAACGAAGATTCTTTTCTCTCGCTGGTTGCCAGGACGATATTTTGAAATAAAAATAACTTTTTAATTCTAAACAAATTTATGTAGCTGAATGGTGTAATATATCTAGTTACTAAAATATTTATTTGTCTGTGTACTGGATATCAAGTTCCATTTATTTTGTTTCTTTGCGAAATTAATTCTTACTATTATATATCGATGGCGTGTATTTTTTAATCCGCCCCAAACTTATTTGAGCGTCCCTTTTAGGAAGATTGCATCAAGTGTGTTTTTCAAACGCTCAATAGATGGCGCAACCGTCCAAAAATTTTTAATTTTGAGCGTTTTAGAGTTTTTTCAATCACGTGACCTAGCTCAATCGTTTCAGGGGCTCAAAAAACCCCCAGGTACGAAATTTAAAAAGAATCCTTAGAGCAGTTTTCGAGATCGCTCGGACATACACACCCACATTTCTCGTTTAATATAAGAGCGGATTCTAGGAAATTTCGGACACCTTCATGACATCATGTATATGATGGCAGGGAGTGTGTTAATTGATATATTGCTTTTCTCTGACTCGGTGACGACTGCCGGTGGCTATTTATAATGATTGGGATGACTGTCACTGATCTTTAGAGGTTCAGTCATGCCTCGTAGGCTACGGTCATGCTAATTCAATAACTTGATTCTGTCTACTTGTAATGTGGCCTGTTGTAACAGATTCCCCCCCCCTCCCCTTGGGCAAAGTCTAGTGGGCTTCCACTGTTCAGCATCTATCATTTTCTTTTTTGACATACCCTGCCCATTCACGTGTCGTATAAAAGAAAAAAAATCCAAGTACTTTGGTGCTATTTGGAATGTATTTGATTGATAGATTTTTTTTCCTACTAAAAGTAAGATTAACATGTGCAAGTTAATTATAAAATATGCTTTAAAATTTTTTTTTTCTAACTTAACCTTTTACAGACCAATGTTTCCAATTGGGAACATCAAATCAAAAATTTACTGAAAAATTAAGTTTTATCAATACTGACTTGAGAAAAAGAAGCAGATATAGTTAAAAGGTGACTTGATTTTTTAATAGAAATTGCATTTCTATCATTAGTGGGAAATTCGACAAAAAATCATAAAAATAGCCATTTTCATAAATTTTTACAGAGTAATCTTGACACTTTGCTGTCCGCATGTCTTGTAAAAATTTCTTCACTTGGCACCAGATTGGGTGGCCGCAAAGTTGGGTCGCACAATAGACTAGTCTCTAATCTTCTGTTTTGACCTTTGAATTCTGATAGCAAAGCATCAGAAATTAGTCTAGTGATCAAATAAATGGAAAATACTAGTATCACGTTATGACACCACTGTTGTGTCTCCGGCCGTTTAGCAATACTTTATGTATGTCACCACCATGGTGTCGTCGGATGGCATTGTGTTAATACACCCCCGCCCCCTTCAAACTTAATTCATATCTACATTTAAATTTAAAAATAAATCTATCATTCATTTCACACATTATTAAACTACCCATCACTATATTCCATTTTTGAAACCACTGTAAAAGTATTTAGTCAGAAATGACCAATACTCCAAACTGGAAGCAGTGAATGTTGAATATAATTCCTCCCCCCCCAAATTTAAATGACTAATATCCTTTAACTAACGCATTAGAAGACAAAATATGCAAATAACGAATTTAAAATAGGCCTGGATCTGAATTTGGTCTGTAAAAGTCTAATAAACACCTATAAAAATTTTTGAAAAATAAAGTGATTTAGTAGTAGAGATTTTAATAAAAGAAGAGTATATAAGAGAACAAAATTTCTTAGTGTATGAACAACAAATTTTACAAAAAGTGTGTCAAAAATAATTTGTGTAGGGGGGGGGGATATGTGCTTATAAAAGTTGATGCAGTTGTTGAAAGTAATGTTGATATAAAAAAAGACATCATTTGAAAACAGTAAAAATTTATTACAACAGACATGCATAGAGTTTAATATTTACAAATTGAAAAAAAATTTTCACGTTCCATGATTAATTAATTCACAAGTAAACAAACATATGAAACATGAACAAAAAGTAAAAAGAAGCTACAGATTGGAATTTAATTTCATTGAATATTTTATATATAAATTAAATAATGTTTAGACATGTAGACATAAACTAAAAGATTATTACTATTCATGATGAAAATTTGATTCAAATAAACACAAATTTAAAAAAAAAATGTCTAAGACTTCAATTTTAAGTGCACAAAACTAGTAAGTTGGCATTTAGTCAACAAATTTCTCTATTTAAAGCATAAAACTATTTTTGACACAGAACTTGGTCAAGCTCAAAATACAGTAGAATCTCCCTATAATGGAGCCTCTCTACAACGAATTTCTCCGTATAACAAAATATTTAATCAGAACATAACTCTAAGGCACAAATAATATAAATACTCGCCATATAATGAATTTTTTCTGACTTATTTTTGAGATTTTTGCCGATAACAAGCCAAAGCCGCCATACAGAAATGCTAGTATCATTTGAAACCATTAAATGAGGTTTACAAATGGGAGAAAACGTGTCTTTTTTTCAGGACACTTAAAATGTGAAAATTTAACATCATGGAATGAAAAGCAATTATAAGAAATTAATGAAGGCCAAATAATGAAATTTTTCAATTAAAATAAACGTAAATAGCACTACATATTTTATTCTCTAAATGCGATAATTCTCTCTACTTTTGAACATTTCTTTTATTCACTGAAAAATAATAAATTTATAATATATACAAATTTATTTTTAATTGAAAGCCATGAATAAATACTTTTAAACATTGAATTAACTAAAAAGTTTGTAATATTTATTGAAATAAGTGCAAAAATCTAATCTCTGTACGACGAAATTTTCTCTATAACGAATTTTTAACGGGAACCAAGCAAGTTTGTTATAGAGAGATTCTACAGTAGTCATAATGTGGTCAGATAAATAATTATTTGCATTAACAAGAGATTTTCTCAGATAATACTCATCACTAGAACTTTCTGTGAATGGTTTACCAGATCCGAACTTTCCTCTATGTTCCTCTTGTTGACTACTGCCCAATACACTGTAGCTAATCGGACCCCAAACAGATAGAATGGCAACAGACCACCTAAAATGCACCTACACAAGCCAAATAGCCCATACAACAATTTAGTAATGATTCCATAGGTAAGCAATATTGCTGAGAAATGTTGCAAAATGGATAATGTCAACTTTTTCTCAATCAGTGCCAGAATGTCAATTCTATTGTGAAAATATAATATGGTATTTAAATACATTACAAAAAAGTATGTTGCAATGTTCCAAGAAATGTCTAAAAATGTCATTTGTAGAAGTTACATTTAGTATCTATGGTCACCAATAAGATACTATATGTTAGATTTTGGGTATTTCACATGTACAGGGATGAGATTGACAAAAAAGGAAAAAGTCTGAAAGAATGTGCGAACAACATTTGAGCAATAATACCTATGAATTTCAAGTACACAACACTCTAATTGCTATTTATATTAAATCCATCCTACTTATATACAATTTTTCCTTACCGAAAAATAAAAAATATTCAGAAAATTTTTGAAAAATAGAAAAGTACTGAATTTTTTTGAAACACTGAAAAAGTCTGAAAATCAGACAAAAGTCTGAAGAATCTCATCCTTGCATGCAACATTATTTGGATGTTTAGTTTGGAATATTTTTTTAAAAAGATAATTTTGATAGTTTACCCCCCCCACACACAAAAAAAAAACACCGTTTTATTCAACTAAAGGTAAAAGACCAGATTTTTAAAAAATTCATAACTTGGGAATTCTAGTTTTAATAAGGGAGAGGGATTGAAAACACAAAAAAATTGGGTTAAAGATTTGTTAGAAAAAGGAATTGTAAACCAAAATAGGAAAAACAAGGTGTCTACCAAATTTCTGAAAGTCAATTTCCGGACTTTTGGGAGGTCCCGGGAAAAAAATTCCTGACCAGTGCATTTTACTTTGGGAAATTGCACAATTTCCCCTCCCTTGTCTTTATATTTGCAAAACTTCTTGAAATCAATTTTAACTAAAGTATACAGGATTAAGCTTTCATCAATTGAGAAACAGAAGTAGTCGCACTTTCTGATAGAATTAACTAACTGTTCTTGGAAATAGGGTCCTAAGCCGTAAGTTACCAAGTAAGTTAATTTGTTTTTTACCCTCCCGTCACGATTGATGAGCCCACATTTTTCCCTCCTTATACAAACACATTGTTAGATGCTTTCGCGTTTCGAAAAATGTGTTACAGTTGCTTTTGGTTTCCAGTCTGACAATTAGAGCGCTAAAAAAAAAAAAAAAAAAAAAAAAAAAAGGACACAAAACAGAAAAAAAAAAAATGATTCTTTTATTGAATTTTCCAGACCCATTATCCAATATCCCGGTTTTTTCCAGACTTTCCGGACCCATTTTCCAATTTCCCGGCTTTTTCCAGACTTTCCGGAGCGGTAGACACCCTGAAAAAGGTTTTTTTACCATTTTTAGTTTGTTTTAAAATTGTTTTACAACATAAGCAATCAAATAATCTTTTAAAGCCTAATTTACTTCCATAGGTTATGTTTATTGAGTACTTCATTAAGTCTATATCAACTATGAATTTGTTTTTTAAATAAAAATATTTTTATTCAGTATAATTTTTAAATATTTCTAACCAACATTATCCACGGTATTTTTGGATCCGACTGAGTCCCTCCCCCCCCCAGAATTACTGGAAGAAATGTTCTCCCTATATATAGCCACAGTACATACACATTTTAAATACTGAAAAAATTACAAGAGTTCTTTGAAATTTACACAGAAATTTTGTAAATATTTTGTAAATCAAATTCTAGTTTTTGAAAATATTTTAACCTTAAACAGCAGGAAGATTTTGGTATTCTTGTTTTAAAATAAAAAGAATATCTGGAGCATGCTTTATCCTTTTCAGTGATTATTCTGATGAAACTACTCTTTGTACAATAATATTTGACGTATTATTCTTCCCCACCCATGAAGTAAAATTAAATTCTTTAACAAGGGAATTACGTTCCCTTGTTAAAGAAGTTAATTTTACGTTGAATATTTCCCTTTTTTGAAATTGTGGTGCTATAGGAATGATGGATGGATGCAGACATCTCTCCCCAACTGTTTGGCATAGGTGAGCAATAACAGCATGCATTATTTGTAACAAACCAATGCATTTGTAATAAACCAAGCATTATTTGGTGGAAATTTGAACCAAGCCCATCCTTTCAGATGTTCTGCGGCTTGGCTGAAAAATCTAGTACCCATCTTCAAAGGGTTAATATCAATTTAAAAAGTAGATAATTTTATTCATAGCTTGGATACTTTTACTTAAGCTGTGTTATACGAGTTAAAAAGTCACTTTAAATAAAATTGTAAAATCTGGTATAAGCTTTTCCTTTATTTCTACATCAGTAAATCAGTTACCCTTAAATTGAATTCCAGAAAAAAATTATTACACAAACTCTAAATATCTCTGTGTTGAAAAAAAAATATCTTTTCATGTCTTCATTAAAATAAAACTTGGATAACTCACTGGTTCAATAATTTGTTTATTTTTTCAATTTCCGAGTCATTTATTAGGTTTTACCGATGTGATTTGAATGTTAAGTTTGTTGATTTTTAACAATATATCAATAATTTTTTTAAATTTTAATCAGAGCAAGAGAAAAATTGATATTCTTCCATGTTATCTAATGTACATTTAACTACTGATAAAATGCACTGATAATTGTAATTTCCCATCTGAAATTTGCAGAGTATCTGCCAGTACTTAATTTTTTACCAACACAATTTTAGTAAAAGGAAGAATCGTTATTTTAATTGGCTAACAGACAAAGCTGTTTAACCCTCTGAGCGTCTTAGAAATGGGCAAATAATGTAAAGTTGTTTTCACGGTAAAATTTTCAAGAGCCTTTAAAATTATTGAAAAAAAAAATTTTTTTTGTTAGGAACATTTGTAATTATTAAAAAATCAACGTCAAAATATGTACAACATTAAGATTAATTTTTTTCTTATAATACGTGAGAGTTATAAACAATTTAAATTGTAGATGCTTTGCAGCGAAAACTGGAATGCAGTTGACGGGATTTTACGTCTCTCCCGCTTGGAGGGTTAATCTTGTCTAATTTGTTTGGTTTTATGCATCCTGTAAAATGTGACTGTGACTGAAGACGTGCATGCATGTTTGTGTGTGGAGGATGATTTACATCTTTAATAGAAAATACATTTTAAAAAGTTTGATTCTTGTTAAAATATGATGTGCGTGATTATTACTCTTTATCCTTATTTTCAAGTTTTCAGGGTTATGTTTCACTGTGCATTTACAATGCATATGTGGGCACAAGGAGGGGTAAAAAAACTTTAGCAATAGTGGGATGAGAAATAATATGCAATACAAAAGAGCACAGTTGATAATTATTAATTATTTAGATGTGATATAGCATTATTTAGTAGACAAAGTAAATGTTCTCCAGTGCTTTTTAATTCTGGTGAGAACAACTTAAATTTTAACCTTCCTTTTTGCAGTTTCCCCACCTTTCAGTTCAGTTTTATAGACATCTAAAATATATTAGTTTAAAATTAAATTTAAATAACAGTCAAAAATAGTATTTGCTATTAGCCAATATAGAGTCCTAAAATTAAGATTGTTCCACATTTCATGTATGTGCATGTTATTGCATAAAATTGATATAATGCATTATTTAGAGACGTGGATAATATGCATCAACAGATTATCTGTAGTAGTATATTTTGTTCCAGTTAAAACTTGTTATACACACACACAAAAAAAAAAAAAAAAAAAAAAGATTGCATATGTAACAAAATGCAAATTGTGACTATTTAATGCATAGAGCATTTATTTTAGTCCATATTTTAGAAAAGTACAATCTATGATCAGGGAGTTACTTTTTTTTTTTTTACTATACCTTGCATGTGTCTCTCTACAAAACTTCACTATGCTACAAGATTATGCATTAGCAATGAATTAATTTTTTTTTCTTTTCTCTCTAAATTATTTTGAGATAAAAGAGCTGAAAAACAATCTCCTCTCTATGCAGGGAGTAGGCACATAGCCAGCTAAACAAAATAAACGAGTTATGTTTTGTTAAGCACTAATTGGTTACAAAGTGTCCTGATTAGGGAATACAATGCCGATCCTGTGGGATCCCACTCAAATGTTTATGGGACTAGTCCCACGTGATTAAGACTGTATTCTCATGGGATTGAAACTGAAAAATAAATTATGGTTGCCCATGCTAGTGATATCTTTAAAAGTTGAACTTTAGTTACCCACTAAAAAATGTATGGCTCCTTCAGAGTTTCACACAAAAAAAAATCTTTTAAGTGCTTTTGTATTCTCTATCAAAATTAGATGAAGCCTAGGAAGAAAAGTGCCTCTTTACATTGTCTTTCTTAGCAACTTACATTTTTCTTTTTTAGCAACTAAAAAATAACAGTATATTATTATGAGCATCATGACTATAATTTTCATATTTATGCAAAGTATTGTATTAATTATCAAATAAGAAAAAGTATTATTATCAAAGTTAAACTTGATAGTGCCTACAATCTTACTTTTTCCTACTTTTCTCTATTGAAATCAATTTTTAGTTGAATGAATGTCAATCCCGTGGGATTGCGGGATCAAAAAAATCGCAAACCCAAAATCCCGCTAAGCAAAAAACAGTGCAAGATTGCATTCCCTAGTCCTGATCTTTTTTTATGAAGTGTGACATTTGTGAATAATAGCAAAAACAGCCACACAAATTCAGGTTCTGTAAAGACTATTTTGATTACAATCAAGCATTAATATATCTTTTTTCTTTAGTAACTGAAGAGTGGGCCATCTCATTTAAATTTTAAATCATCGTAAGTACAATACCATATATGAATGAAACATTGCAAATATACAGTCTCTCATAAAATAAGTTTGGTATTAAGAAAAACATAATAGCATAAAAAACTCACACAAGGAAAACAAGTTTACAAATATGCTACTTAAGTTTGAAAAATATTACAACAGATTAAGAAGGCACTTTATTGTCAGAGTTATTTGTTATGATAAATTTTATCTTTCTATTAAAAATGTTAAATGAATAATGCAAAAATATTTTTTGTTCAAATTGATAAAAATTCATAATCAGTACCATATAAGTAAACAAATACTTAACAGACGCATCACATCGCAACCATATATAGCAGTAACGCTAAGATCACTTTTAGAGCAGAACCAATCAAGGCACACTTTCTCCCCACATCTAAGAAGACACCAAAATATTCTCATGTCTGAACCAAAACTAATATGAGGAAGGAGCATGCGATGCATGACTTTTAGTTTTAAAGAATAAAATATCTTATCACTAGGAAGATGATTAATCACAAGTGCCAATGTTTAAATTTTTGGGTATTCCTGACTGAATTAATATACATATATAAAATCCATATTTTAAATAAGATATTACAGAGAAAATGTTACACCATTAGAAAAATAAAATAAACATTAATTTTTTAAATTGTACATTATAAAAGAGTATACTGAATGTAACATAACATACTTTCTAGATTATCAGAAGAGACAGATGCAGAAATAGCAGCAATAGTTTCTTAATGGAAACTGTAGGTCCTTTTAATGCCTTACAGGGTTTTTTCTTTTCTATTTTGAAGCGTTAACAGCCAGGTCATAACATTTTCATATTTACATAGATTTTAAAGAAACTTTCAGGACTACCAGAACATTTGGCTACTATGCTAATAAGAGGAGGAGGGGTTGCAGATATATTTCATATTTAAATGAGTGATTTGCTTATATGATATTATGCTGTAATTTATAAGTGTTTAATTTTAATAATTTTATACGATTTACGGTAATTTACACGCACAATCATTCACATACACACACACACACATACATATTGAGAGCACAGGATTTTTATAACATTAATGCTTGCCTTTTCTATGTTATTATAAGCTATACTTCTAAGCTATTATAAAGTTTTATTAGTTTCTTCACAAATGATTCAGTGACTGTGCTGTTAAGCACCTGCTGTTTATGAGTGAATTTGATTAAAATCTACAATTAAACGTGAATTCTAAAATGAGACAAAAATCTCTGCAGCGCTGATGATTTTAATATAAACTCATCATTTTTCTCAAAACATACTAAGGTAAATATACTAGTAATGGGCCACTTACTTTTACAAATAATAAAACTAGCTCATAATTCACATCAGGAAACAACTGAAGTAAGAACTTTTTAGTTTTGTCCATTTTTTACTTCAGTTGATTTTAGATGTAACTAATGAACCTCCCCCCCCCTCCTTAATTTTCAAAAAGCTGGTTATAAAAATAAAAACTGCTAAGGTATGAAGTAAGAACATCTTTCTTAGGCTTATCATCCACTATCTTGAGGTAAATTTAAAGTTTCTCAAGATATTCATCAAAAAAGAGTAAGCATAATCACTAGGGCAATATTGGGGAAACTACAAAGCAGCTATTAGAAGATAAAATTACTTATCAAATTCTGTGTATAGACAGCAACTACTTAATGTTTATATATAATCTATGCCTTGAATTTTAAGAACCCTATAGCCATTTGGGATTACTAGCTTTTAATGAAATTAATACTTCATTACATTATCTAGCCATGTGACACTAACTTTCACAATATATAACAATGATAATAAAAACTCGATTACTAAACCTATAAATTTTAATAACTCTAAAATGAAGTACATTTATTGTATTTTAGATTAAGTAAATATGTATTCATGTGTATGAATCATTGGAGGAGGAAGAGCAATTTTGATGTAAAAAGCACTACGTGAATGGTGCTTTCTTTTTTATATAACTATTTCAGGTTCTGGATGTGTAGTACAGGGTTATTATCTGAATACAAATTAATAATTTTACTTCACATGCTAGAATTTTTGAAATATGATTTCCAATAAGAGGACATGAAAAAATTTCAAAACATGTCTTAAAATAGCAAATGAACTTGCGGCAATGAACTTGAATAAAATGTTGTTCAAGCTTTAATTTATTTAAATAATAAAAGTAACAAGACAGATTTAGAAATATTACACATATTATTTGTACAAAGTTTTAGAATGCGATTTCCCTTGTACTGATTTTTAAAAATAAAATTAATGTTTAAAAAAAAAAAAAAAAAGGAAAATATATTTAAATCAACTTCTTTTTGTGAATTGGATTTCTATGTTTTTGGTTAACATAGTCATTTTTCAAAATCTATAAACTATCAAAGAAAAAATTAAACAACTAATAATAATAAATAAATAAAAAATACAATTAAAAAATTATACTGAATATACATACACACAGAAAACAAGAACTAACAGCTGATATCAAGAAAGTCTAGTATTTCACTCAAATATTTACATAGCAATTTCAATCTGGAAAATCACAATGAAGTGTCACATTTATAAATGATAAAACTCTATTCAGAGTATTACGAAGATTTCACTTTTTATCATTTTTTTTCAACTTTTGATTAAACAGAACAAAATAAAATTGTAAAAAAAAAAAAAAAAAAAACTAGAATGAATAATTTTTGTCCTAAATAAATAATTAACAAAGATACAACATGCTTACAGATTTTGGCATACATATATTTAATTATAACAAACTATTGCACTACATTAGAATAAATAGAAATTACAAACAATACAAAATTAGAAATTAATTATGTAGTCAACACTTAGTTGCTTTATTAAACATAAATCGCTTATGCATTGAGTGACAAATTAAAACAGATGATTAAACAGTGCCTTTCTTTTTTAATCAAGCAGCACAGTTTCATAAAGTAAACGAAAGTAACTGCCTTATTTGAAATAAAACCATGAAACAGACAAACAGAAAAAGAAAAATGTAGTCTATACATTCAATAAATAAGAAAGCTCTTGGCATATACCTTTTAAAGACAATAAGGAAGACATTTATAATATCAGCACCACTTATAAAGAATTTGCAAATGAATGATAACAAACCTTTGAACAGAAGAGAGAAATTCTCCATATAAAGAATATCAAATAAATGTAACATAATAAAATGAGTATTATGAAAAGTTAACAATTTTGTATTATTCACAACATTGAAAATGCAATAAAATTTCTCATTACAGTGTAATATAGTACACTCAAAATGGTACAATATTTACATTTGAACTATTCATTGTTATAAAAGGGGATGAAAATGCAAAATTCATATGGCAAATTAAAACCATTTGTTTCTAATCATACAGGATGGTTGTAATTAAGCTTCCCTATAAACAGCATTCCGAAGCTGAAACAGGAGTGCAGATTGTCAAATTTGGCATATGGACTGTACATGAGATGTGTTCAAGGAAGTTTTTAAAAATTTGCACTAAGTGTAGCTTTGCACGGTGAAATCAGCTTAAAAATTACCTAAATTTATGCTAAAACAAATGATGAAAATTTTTTGAAAATTTCAAATCGACCATTTCCACAATGAGATTTGTTGCTCTCTCATGTACTTTTTAACTATTTTTTTTTTCAATGCCTTGAGTGCATTACATGTAGTCTAATTTCGTTACAATTCATTCACTCATTTTAGCTGCAGAACCCTGATTATTGGGGAAGTTTAATTACAACTACCCTGTACTCCCCCCCCCCAAAACACCAAAAGGTAGCAATATCTTATTGATTTTTAAGTTAAAAAATTAAGTTTTCAAATTATATTGAATCATATAAAACTATTAAAATGATGAAAGCAGTAATTATAACTCACTGCAAAGTTAAAATAAAACAAAACAGTTTCACAAATTAAGATTAGAAATATTCTTGTAAATACCAATTTAATGAAATCTGATAAGTATCATACTTTTAAATATTACTGGAATAAAATTAAAAAAAAAAAACTTTTAAGGGTAAAACTATGAATCGATACCCCTCCCCCACACCCCAAGAACTTATATTTTTGTTAAATTTTTTACATCATACATCGCATATCAGCATAATCAAAACATTTATTAACTGACCTTATTATATACATAACAACATATCTTTAAACTAGTTCCATTTGTACTTTTGGTTATAGTTAATATGATGTACATATAAGTATGTACAAATCAAAGCAATACATGGTATGAACAAAAAAAAAAGTTCTACATAGAGACAATACATTTCATCCCAGAAGCTGTCTAGCCTAGAAGCTTGTGAAAATCTCAATGTCTGCAAAGGTGTTGAAATGTTCACAAGCTAAGAATAAAAACAAAGTGGATCAATTCAGGTAAAGTTATACTTGATGTGGACAACAGTGTTTGGATAAACCGTCACCTGCAACTTGTTCGGTAGCAGATGGAAAACAAGCAATTTAATACAGCTATACTCAAATGTGAAGGCTGTTTCATCAATTCATAATCACTGAGGGAGAGATAGACAAGCATCATCCCATGAGTGTCCATGCTGACCACATCAGAAGCAAGCGTGTGGAAAAATTGCAACAGGACCCAGAGAAACATTTTAAAAATGTGAACAGAAAAGTCTTGATTCACGTTGGTATATGACCATGGAGACTTGCATGCACAGAGCAAATCACATGAAACAATGGATACCCTAAGCTAGAAGAGTATTCTTTGAGCTACTGAAAGTGGAATTCTCATCTGGGAACTAAGTATAAAGTAAAATATGATGTATGGTACTGATGCCAAAACAGGCTGCACCAAGTATTCAGATACAATGAAGTGCAAATTTTGGGAGGCTTAATAATAATATTTTCTTTTAATGAAGCCTTTTTTTCCCTTGTGCATGATAAAACTAAATTCTAACAAAGAGCGTCACAATAAGAAAACCACTGTCATTGGTGTAAATTGGCATGAAATTTGGAGGGGGGGGGGATGTTTTCTATTGTACAAAAATATTTTTAAACAGGTGATATCTGAATTTTCTTGGATTTTTTTGAAAGGGGGGGGGGAAGGGAAGAGAGCACCTGCCCTTAGTAAGTTACGCCTATGACCACTGTCATACTTTTTTTCTTATTTTTAAGCAATAAGGCTGCCAGAACAAAATTAAACATGTTTTTTAATAATTATTTTTTCACAAGATGAATTTCTGAAAATCAGAAATTTGTTCTACTCAAATAATTAAAATCTACAATTCAAAGAAAACTGTCAGGCCCATACAAAAGTGGCTGGTTTAAACCCACTCCATCTCACCCTCCTATATGCAGATTCTGGCAACACTATGTGGTTAATCAGAGGGCATTACAAACAGCAACACCTTGATGGAGTTTAAATTGCACCCTACTACAATTTAGAGCATTTCCCTTTGTATGCATAGTTACCTTTCCCCCAAGTATCAAAGAATCAACTACAAAAGAAATTTAAAACTCTGAGAAAGGAATTGAAAAAAAAAAAAAAAAAAAAAAAAAAAATGATTCAGACACAAAATGTAAATTAAGCAAATTAAACAATATTACTTGCAGCTTACAACTTGGGAGTATACATTAACAGATGTTTAAATGAAATTTTTAAATTGTATTCTAAAGCTTAAAATCACTGCTCCACAATTTGTAAGTATGCATGCTTTAAATATAGCAACTAACTGAAAACAATCTTATCAGGAGGGGGGGGGGGAGATAATACAAATTTTATACTGAAAGATATGTATAATTAGTATCATACATCAATTTACAAGTAGAGTCAAAGTTGATTATTGTGAACCCAGATTTTTAATGAGGGGAGTTAAAATAAATGGTTAGATTAAGATTGAAAGATTTAAACTTATAAGTAAACTCAGTTATTACAAGCACTTGGATTTAACAAGCAAATTGTCTCAGTTTCTTCACCCTTGTTATAGCCAGTCTGACTGAATTACAGTGGTCTTTACATTTATTTATGTTAGAAGAAAATAAATAAAACTGTTTAAAAAAATAGAATGTAGAAGGAAGGCACAGTGCTTTGAAACTCCCAATAAGCAATAACACACAATGATCACAAGTGTTATAATTTATGGAAAGCAGCATACATTACTAAATGCTTTTACATGAATGAGGTTTGTCAGATCTTAGCAATATCAATAGAAAAACACTTTCATAATTCAGAACAACAATCTTAATACAATGAATGCATGCATGTAATGTGTAACAGCTACAGCTTTCGTGTCCCATTTCAGATTTTGAAGTTACTTCCATAGCTGCCAACTCTTCCGATTTTATCTGAAGGTTTTCCACCACTAATTTTTGCTTTAAGTTTAAAATAAGCTCACATTTTAAAAAATAAAACTGTTTAACAACTGCAGTGAAAAATCCTCTGATTAAATCGGAAGAGTTGGCAGCTATGTACTTCTAATCAAGTAAAAGTAATTTATGATAACAATGGAGTTTTATGAGTAAATGAGAGGGTTTTTTTTTTTTGTATATAAATGTATACTAGATGCACAAAACAAAAAGGAAATAAATAAAACTTATGCTACATTGAGCAATTTATTTTGTTTCTTAAGTTCATCAAAATACAAATGCACTGGAATTGAGACTTATAAAATATGCTTTCTTTAATTTTCTGTTATGTGCTGGCGTTAGGAACACTAATTATGTGCATGTGCACATGCATGCAAAAGGAAGCAGTATGTATACTAAAATGAAATTACAAAAAGTATGCAATGGATATGAATTAAAAATTATAAAAGAAAATATGAAAAATTATTAAAATAGACATTAAGGAAAGGTATATTAGGTTAAGGAACTCTGCAAACTGTACAAAAAGTAAAACTACACAAAGTTACTGGCAATTAGCAGTTACAAATATAACCAAATATTAGAAAAAATTGTTATTGCTGGAATAGTGGATTTCTTGTTTTAGAATCTTCGTACTTTCTTGGTCCTTTTCTAAGTAAGAACAATAAAAACATCGCTTGTACAATGATATAGTGAACTCATGTGGGGAACAAAAAAAGTATGCCATGTGAAGGATGTCGGTTAGTGTATTAATTTACAGCACATGATCTTACATGAATCTTATAAGAATCGCATACAAAATAAATTTTTCCCATTAAGGTTTGTTTTTAAACTTAATGGGAAAAAGAAAAAAAGAAGAGTAGCTTAAAAAGAAATTTAAAAAATCAAGCCCTTTAAATATTATACAAACCATAATAAATAAAACTTTTGTACACATGGAAACCGTTGAAAATGTGTATCTAGCCAGGGTTCCCTCACAAAGGGGGAAAAAAATCCCCAAAACTTTTGTGAGAAATGAATGCTTACAGAAACATTTTTATTCACTTTAAAGTACTATAATTTTAGCAACTCAATTTCAACATTAAAATGAAAAAATTTTAATACATTTTACCAGTTAGATAAAAGATTATATAAGTTTATATTTGCTAGCCTTGTGCTCACAAGCTTTGGGGTTTCAGGTTAATTAACAGTAGAACTAACAGTAAGTGAAGTAAAGGTTCTTCCCAATTTTTTAATGATCTTTCTGTTCAGAAAAGTTAAAGAAAAATTCAGTTTATTTTAAATAAGCCATTTTTGGTAACATTTCATTGAATACCCAGATCAGTGTATTAAGCTGTGTAAAATGTGATAAAAAAATCTATTCTAGGGATTAAGCCATTATGTGGTATTGGGTTTAATCAGCTCTTGCCAAATACTGAAAACAATGATTTCAGGCCAAATAGTTTCAGAATAGCGAATAAATGTACTTCTAAAACAAGCATTTTTATATGCATTTAATAAAGTTACAGCTAATGTTCTGAAGTAAGGATACTGTATCAGAAATTTTTCTAGTATTTATTCAATTTTAAACTGCATTAGGCATTTTAATGACAATATTAAAATATTTTTGTAACAGCATAGTTAGATAAAAATCTTGCATTTTTAAGTAGCATTGCAGCCTTCACACTAGAATCCAATAAATATACATCATTCTATGTTTAAGATATTAATGTCCTAACAGTACAACATAATGACATATCAGTATAAGTTGCATTACAAAATTAAAAACTAGAATAAAATAAAGTACTGTCAAATAAATTGCAGATGCATTGTTTCCAAAATCAAACAGGTCTGAGATCACCAAATTTTCAAACTATCATATTCTTAAGCATATACTTTTAATATGGCCTCACCATGGCACAGTGGTTATGTCACTGGAAATGGTAGACGGGCTAAGTGTGAAGGTCCCAGGTTTGGGTCCCATTGCATGTCCGTCGACCTAACTATTCAGAGTTTTCTGTGGTTTGCTCTGAAACTTAGCGTAAATATGGGTTAGGACCCTTTAGAAAGACACCCCACGAAGGGCATCCCACCCATAGGCCTAGATCCCTCGTGCAGATAATTGGCCTTAATCCCACAACAACTTTTAATATGAAATGCACCATCACTATTTAGTCTTATTCTGTACAATTCTCAGTTTAACATTTAAAATAAAGTCTGCATGTAATCCTAAATAAGGATACTTTTATTTTATTTAAACTGTGAGTATAAATAAATGAGACTTGTCAATTAAAAAAAAGGAGGGAGGGAATATAAAACTAAGAGCCTGTCAGATAAACTGTCCATAAATAAAAATAGTAATGGACAAAAATAATTTGTTAACAATGTATCTTTCAATTTGATAGCATATGTCTAGATAAAGTATAAAAATAGATGCACCAGAGTATTTAAGTATCAGTTAATATACATAAACACTTTATACAGTAAATATCACTCTAAAACTTTAAATTAATTGAATGAATATCAGAAAATCTACTCGAAAAGCAAATGATCTGGTTACCATCCTTATATTCCTGATGTGCTTGATAGCAATAAGAACCCTCCAATATAACATGTCCTCATGGTAAGGATAATAAATTATGAATTTTTTTAAAGAGTATTTTCTCACAGTATTTGAAAATGTGTTTCTTTTCTTTTAATACTTCAGAATTACTAGTTTCAATAGATGACAGCACCATATTATCTACTTTTTAGCATAATGTTAATATATAACATTTAAAAACTGTATTTAATTTGAAAATTTTAAATATTGATTGCTTGTCGAAGGGATAAGAAATCCAAGAAAAATGTAATAAAACGCCATGACCAAAATAATGATTAAAAAATAAAATGAGAAAAAAAATTTATACTTAAGTCAAATTTCTCAGACATTTATTACAAATCAGTATAACCACACAAAGAATAGAATGTTTTGTTGGCTTTACTACATATATGGGACTTTTGGAAATACCTGAGCAAATGTGCCTCTGTGTGAGCTCCACTTAATTTAGCCTCTTTTTTGCATTCTTGCATTTAAAAGAAATTTGTTTTCATGATTACTTCAATTTATGAATTTGGTTCTGATGGCAATATATTTTTGGAATTCTCATATTGGCATCTTTCTCGGATTTTACCACATTGTTTGGGTCATTTCCACATTCTTCTCAAGAGCAATGGTCGTGTGCCATGTTTTTTAAAAAAGCAATAGTCAACCTTAAAAATCAATTTCAAACTGACTAAATTCAGCCAAAGTTACTACTTGTAACATCACTATTTTATTTCTCTATTTATTTATTTTTAAGCACATATCCCACTGAACAACTGATTGTAAGTAAATTAAAATGAAACAGCTTAGTACTCAACTTAAAACAACCAAAACACAAAAAGTGCTGAAATATTTGAATAGCTACAAACGTTTGTTACTGATTTTATTTGACAATAAGTGCTACATTTCTCTCAAATCAGCAAGCCCTTTTTAAAATTCTGTTCAATAATTCTTCAATAAATGTGTTTTTCCAGACCCTGTAAGTGTGAACTATAGAACCTGAGAAATCGTCACATCTAATTAACTATACTATTCAGATTAAAATGATTAAATATAATGAACAAAAATATACTAATTATATATTAAAAAACCCTACACTAACAAAAAAAAAATTACACTTAAGTTTACTTTTGTTTGTAAAATAACTCTCCTTCCAGCACCAATCTAAAATATTGGCTCGACAATATTATTCACTAAGAATTAATTGCTGAAAGTGGCAGTACCACTCCCTTTCACAAGGTTCAACTTTAGACTGTTGATGCTTTTGTTGACTTGAGTGTTGTGAAGGGTGTAGCGATTAACACAGGACTACATTCATACAGGGATAGAGAAAAAGAATTTTTGTATACTATATTTTATGGTTGAAAGTTTAGATTAATAAAAGCCTGTTTACCCATATTCTCTTTCCAGAGATCACAAGTAGGTGGATCACTAGCAAAATTAGTGCAGGGCTGATCAATCTAAACACATTCATACACTTCAACTTCTTAGGATGAATTTTTCATTACATACTTTAGTTTTGAGAATTTTGAGAAACATTTTCAGATTTCAATTTAAAAGCAAAGTGACGGATAGTTAAAATCATTTAAAAACAGGTAAAAAACACATTAAAAACCGTACGTAGCACTATCGGTGGCGGCCACCACCATCTTCAGCATAGGTCTTGGTTCCAAATGGCCTGCTCTCTTCCTCAGCAGGGCGTTCCACCCAGGATCGATCTGCGCATGCGTCATATTATTCACAGCGCCATCTGTGGTTATAATCTGTAGGGCTTCCATATTTAGGGCATAATGACTGTTTTTGTAATTGGCGAGTTTTGGGCTATTGTTAAAGTTGATTTCTATGGGGTGTTCCTGGGCTATTTTTGCGAGGGCAGTAGTGGTTTTATTGAATTTAATGTCAGTTTGATGTTCCTTTTTTCGGTCTTTGATTTTTCGTTTTGTCATGCCAATATAGTAGCTCTGTTTATTGGTACTATTTTCGATAAAGCTTAGTTTATAAATACCGGCAGTTTCATCAGGATTGATATTATCTTTATCACTGCGAATGCGTTTGAAAATTTTGATTGGGTTTTATGGGGATTTTGATATTTTTCTTTGCGGCTTCATTTGTGATTTTTAGGGCGGCTTCCCTGCAGTAGGGAATGGCATTGGTAAATTTGAGTTTCGGATTTTGATAGTTATTAATTTGTTCCAGTTTTTTTTATTCTCTTTTTATAAAGGTTTTTTAGTATTGAATTTGGGTACCCTGCTTTTTACATTGTGTTTTGATAAACTGGAGTTCTTCATTGAGGAGTGTTTCGTTTGAGCATACTGTAATTGTGCGATTAATGTAGGATCGTATGGCAGCTATTTTAAATTTGTATGGAGTTTTTGAATTAAAATGAACTATTTCGTTATTATTGGTGGCTTTTCTAAAAACTGTAGTATTAATATTATTCATCATATCTCTATTGAGTTTGACATCTAGGAAGTTAATGGTGGCATTTTCCTCTATTTCTATGGTGAATTGTATGTTATTGTTTATTGAGTTTATTTCTTTGAGGATAATTTCAGTTTCATTTTTGTTCACTATTGCAAAGATATCATCTACGTAGTGAAACCAAGTTTTTATGTGGTTGGATAATTTATCAAATATGGCCCTCTCCACTAGCCGCATTTTCCTGTCTGCTATGACACCTGATATCGGCGACCCCATAGGTACGCCTTTCTTTTGTTTGTAGAAATTATGGTTAACCTGAAAATATGAGTTGTGAAGGACAAGATTAAGTGTGCTATTTAATGTAGTGGAAGTAGAGCTATTATTAATGTTGGAGGTGATTTGTTCATTGATTATTGCATTCATTTCTTGGATATCTATGGAGGGGTAAAGGTTAGTAACGTCAAAACTGACGAAGCATTCCTGTGAGTTTATTGTAATATCTTTAATGCGTTGAATAAATTCTTCAGTTGAGGTTAAGATATTGTTACTTTGGGGCATGAGATCTTGTAAGATGGGTTTTAGATATTTTTCCAGGTCATAAGTTGGTCCTTCACATTTACTGACTATTGGTCTTAAAGAGGGAGGGGTTTTATGGTCCTTGTATTTAGCAAAGATTCTTGGGCTATGGGGGCAAAGCTAGTTAAAGTGGGTTGTCTGTTATCTGGCCAGGATCCATTTTTGATTAATTCTTTGACTTTATTGAAAATTTTTCCTGTTGGGTCTTTTGTTAATTTTTCTATTACCAAAGAAGAAACCATTAATAAACTACAAATAGAAAAATTACCAAAAGACCCAACAGGAAAAATTTTCAATAAAGTCAAAGAATTAATCAAAAATGGATCCTGGCCAAATAACAGACAACCCACTTTAACTAACTTTGCCCCCATAGCCCCAAGAATCTTTGCTAAATACAAGGACCATAAAACCCCTCCCACTTTAAGACCAATAGTCTGTAAATGTGAAGGACCAACTTATGACCTGGAAAAATATCTAAAACCCATCTTACAAGATCTCATGCCCCAAAGTAACAATATCTTAACCTCAACTGAAGAATTTATTCAACGCATTAAAGATATTACAATAAACTCACAGGAATGCTTCGTCAGTTTTGACGTTACTAACCTTTACCCCTCCATAGATATCCAAGAAATGAATGCAATAATCAATGAACAAATCACCTCCAACATTAATAATAGCTCTACTTCCACTACATTAAATAGCGCACTTAATCTTGTCCTTCACAACTCATATTTTCAGGTTAACCATAATTTCTACAAACAAAAGAAAGGTGTACCTATGGGGTCGCCGATATCAGGTATCATAGCAGACTGGAAAATGCGGCTAGTGGAGAGGGCCATATTTGATAAATTATCCAACCACATAAAAACTTGGTTTCGCTACGTAGATGATATCTTTGCAATAGTGAACAAAAATGAAACTGAAATTATCCTCAAAGAAATCAACTCAATAGACAATAACATACAATTCACCATAGAAATAGAGGAAAATACCACCATTAACTTCCTAGATGTCAAAATCAATAGAGATATGATGAATAATATTAATACTACAGTTTTTAGAAAAGCCACCAATAATAACGAAATAGTTCATTTTAGTTCAAAAACTCCATACAAATTTAAAATAGCGGCCATACGATCCTACATTAATCGTGCAATTACAGTATGCTCAAACGAAACACTCCTCAATGAAGAACTCCAGTTTATCAAAACACAATGTAAAAACGCAGGGTACCCAAATTCAATAGTAAAAAACCTTTATAAAAAGAGAATAAAAAAAACTGGAACAAATTAATAACTATCAAAATCCGAAACTCAAATTTACCAATGGCATTCCCTACTGCAGGGGAGCCGCCCTAAAAATCACAAATGAAGCCGCAAAGAAAAATATCAAAATCCCCATAAAACCAATCAAAATATTTTCAAACGCATTCGCAGTGATAAAGATAATATCAATCTTGATGAAACCGCCGGTATTTATAAACTAAGCTTTATCGAAAATAGTACCAATAAACAGGGCTACTATATTGGCATGACAAAACGAAAAATCAAAGACCGAAAAAAGGAACATCAAACTGACATTAAATTCAATAAAACCACTACTGCCCTCGCAAAAATAGCCCAGGAACACCCCATAGAAATCAACTTTAACAATAGCCAAAAACTCGCCAATTACAAAAACAGTCATTATGCCCTAAATATGGAAGCCCTACAGATTATAACCACAGATGGCACTGTGAATGATATGACGCATGCGCAGATCGATCCTGGGTGGAACGCCCTGCTGAGGAAGAGAGCTGGCCATTTGGAACCAAGACCTATGCTGAAGAAGGTGGTGGCCGCCACCGATAGTGCTACATACGGATTTTAATGTGTTTTTACCTGTTTTTAAAATGATTTTCAGATTTTCCAAATTTTTAGGATATTGGCAACTTTTGACTGATATAATAGACATCCTGATACATTTTGGTTAAAACAATACAGAAAAAAGTTTTAAAACAGGCATCATACAGCTGCGAAGGTTATTCTTTTTTAATAGTTAAACTGTCCAATATCAGTAAACATAAGACTGCATAGAAGAAATTGATTTTAAGAGATAAGATATCACAGATAAACCAAAGATAAACAGAGTTAAAACCAGATTTGTCAGCTGCATATACAAGTACAATAAATTGATAAAAATTAATTTTTCAGTTTGCCCAATGACAAGTAGCTTAAACACAGCTAAAATATATTATTTCAATATATGTTATCGTAGATGTAAAATTTCAAATGTTTGAAGTAGTTGACATAGTTGTTTTACTACCTCTTATTTTAACTAACATTCTATCAGTAATTAATGAACATAAAATATTTCACTACACTAATCTGTTCAATTTGATTCAAAGGTTTTCTCTTTCTAATATTGGAGTTGCAATATCCTAAAGTCATGGTGAAGCAATGGGCAACAAGAAATTAAATTATTAAAATCCACTTACTATAGAATAATTTAAAGCTGTTTTAATTTCAGTTTCTAATTGAACTTTTCTCTTCACCTAAATTTTCAAACAGATCATATAAACATAAAGGTAAAGATACATAATGCCAAGACACAAAAAACAGATCAAGCTGCTTCCAAAATAAATGCATGTACACACAAAATAATTGTTTCCTGCTAGTTACTTCTGTGAGAAACTAGCAGAAATATACTGAGTAACTACAGTTAAATAATGATTTTGAGACAATAGATTTTTACAATAGATTTTTTAAAAAGATTTTTTCCTACAAATGACAAAATATGATTGGGGGGGGGGGGTAGGGGGTACTAAACCAAAGGAATGGTGAACAATATTTTATACCAATATGAATTACTGCTATGTCTGACAAAATCAATAAATTTAGTTTTGCTCATTATGAAGAGCAAATTTTCCATGTAGAAGATGTAAAGAATTGTCACTTACAGCTTTAAATAAACATCAAATACAGAAACTATGAAAAAATAGTGTAAAAACTAAACCTTACAAGATGAACCTTCAATATCTTACAAATCCTTTCTTGTAAATCCAATATTTATCCAAAATTTTACAGTTTAAAATATTAAAAGAATTTAAGTTAAGAAAGAGAATTAAAAACTTTTTAGTTTGGTAACATAAGATAGTAATTAAAATATATACACGGATAAATACTTAAATAAAACTGACTTAATTCTCCACATAAGCTTAGCATTTCTCAAAATGTCAGTCGTTGAAAATTACATCATCAATAACGAAGCATATAAAAAATCATTAAGCCTTAACATGAAATACCAAAAATGCACAAATGAAAATTTATCAAATCTGAAAATGAAATTTAGGTCATTCAACAAATGTTTGCAAGGTATATTGCACAAATGACATACATTTATACAGAATACAGACAAACTAACAGCTCTTACCACTTAGAAGTGATAATTTAAAAATATATCATCATCTCACATTTTGCAAAGTTCATGTTTTAGCATAAAAACAATAAATTTAAAAAATCTCTCATAAAATAACATTTATAAATCCAACTTCAGTAATATCTAAAGTGTACAACAAACATGGAAAAGAGAAGCTGCACTGGTAGTTTGATTAACAGTTTGATAACATTGTAAATACAATACAATTATGAATAAAATTTGCATTCTGAAGGCACTTTCTAAAAAGTTTTTGACTGTCAAGAAATTTAACAGTTCTAAATATTACTTATATAAACATTAATACATAAACTTTCACACAACAAATAAAATGAAATCGACAATTTGAAATTCTAGGTTAAAAAGATGTTTTTCTTAAGTCACTGGATAATAACAAAACATTAGACAGGGAAACATTAAAGGAGCAAGAAAAAATATGAAGTTTGTAAATGTATGTTTAAGGAAGTACACCATTTCTAAAAACCTGATAAACTGGGAGAAAATACAATTGATATGTTCTAGAACTGAAAATAGAAGAGCATAATATGAAGTTAAAAGATTTTTAAAAAGTAGATTTATGCTTTTAAAATCCTAGAATGAAAACAGTCTTAAATTTTGAGAACTTCAAAAATAGTTTAACATTTGAGTACACAGCCACACTTTGATTAAAACAAAACACAGACTAACAAAAGACCATTTGGCATTGACAACCTGATTTCAACATGACTGAGATGTGAAAATTAAATATAATAAACTTTTATAGCATGATAAACATCAACAAGCCAGCACTTTGAATGATACATCACTGTACATATCTAATAAGATGAGTAACCAGAAATGTTTTACCTAGTTGGCACTCTGAATTCATGAACAGTTTTAATTTAAGGCACTTTGAAACTTCACTCACAATGTACAAAAATAAAGCATAAATACTGTAACTATCTTAAACCTGAACACCTAGTTCTGGATCAACAGTATATTCAAACCTTTGATGAGATTGTTCACCGCTTTGACTCAATGGCCTCACAAGAAAGCTCTCTCTTTGTGTTTGGTTTAAATTGCTAAGTTCTGTTGGTAACAAAGGTATTGTCATATCAACCCGTGTAAAGAAAGCCATTTTTTCCCTGTAAAAAAAAAAAAAGTAAAATTATTTTATGATTACATTTATTTTGATTATGAATAAAATCAACAGTTTAAAATATTACAAATTAAGAAAAGTCAACACCTACTTTCCACACAGCTAAACAAAATTATTTTTTCTATAACAGAAAATCATTTCCTAATGTTTAAAAGCAGAGATGCCATGCTTTTGGAAAATGAAAAATACTTTTAGTACAAAGATAAAATTTCAGTTTTACATAATGTTTTCTTTAGTACAAAAAGTTTCATTCCCAAGAACATAGACATAAAAACTGGTACTGCATCATAGTCTTGAATTATGTAACAAAACTAATTACACCAGCAGTCTTAGCAAGGTTTGAGGGGTGAGGAGGAGACTTTAAAGTCCGTATTCAAACGGGAAAAATAAATTTGAGCTGATGTTTTGATGGATGTTAGAATAGTACATTAAAATTGTGTTTATATCAATATTCTTGAAATAGAAGTCTAGAATTTTGATTTATTGTCCAAATGTAATAGTAAATGTTTCATGAAAAAGGTTTCTGAGTTGGTGAATACAGCATAACTTCAACTCTAAATCTGTTCCTCTTTTTGTTAAATAATTTCTATCAAAAATTCTGTCATTCCTTTAAGATAATGCATCATTTTCACAAAATAAAGTTGAAAACACTTTAATGGTAAATAAAAGCGTTTTACAACTAACACACACAAAAAAAAATTAACCAATGTTTGTCTATAGATAATTATGTTTGTGAGTCAGTGCCATGCAAAATCAGTTTGGGAAACAGACAATCATGACTGAAATTAATTTACTAATTTTAAACAACTTAGGCTAAAATTAAGTTTTAATTGCTACAGTCCGATAATGATTTCCCAAAACTATAAAAGCTAGTTGATTAATGTAAATAAAAAAAATTGGCCCTGCAAAAAGTTATTATCTAACACCCACTAATGCCTAGGAAAAACATAACAAGCCCCCCTCCCACAAAATAAACAGAAAAAAATTAATTAAAAAAATAAAAATAAATGAAGTTATTAAGGCTCACAACACCCAGTTTTCTAAAATTAATTAACCCTTGCATGCCAGGTAGACTAACATTAAAGATACTCAAAATCAGTAAATTCCAGTTGGTTTCAACACTCTAGTGGGCTAAATATAGATAAATCAACGTAAGTTCCACAGCTCACATTAATAAACCACAATTTTCACGAATAGTATAATAAGCAAGAAACAATTGCAGTGTATGTACTAGAACAGAATAATGATGTACTCATGTATATCATGGTTTTGGGTCACGAGAATTTCATGATGTACACATGTACATCATGATGTGCAAGGGGATATAAAAATAAAGCTAAACGTAGAAGGATGGGCAAAATGGGGTGGTAGGACAAAACAGGGTTTTTGACGTTCCTACTTATCAAGTTTTGCCATATCTACGTCATTGCTATTGGGGTTGCGTATAACGTGTCTATTTTTCATTTCCACATGAGATACTAATTTGTGAAGTGAAATGAGATAATGTAAATTGACATGAAGTGAATTGATCCGAGACAGGGTGAACAGAACTGAAGTGAAGAGAGTCTGAGCGGAGAAGCATGCTGAGTGATGTTAATAACAACATGGTCTGAACAATTAATAAAATGTATATGAATTTTGTTGAACTTGTCTCATTATTATTATCATTAAGGATACACAGGCATGAAAACAGCTGAAGAGCAAAAAAGAGGAAATACACGTGGACATATTTTCCAGCAAAAAATTGAAAAATTTACGTGCACGTATTTTCAGGCATATATAACAAGGTTGATAATCAAGGGCGTAGCCAGGGGGGGGGGATATCGGGATAATTCCCCCCCCCCCCCCGAAATGTTTGGATTAGTGATGAAATTCCATCTATTTATACACATATAAGTTCATATCTCCCTCCGAAAAATTTTCCTGGCTACGCGCCTGTTGATAATGCAAAAACATGGAACTGGGGAATAATGTGCGAGCTTAAATTCAACCACTGTTAAACTAAATGGTGTACTAAACAATTTCTACCATTTAAATTTCAACCACAAACAAATTGACTGTGATCCTGAAGAAAATAATTATGCACTGTAAATGTTTAATAATCAGTTTTAGATATACAATATTTATTAAAAGAAAACAGGCTATAATTATTTAAAATAATTATCTTAAACAATATCGTAAAATCCTAGATCAAAACAAATCATAAGTCTCACATCCAAATTTCAGATTATTCTTTTGATATGAAAATAAAATAAAAAATTGATTCTCAAAAATTTTAAGACCTACTTTTTTTTTTAATTTTGATCAGAAATGGAATGAAAAATTATACATATGGCATTGGCATTTTCTAAAATAAGCATTCAAATGATAGAATAAAAGTGAAGTTTTCTTGTTCTATTGGAAAAAGAATAATTCTTTAATAAATGTCTAAATATTTTCTCAGGTAAAATTTTAGAATCTTAGCAGTCTTGCAGCACATCAGCACACAGAAGTGGAACTTATGACAGGGACATATGTTCTGCTCCTTCCTATATTAGCTGCAAAATACCAACTCACAAGATTATGCTTTTTAAAATTAACTGTAAAAATAATTACCAAAGAAAAACCTGCACATGAGAATAAAACGAAATAGCGATTTTCCTGATTTTAAAATTGAAGTGAAAATGTTTCAGAAATCAATAAACATATTATGGGGAAAATAATACTTTTCTGTTGAGTTACTAAAATGCCTTAAATTTTAATTTAACAATAGAGTATTAAAAACTCTGTTTTACATCTTGTTTTTAAAATTATTCATTTACCAAAAGGCTGCAAATAGATTGAAGTTCAGTTGGCAAATATGGAACCCGGAGATCGGGGATAGTTAGTTACCATAATTTCGCTAGTATAGTCCGCGGACTATGCATGTCAAAAAGAGATTTTTTTCCAGGACACGGACTATCTGGCTGAAATAAATTTCTTTTGCAAAAAAATTTAGTATATTGATCTTGCTTTTTGATCTGTAGTTAGCGCGCAAGCTCCAGTGAAGCCGATGCTAACAAATTTATTTCTGTAGAAAATAAAGCACATAGATGCACTTGAAGTCGGCATGCAGGGAGCATTTGAATTTTTTTCCCCCCATTATGTCATTTAAAGCATCGACGTAGTTACAGGTGCAGACAAGCTTCGTGAAACCATTTTAGAAATATTTCCGTCCGATATGCAGAAGAACCAAATTTTGAATGTGCTTTAAAAAAAAAAAATAATTTATGTAATACGGGGGAAAACGGGCCTTCACAAACCGAGGTACCGACGCCGCGTCAACATCGAGAAGGTTGTTATTGTTTTGTCTTCACTCAGCCAGCTGGCTAATAAAGCAAGAGAGCGAATTCCGCTGAGACGTTAAAACATGACTTGTGTCGCCTAGTCGCCTCAATTTCTTTCTTTCTTTTTCCAATTGCGAACGCGAATTTTTAATAAAGAGCATTTTTAAATTTCATATTTCGTTAACTTTTAACCCAGAGAGAGTATCAATTGAATGTTGTTTAAAATTAAGTATTATGTGGATTGACCCATGAAAATTAGTAATGATCTTTTCTTTTCTTTTTTTTTTGCTTGGTTATGTACATTTTCATAAATGATTAATAAAAGTAATCTTTTTATTTATTTAAGGAGGCGATACGTCTTGCCTAAGGACGGATTAATGCAATTTTATGGTCGGTTAGTTGAAATTTGTCTAGTTTATGGATGTAAAATAGAATTTCTTTTTCCTGTAGCGGAGGAGTATTCGCTCCCCCCCACCCAATCCCTTTAATCCGTCCGTGGTCTTACCATTAGTTAACTTTTCACGAAGTTACGGTACATATTTTTAGTAAAATCCGCGTAACTTAAAAAAAAAAAAAAAAAAAAAAAAAACTCTGAAAATTTTGGTTTTCTTTTTCTTACGGATTTCTTAACATTAACTCACATTTTAAAAAAGCATTATTCTTTTATTCAGCATAAAATTAAGACGTGTACGTTTTAATAGCTATAAATATCGAAGTATTTATTTATTGGAATTATTATTAATAATTTATTTAAGAAAAGTATATTTAAACTACCATAAATTATTTTACTTCCTTTGCATGTTGAAGACCTAAAGGAATACGACAAGATTTATATTTTAAATACCATTACTAAAAGCTGCACTTTTATACAAGTTTTATTTGTCGTGTAGACCGTCAGTTTGCTTTATTTAAACAAAAATTCCAGTTTAGCATGGCTGGAAGTTCTCGTTCGGCCGACGATTTTTCCAAAACCAAGCAAATTTTTGAATCCGAAAATGACCACAAACATTTCGTTTTCAATCCACGTTTTCTAATATATTCGATAAATCTGCCATTTTCTCAATAATCCACAATAGAAGTATCAGTTAAGCTGGTACGTGTCCGTGAAAAAAATTTATAGATTCATCAAGTGCGCAAAACAGCAATAAAAACACGTCGCGAGTAACAATAGCTCACCGACAACGGTTTTCCAGTGGCGAAAGGTCTCGATAGATAATTGTTGTGTAGTAGTTCGCCAAGTACATAATTATGTATCAGATGCCTTTCGAAACATCGAGGATCTAAAATAAGAATTTGCCCCTCTGAACTAAGTTTTGAATTTACCAACTCAGGAAATCAGTAACATTGCACTCTAGCTGACTTTAGTCTAGGCGCAGTGCGAGATGCAGTGAAAACGTACATCCCAGGCGCGCATTATCGTCCTCTTGTTACTCTGCTATGTCCGCTATGTTTTGCTTTAGGTTCGGTAATCACTGTTTTTTTTTTTTTTTTTCTTGAAAAAGCGGAAAGGTTTTAAAACATTTTCGGAAAGCGGAGGTCTTCCAAAAAAAAAAAAAACAAAAAAAGCGGAAATCCGCCGAAAAGCGGAAGATTTTCATGCCTGGGATACAAAACATGGTGTCAGGTTAAGGACGATGAAAGAAAGCATGACTTTAAACAGATGATTTGCATTTCTGCGTCATTATATTGTTAGAAGCAAATTAAAAGCTCGTCAGAATGGATTTCTTTAAACCAGAGATGGACTTTGGATCTGGCAATGTATCGGAATTGTGGAGAAAATGGCATCAGAAGTTCAACAACTACATGATTGCGTCAGAAAAAAATGAAAAACCTGATGCTAGCAAAGTTGCTATATTTCTAAACTTGATTGGAGACGAAGGCGTGGAAATTTATAACACCTTCAAATTTTCAGAAGGAGTAAAATATGATGAAGTTATTTCTAAATTTGAAGAATACTGCACCCCGAAAAAAAATGTGGTATTTGAAAGATTTAAATTTTTTAGTTGCTCTCAACAAGAAGGGCAGGGAGTGGACAGTTACACCACCCAGCTAAAAACATTAGCATCCACATGTGAGTTCCAGGACCAAGAAGAAAGCTTGAATCGAGATAGAATTGTTTTGGGGCTGTGTGACACCCACTTACAAGAAAGACTCTTGAGAGAACCTGACTTATCTCTCAAGAAAGCTGTGGAGTTTGTTAGAGCGGCTGAAATAAGCAAACAACAGTTCCAATGTATTGTCGAACCGGAATCCACATCAGTTGACGCCATCAAACAGCGTAGGAGACCTCCACCAGAGTTAAAAGGAAGATCTGCCCAAAAATCACCTGCATACAACACCTTTCAGTGCAAGAGATGTGGGACCACTCATCAGCGAGCATATGCAAGCTGAATGTCTTGCATATGGAAAAAGCTGCCTGAAATGCAAGAAAAGGAACCATTTTGCTGCCATGTGCACTTCCAAAACTGAAATTAATGTACTTGAGTATGAGGACAGTGGACTGTATATTGACTCTGTTTCTGTTAAGCATGTTAGTGACATAAAATGGCTAAAAGTTATTTATTGTTATAACAACAGAGTATCATTCAAGATTGACACAGGGGCTGAAACTAATGTGTTACCAACATCTGTATTCAATGTTCTAAAACAAAATGAGTGTATCAAAAGTAGTAATACTGTTCTCTTGAGTTATGGCAATAACAGACTCAAAACATCAGGTAAGGTAGTGTTAAAATGATCTTTTGATAATTATGTTGATGTACCAATTGAATTTTTTCTGATAGATAAGAATGTACAACCTATACTCTGGTTACCCAGCTGTACTCAATTTAAAATAATTCAAAGAATTGATGTAATAACTGAGGAGAACAAAGTAATTGAAATGTATAAAGATGTGTTTGATGGGTTGGGGAAATTTCCTGGACTGCCGTACCACATAACATTAAAGGAAGGGGCTGTCCCTGTGGTACATCCACCACGGAGAGTTCCACAAACACTTCATAATCAATTGTTTGAAACTTTACTAGAGGAAAAAGGTATAATTTCAAAAGTAAACAAGCCGACTGATTGGGTCGAGAGTCTGGTAGTGGTTGAAAAGCCAAATGGTAAATTGAGGCTGCAGGTGTCTACCATATGAAGTAAGCTTGATTTCTTGACCTTTTCTTGACCATAACAAATACGAAACACTAATATAGAAAATACATTCTTCCCAGGGATGCAGAATATGTACGATCCGGCAATCTAGGATAGGGGGAAATTTTGCTGAAAATATACAACTGATTTCGATTTTAACAATGAATTACAAAATTCTTCGAGTTATTCTTTCCCATTCCTATTTTTAAAGCGATTTTTTTCCAACTTTTTCACCGATCAGCAGTTTGCTTTCTCTTAACTTGGACCAATTGCTATTTAGCAAACATGTATGTAGCTTGTCCATTGCAAATATTTTTACACTTATGGTAATACAGAACTTATGCAAGTCAATAAACATATCATAAAATTTTGGGGAAATTTGCATATGGATTGAGGGAAATGTTGAGAGTAAAAACAGTTTCTGCACCCCTGCATCATACTTGTAGAATGAAGAATAATTATACTTTTAAATTAAATTAAACACTATTAATATACAGGGTGATCAGCGAATAAGCCCTGATTTCAAAATTAAATATCTCTACAAAGATTGACAGAATTATGTGGTAAACTGTACATTTATTAGCAAAACTGTAAAAATGGTGCACAAAAGTTTAGAAAATTTAGTTACGAAAATCGTCAACTAAGAATTTGAATGAAATGGAAAAAGGGAGTTGAGTCGCTAATCGTGACCTAGTGCTTCATTTCTTGACCTTTTCTTGACTTTCGTGACCTTTTTTCCAATTCTTGACTTTTCCGTGACCTTTCCATGATGGTAGACACCCTGGGCTGTATCTTGATCCAAGGGACTTAAACAAAGTTCTAAAAAGAGAGCACCATTTAATACCATCAGCTGATGATATTATAAGCCACTTAGAAGGTAAAAAGGTATTTTCTATACTCGACCTAAAAGAGGGGTTTTGGCAGATTCCGCTGGATGAAAAAAGCTCAGAGTTATGCACTTTCAACACACCCTTTGGAAGATATAGATTCAATAGATTACCATTTGGCATTTCTTCAGCTCCAGAAGTTTTCATGAAACGTAACCAACAAGTATTTGGGGATATACCGGGAGTAGAGATTTATTTTGATGATTTAATAGTGACAGAAATAGTGTTTGAAAATCATGACAAAACTTTGGACATGGTACTTAATAGAGCAAGAGAAATGAATAAAATTTAATAAGGAAAAATTTCAATATAAGCAAAAAGAAGTTAAATACTTGGGGTAAATTATAAGTGGAGAGGGAATTAAGGCAGACCCAGCCGATATTGAAGCTATATTACAAATGCCTAAGCCAAACAATAAATCTGATATAAGAAGGTTACTGGGAATGATCAATTATTTGTCTAAATTTTTGCCCATGGCTTCAGAAATAACTTCAAGAAATTTAATTAAAAATAGTTCTGACTTCAGATGGGAATTCGAGCAAGAAGAGGCAATGAATAAAATTAAAAAAACTCTCTCTAATGCTCCTGTATTAAAAGTATTTAACCCTTCAGAGGAAATAATTATACAATGTGACAGTTCCAAAGATGGACTTGGAGCTTGTCTTTTGCAGAGAGGTCAGCCAGTCTCATTTATTTCAAAGAGCCTTACTGAGGCAGAGAAAAACAATGCACAAATTGAGGAGTTTTTGGCAATAGTTTATTCGTTGGAAAAATACCATAACTTTGTATATGGGCGGAAAGTGAGGATTCAGAGTGATCATAAACCTCTCACTTCAATTGTGCATAAACTAATCAATAAAATATCTGCCAGAATGCAGAAAATGTTACTAAAATTGCTAAAGTATAATTTTAAAATAAACCTATGTACCTGGCTGATACTCTCTCAAGAGCACATATTGTCGATAATACATTCAAAGAGGATGAGGAAATGTTGTTCATGGTTCATTCAATAATCAAAGCTTTGCCTATTAGTGACAGAAAAATTAAGCGATTTCAGCAATACACTAAACTGGATAATACCTTGCAACAGGTGATTCAGTTTTGCAAAAATGGTTGGCCTAAATTTAAAGAAGGTAGAGTATTAAAACAGTTTTATCAACTGAAGGATTGGTTATACATAAATGATGGTCTGTTGTTTGTCAACAACAAATTAGTTGTACCAGAGGCATTACGAAATGAAATGCTAAGTTTGATACATGAATCACATTTTGGCATTGTAAAATGTAAAGCCAGAGCCAGGGAAATCTTTTACTGGCCAAACATGTCTAAGGACATTGAAGAAGTTGTGTCCAGTTGTGCTATATGTGAGACTTAAGAAACAAAATGTCAAAGAACCATTAATAAATCGCACTGTTCCTAAGAGAGCTTTTGAAAAAGTGGGGGTAGATTTAATGGAATTTGGAAAAAGAGTCTTCCTTATTCTAGTAGACTACTTTTCAAAATGGATCGAAATAGAACAACTTAAAGATAAGAGTGCAGTCGAAGTAATCAATAAGCTTAAGTCAATTTTCAGTAGGTATGGCATTCCAAATTATGTAATATCTGACAATAACCCTTTTAATAGTCTTCATTACAAACAGTTTGCTGAGGAATGCAACTTCAAGTTTAAATTTTTTAGTCCCAGGTACGCGAGAAGCAATGGCATGGCAGAGAAAGCTGTGGGCATTGCTAAGAACATACTTAGAAAAGTGAATGGGGATGACAAAATATTAATCAGTATTATGGAATATCGTAACACCACCATTAAGTGAGTTAAATTTGTCCCCTGCCCAACTCCTTATGAATCGTAGGTTAAAAACTAAGCTGCCTGTGTCAAAGGCATTATTATCCAGAAAATTGAACAAAGGCATCCCAAAACTTTTAAAACTGAAGCGACAAAAACAGAAATTATATTATGACAAAATGCATGTCCGCTGGGAGGTCTTAAAACAAGGGGAAAGTATAAGGGCTTGGAATTTCAAAACAAAGATTTGGGAACCTGCTAGTGTTGTATCCCTGCACAAATCTCCTCGTTCGTATTTAATCAAAACTAAAAATGGAAAAGTTGTTAGGAGGAACAGGATACATCTGAGGCAATCAAAGTCAATTGAATCACCAACATATGACAATGAATTTGATGATTTTGAACTTTATCAACATAATGAGAGTACCAGGGAAAGTTCATCCACAGTTACTCAGCCTCCTGTACCAGAGCCAGTGAGGTCCAGAAGTGGAAGAATATGTGTAAGACCTACCTACTTAAATGACTATGTTTGTTATTAGCTGTATAAATGTAATATATATATACCACTATGTAATTTATGTAATCTATCTATGTAATGATTGTTGTGTTTTTATGTTCTTTGTGTTTAATTATTCCGCAATTTGTACCGTTCAGTGTTGTGATACTAAAATGCTTGTAAGGGAGATGTGAAGTGAAATGAGATAATGTAAATTGACGTGAAGTGAATTGATCTGAGATAGGGTGAACAGAACTGAAGTGAAGAGAGTCGGAGCGGAGAAGCATGCCGAGTGATGTTAATAACAACGTGGTCTGAACAATTAATAAAATGTATAAGAATTTTGTTGAAATCGTCTCATTATTATTATCGTTAAGGATACAAAACAGATTGCAGAGTCAGACTGATATGCTCCTGAGATTTATTACTTTTATCAACACCTTGATCGCTAAGGAAAGTAATTTTAGGATATTTTTTTGTTAGGTTAGCATGCAGATATTAACGCGACAGTTTACACTTGCAAAAAGTGATGTTTTTAAGTAAACTGCAAGTAAAAGTTGAATTACGTTCAAAGCGATTGGTTAGTTAGGCCTAGCTCTTTTAAATGGCTGCTTGTAAGGCAAAACGGGGTATCTTGAGGTAAGGCAGAATGGGTTATTACACCAAGGTCGCAAAATGTCGCATGTCTGACAATTTGCAAGCTAAAAGATGTAGCATTGCTACAATACCAATTGCCAGACCTGCCAACATTGCACAGGAGCTCTCAGTAGCATACCTTAAAGGTTACTTGAATCGACGTGTGACATTTATACGTCAACATAACCAAGACCATGCACATACAATAACTAGAAGATAGTACTAAAAATGCTGCATAAAAAACTTTCATTCAAAAAATTTTATTTAAAAAATCATTCTAACCATTTTTTTAACAATTTAAATTTTACAATGTTTAAATATAAAATCAATAAAAGTAAAGAAATTAGTAAATCAAAAATATAATGCAAAATTTAATTCAATTTATACTTTCTCTTAAAATGTAGAATATTTTGCTTAAATTAATATTCGTGGGAAAAAAAAAACTTGAATCTGTATAAATGCTGAATTAACTTAAATGCTTGGTAAAAATTCAAATATTAATAAGTCACACTTCTTAAATATATGATTGTGTGCCTACTTCATATACAACATATACAATTAACAAATTATAGCAGCAGTCAATAGTTAATTTTTCAATTAAAAGTGCCTCGAGAGTTTGTATTCTTAAGCTGGACCTGAATTCAGTTTGATTTTTCTTAACCATTGAGAATATTCTCTCAGTGGGTGCATTACTATGTGGCACAACAAGAATTGCTAACATCAATTTTGGAAGTGTAATACTTCGTTACTTTTAATTTCACTTATTTTGTGACATGTACTATTTAACCTTTCACAATCGGTTATTTCTAATGAAAATTTGTTACACTGATAAAGGGCAAACTCTTGTTCAAGCTTATCTTGGTCCAAATCTAAATTAAATAAATCAACAAAATATAAAATTGAGCTATAACTTGCTGAAGTTTTATATCAGCAACAATAGCATGATGAAGAAATTCATCTTGAACAGGCATCTTGTCCAAAATATAGTTGCAAGCAGTAACAAAAAAAATTCTGACTTTTCTTCAGCAGAGAATCCAGCATCTTTTAAGTATATCCTAGTTTGTGATCCTATCACAAGATCTTCATCATCTTTCTGGAGTTTTCTTTTTGAGAAATTCACAGAATAAGCAGAATTAGCTTTTGCTACAGATAATGGCTTGATAAATCTTACAAGTAAGTTATGATACAAATTGTTCAGTTCTGTTCTCAAAAGATGAATGCAAGGTTGCTCCTTCCACAGAATTAAATTTGATTTAGTGAAAATGTCAATGACATTTTGTAAAATCAAACAGTTTAATTTAGTAGTGGTAGATCTTAAGAATGTCCTGTGAACACTGAGAATTAATATCTTCAGTTTCAACAAAATATTTAACGAGGGGATCCCATTGCTCTAGAACTTTATTTAGTACTGTTTGAAGGGATAGCCAGCACGTGCCAACATGCTTCATTATTTTGTGCATTTCGGTTCCACAAATTATTTGGCACTGTTCAAATGCATTTTTTCTTTTGCTACTTTTTTGTACGTAGTAAAAAACCTGTGTTAGAAAGAACTTCATATCCACATTTAACATTTTGGTTGCTTTTTGTGCTGATATATGTATAAGATGGCATGGGCAACCAATAATTTTTAAATTTGGTTATTCTTTAGTCATGAAAGCAGCCACACCTTTCTGCTGTCCAATCATGACATTAGCATTATCGCAAGAGAAGGCAACACAATTTTTCCACTTTATATTTAATTTCGTAAGCTCCCTGTTAATTAGCTTAAAAATACCTTCTCCAGTATTATCGCTAGATTTCAGGAGTGATAGTATTGTGCGAATGACACCTTTACTTTCATCGTAAAACGAAACAACCAACAGATAGTTTTTTTTTTACTCAATATCATTACTGGCATCTGTAGTGAGAGCAAATACATTATTCTGCAGATAATTAATTATTGATGCTTTATCATTGCTGGCCATTGACTGAATGATTGATCCTGTTTTTGTTCTAGAACAACTGTATTTTTTTGCAATCTTCGAATCCGGGAACATTTTAGAAAATAATTTACTTGCATGGTCCGATACAGAAATCGGAATGTTGTGTTCAACTAAAAAAGTAGTGAATAAAGATTCACTTCGTATAACTTGATAATCATTGTTGGCAGCAACGTAAAATGCTGAAATCGATTGTGTAGATGAACGTGCTTTGGCATTTGAAATATGCCGGTGACAATCACCGCGTCCACCATGTGTTACCAAAAAATCAAAACTACAATCACTGCCAAAAGCAAATCCTTCTTTCTTTGATGGCTTCAGGCAAGACCATTCTTTTGAATATTTATCAATAAACTGCTGTTTACTTTTCCGTTTTTTTGATGACACATCTGTTTTAACTGTCTCTTCAGCCTTACGTTTCAGAAGAAATTTATCCACAGCTTAATTTAATCACGTTAAAAATCCAACAGAATTTGCATTTTTTTTTCAATACGGGAAAAAAAATATTTAAAAATTGGACAAGACTTAAGCATTGCAACATACAATGTGCAATGTCAGAAAGCAAATTCACGTGACAAATGCAGCAATACAATTTGAGCTGAGTTGAGAAATTCTTTTACTTTGCCCATCAATTCTTTTACTTTGCCCATGGCTTTAATCTTTTCACTTCAAATGCATTTCAAAACAGCATTTATTATTTGCCACAAGGAACAGGATTATTCTCCATGGCGTGGTACACGTCTCCACCCACTAAAGTAATTGACGTCATGAAGTGATATCAATGAGAGGCGTGGCTTCACGCAGAAGAAGCCAGGGACAAAAAACCAGTTCCTTCCTAACAAGTCGTAAGAATGCAAATGATCTGCCAAGAGTAATGCGCGGGAACGAAAACAAACTTTGCAAAAAGGGATAAGGCTGATTCAGTAATTTTTTTAAGCTTTCTGTAACACCGTAGAATTTGTCTGTATTCCGTAAAAACTATGGCCGCTCCATAGATGTTGGCAGAGATGCAATTGCCAGACAGTGGTCCAAATGATGTGGATGTTACATGCTTGTATTGTAGCAATATATATGCAAGGTCTGTACAAGGAGAATGGTGGATGAAGTGCAGTACATGTAACAAACAGGCTCATGACTTGTACTCAGGTGTTGACGAGGATAATGATTTACATGTTAACTTTGTACTTATGTGAAGTGTCTGTACCCTGTTTTGCCCTTACCCATAGGGTGAAATGGGGTAGCTTGTAACTTAATATATTGAGATACTGATACCAAAATATACAGAATATTTCAAGTTTTAATACTGCAAAATAGCAACTATGCTTGTAAAACAGAAATATACGATACTTATTTAATTTATTTCTATTTGTCACAGAGGTATCATCCGAATATCCTTAAGTGCCCTATTTTACCCACCATTCCCTTACTCATATCCTCCACTTTTATACCAATAAATCCTTTCAAGCAGAAATGTATTGAAATATTACAGCTTCATAGGTATCTGTCATGAACATTAAAAGACAATCACTGTCATATTCCAGAAAAGCTTAATAAATTGCAGGGGTACAAACAGGACAATTTTTATAAAATTAAAAACCTTTATTGGATATTCAAAACACAATTTCAACAGAATACTTTGCTTTTCAGTTTTCTCCTGCAATACTTCAATTTTATAAATATTTCTTCCAAACTCATTCAAAAATTAACATAGCAAAACAAGTGTCATTAAAAATTGATCTCGTCTACAACAAAACAAAAACACACACAGAAAAAAAAAGTCCATACACACCTAAATGAAGAAATATCAGGCTGTTTTTTGCGGCTTTTACGCAACTTGTATATCTCTCTAGAGGTTTTCTTCAAGAGTTTTTCTATTTTTTTCTCTTCTGAATTTGGTTTATTTACCTACAAGATATAAATCTATTTTACAACAAAATATTTTTTTTTTTTAATAAAGTTGTAGATATATACAGGCATGTACAGCACACACACACAAAAGAGGAAAAGTGCATGAGCTTAAATCTAACCATTAAAGAATTTTGATGGGTATCACACATTTACTATTAAATTTGAACCATAAAGCAAATCAATCAGTTTTATCCTGAACAAAACAATACCCAAGCAATCATATACAAATAATTATATAGTAATCAATTTTAGATGGAGAACATTCAATAGAAAAATAGGCAATCCTTATTTAAAAAAAAAAAAAAGGGATTAAGCAATTTCATAAAATCCAAGTTCAAGACAAATCGTACATTTCATGCATAATCCCAGACTTTTTTTAATGAAAAAAATAATACCAACATTAAAAAGACTGATTTTGGAATCTCTTTCTGAGAAACCTGGATCAGAAATAAAGTAAAAATTATGCATTAGGGTTTTCCATAACCCAGATTCAAAAATAAGCATTCAAATGTCTAGAATGCAAAATCTCCTTGTTTAACTCTTTCTGGATAGCATTGGCCCCGAAATTTAGCGAAAAATTGAGAAGATTTTGGTCACAGAAGTAAAAAAATGAGACAACGTGTGTCTCATGTGTTCAAGTGCACAACGCCCAAATTTTTCCCTAAGCTTCAGAGCCGATTTTGGTTGATATCATAAAGAAACTGTTAATTAAGGAAATGAATGATCTTTTATAAATGTCTCAAAGTTTTTCCAATTAAAATTTAAGAATCTTTCTAATCTTACATTACCTTGATACATAGAGGCAGAAATAAGACAGGAACAAATGCTCCTGTCTTATTAGCTGTAAACTGCCAGATAATAAAACCGATACAATTTGTATATTTTAATTATAAAAAAATTATTTTGAAAAAAAAAAATTAGTTAAAACTGAGTGTACATGAGAAAAAATGAACTTTAGATGCAACAACTTTTTTTTATTTTTAAAACTGCGTTGGGGAAGAAGACACACAGATAAATAAATATATGATGAGGAAAAAAATACATTTCTGTTTTATTAACAAAAGTGTCTTGGTTTATTAAAAAAATATTAAAACCTGCACTTATATTTACTTAAAGCAAATCCTTTTTTATTTAATCAATCAATCAATCTAATGGAAATCTATATTTTTTCTGAAATTGCAAAATTAGTGTGATGATTTCTTAGCATTTAAACTTTCAGAAGCATTTAAAATTAAAGAAATTTATAAAATAAATTGAAACAAACATTTGTGTAGACAGATATGTATAAAGAAATTCTTAAAGGAAAATATTCTACCAAAAGCATGCAAAAAGATTGATCTTGAGTTTGCAGATATGAAATATGGAGCTTGACAATGATTTTATAATCCATGTATTGATAAAAAAAGAAAAAGAGGAAAATAATTAAAATGCAAGTCCCAAGGAAGATTCCCATTTCTATATATATTTCTAAACTTGTTCTCTCATAAAGTATTCAAAATCCTAAAGCAACATCCACACAAAAATGCCAAAATTCATTGTGAAAATATTCATTTTGATAAGTTTTAAGTGATGTGTATGTAGGCTAACTAGTTTATTATGAACTTATGGATCAGTATATTCATCATCAATCAAACATTTCAAATAATTCTTGACATTGTACACAATGCAATAAACCATAATTTCATGCCTGTATTCTGCAGTTGAACAGTTTAAAATGTCATTAGCATAAAAGTAATTTATATCCCATGCAAAAACCCTTAACGGGTTAGAATTTGTGACGCAGCATTTTACTTTATGGCTACATGAATTTTAAATATGGGTCTTAATTCATTTTCTAAAGAAGATTTACGCATTTAAGGAATGCTTTTAATTATGAAATACACTGTCAAATATATCACACTTTCACCGAGTCTATATAATGTATTCAAATGAATTTATTTCAATAATTTAATTTATCATCTTTTGCATCACGCTATCCAAAAGGGCAAGTAAAATTTATGTAAATATTTAGTTAGTGTCATAATAACAGAACTAAGTGAAATGCATATGAAAATTTTGCTTGCCCTTTTGGATAGCATGACACAAAAGATAAACTAAATTATTGAAATAAATTCATTAAACTATATACTGTTGTACCAATTCTTCTATTTTTGATTATTCCCCGCCTAATCAAAAATAGAAGAAAGAAACTAAACATCATCAACGACGCACAGAAAGAAAAACCCACCTTCACTCATCCAATCCCTTACTGTTGCGGTCTCGCTGTAAAATTCTCCAACCGTGCCCATAAAATGAACCTCCGTATCCTGATTAAACCTAATTGCAATATCTTTAAAAGAATTCGGTCAGATAAAGACAAAGTAAACCCTCTAGAAACTGCAGGTATTTACAAAATAAATTTTACTTATAGAGAATCCAAACTTCCTGGATATTACATTGGTGTTACAAAAAGAAAAATTAAAGACAGAATTAAAGAACACATAAACGATATAAAATATAATAGACAAAGTACAGCCCTCTCCCTCCTCGCCTTAAAAGAAAATATAGATATAGATTTTATAAATGTTAAGAAAATAGCTAATTACAATAACCACAGTTATGGTTTGAAACGGGAAGCGTTGGAAATAATGCAGGGTCAGAAGCAAAAATTTTGGAAAAAAAATAGGAAAAAAAGAGAAAAAGAAAAAAAAGGAACAAAAAAAGGAGCTTTTTACTGTTCTTTGGGAGATCAATCTATCTATAAATGCGTGCTAAACAAACTACATAATTAAAAATTTTAACTGTGAATCTTTTCTAAAAAAATTTTAAGAACATGCATTCATAAGTTAGAAATAATGGGTACTCTTTATTAATAAGAATGTAACCATTTGTACTATTATTGTCAAATTCAAGAGACTTGACAATAATAGTACAAAAGACTTACTCTTTCATTCAACACTTTATGTTTTATTATTGAAAAGAAACTATTAAGAACAAACTTTGTCAGTTATTTTTCTTTAATTGCTAACAATAAATAAATAAGTTTACATCTATTGCTACTTAGTTATGTTTTTCCAAGACACTCGGGAATTAAAAAATGAAGCTCTAGTTAAATTAATTAGAGAATTTTTAATTAATATTTAAATTCCATTAACTTGTATCCTTTTCAACATAAAATCACAAATAGTAATTGATACAGTTGTCACAAGTAAAGTCTCGTCTACAAGATTTTTCTATTAGCTTCTTTTAGTTCTTTTGTAATACTTTCAACTTTTTGTGTTGCTATTTCAATTGCTGTAGTAGCGATCTTCATGCTCGAAATATTTTTTACTTAATTGCATCCTGTAATTTCGTATTGCTTTCTTTAAGGTATGTCTGGACTGCTTGGAGATCTTCCTGCAGACCTTTTACTCTCTCATCAATTTTCTGTTTTTTTTTTTTCCCCATTCTTTTCTTTTCTCCTTTTTACTTCGCTGGCTTCTTTTTCTTTTCATGTCTTCAGTTGCTTTATTTATCGCTTTTTCTTGCGAATAAACAGCATATGCCTTAGTCACAGCATTAAGTAGCTGTTTTGTAATTGCAATATTACTAACGGTACCATTTCTCCTAATGGTATCTTTGACCTATCGAATTCCAATAACCGCAGCCTCTGAGAGATTGTGTCGTTCATAAGACAGAATGCTGCGATTTACAGAAAAACCTCTTTCAACATCAGAATTGGCATGCGACAGAGAAAGGCAATTTTTGATTATAATCGATAAATTTGAATAATTTTCTTTTCCGTTCATCTTATCAACAAGACTGAAAACTTCTTTCCAGTACCCATCAATTGGCTGTCTGTCATCATCAGAACGTTCATTAAAGTTTTTTACAATTAGATCAACTTTGTCATCTAATCTGTAAGCTTGGTATTCCAAAACTGTTTTGTCTATAATTTCATTAGACAAATTTCACGGTGCTAAACAAACACATAAGCATTGAATGGCTCTGTCATTCTGAGAGGATCTGAGAGCCGGATGCAGCTGCTCCAGATCTTTCAAAAATGAATGATTTATAGGCAAAGATTGTTTCAGTAATTTGCAAAATATTTACTAAAAATGCCTGCATGCCCATTCATGCTTCCTTTGCATCATTTTCCCCAATCTGTGACAGCGATTCTCATTACAAAATAATAATGAAAGCAACCCTTGCTCCAAGTTAAAATCCCCCCCAAAAGTGTTAATTCAAACAACTGGATTTGGATTAAACCAATATTCAATATTATTTCATCAATTGTTTCCTGAATTTATATTTAAAACAAGTTTAAGAAGAGATTCCCATAGCAAAATAATAATTAAAATAAATTAAGTTTCATAAATAAATTTTTTCCCAAAAGTGTAAACTTTAACAGTGGTCAAACTTAATTACACCAATATTGTTTTGCCGATCGTTACCCGATTTTATAATTGGAAACATGTCAGATAAAAGAAAAAACTATCTGCCCACATAATCCAAAATTATCTGCAGACTCATAATAGTTCATGATAACTAAATACATAATGCGTATATAAACATGTGTACATGCATATGCGCACACATCTGTGCAACGTGCTTGGGCTCAGAGCTCATTCTAAGTAGGAAAAAAGGGCAGGGTGCAAAGGTTTTAAAAAAGGGCATTGTGTTTCTTAAAAAGGGCAGTACATATCCTGATTCTAATTTGCAAAAATCCCCTAAAAAATTGAGTAAACCAATGTTTTATTGATTAATAATAATTAATTAGTAATTATTAATAAATTTATTACTAGTCTTTATTAAAATTTGATAAAATTAATTAAGTTGATAAAGCTAAGTAATGTAAAAGAATTATATTTTAAGTAACTTTGTTAATTAACTTATTAAAATAAATTATAAATAGTTAAGTTAATAAGAATATTTTTTTAAAAGATTAAGGTTTTTTTTTCTTTTTATAATAAAAATAATCACTCAAGTAACCTAAGACAAGAAAATGCTTAATTAAGTAAGCATTTTGCATAAGAAGCACATTTTAATAAACTATTTATTGGATCACCTTGTTAAGAATCATCAATAAAAATTTAACTAAATTAAGAAACACTTAATAAAAGTTAAGTTGTTCTAAACCTAAATTTTCATTTTTATTAATTTTTTTCAGTTTTCAAGTTATTACATTTCTAAAAATAATTCATTCAATTTTTCATCATTCACTTGTCTTTGTAAGAATTAATCCAATAGTACAAACAATTAAAATATAGTTAATGCATGAAATTAGTAATAACACTTCTGTTCATAATTACCATATAATGGTATAATATCTATTCCAGTTATTCAATACATATTCCACTACAAATTCCAGTAATTTATTAATTTTTTTGAAAATGGACAACAATGGCTAAAATTTTTTTCAGGATTATCTGCAGCCATTATAAGTGTTCTGTTGATTTTAACAATCAGCTGGCCACCTATATAAGTGGCAGTTTTGAAACAGCCTGAAAGGAGATAAGAACCTCAACCTCATCTTTCTCCTCCAGTCTAGCTCGGAAAGAAAACCACCAAAAAAAAAAAAAAAAAAAAAATGTTCCGACAATAAATTTCTAACTTTTGTTCAAATTAAGATGTATTTTTAAAATTTGGACACAATCAATTTTTGCATTTAAAAGTAATTCCCAAAATTTCAAACAAATCGGTCTATTAATAAAAAAATTATAGATGAATGAATTTTTACACAGTTGATTTCCATCCCCCTTTTCACCACAGAGAGGGGCGTGCATTTGCATTGGCGCGGCCTACTGGTACGGTGGGGAGGAGAGTTCTATTAGCATAAAAGTTGTGTAAATTCCTCCCCACCAAATAAGAGATAACGAAGCTTCTGTAGATATTAAAAAAAATACAAAAAACTTCGCAGGCAAAAGAGGATGTCTAATTTTTAACCAGCGGCGCCGCGGCGGCCCGCTGACCCCACCTAGAATGAGCTTTGCTTGGTTTATAGTGACTTAAAAAAGATTTTAGGTAACTATCCATTTAAAAAAAAACAACTTGGAATTACTGGAAAACTATCTGCAAGACCATTGAATGTATCCGTGTCTGGCGTACGTCTACATTATCTGACTATGATTGGAAGAATTTTAAACGGCGTTTCTTCATTAAAGAAGGGGGGGGGCCGGAAATTACTCTCAGCTAACTCAAATAGTTTTGGATCTACGTTTGAGCTATGTAAAGCTGTTTTTTTCACCACCACGGTTTCCGCCAACGCTGCGTATGTGCGCGTTTCTGCTCTTACATTATCTCTATGGAAGCTGGACTTCTTCACGGGAGTGATATTTATGATTGGCCGTACTATCGGCGCCGTCATTCCGAAAGAAAGGGGAAAAAAAAAATCAAAAAAAAAAAAAAATCAAAGAGAACTGTGGGAAAGCGAGAGGGAAAAAGGAATAAAAGGAAGAAAAGGCTGAAAATAGGAGGGGAAACTGTATTTAAAGAAAAAAACAGGAAAAAAGGAGCCAATTGAAAAAAAAAGGAAAAAAAGGAGCACTGCGGTCCCTGATAATGACACAAGAGGGAGCTGTCAACAACATGGCGCATGCGAAAAATAGAAGAGTCGTGGCTGGAATTAATGAAGAAGCTGGGAGTGAGACAGGCGTGCTCAGTTCTGACAGTGGATTAACTGCCGAAAGTGCTAAAATGGTTCGTGTTTTTAAGATTTTGCGGAAATTTTAATGGCTTTGAATGTTTTTAATTATATAATTAGCTGTATATATAAAGTGCCACGAAATTTTACGATTGGTTGGTTGGGGCTGGCCGCATCACTCTTAGAACTGTCGTTCTCCATGATTAATTATATAACAATTTTATACAACAATTGTAATTACATTGAACTGAAAAACAAATATCAGAAAGCTAGAAAGTAAACTTTTTGGAAGATAACCAGATTCTTCATTGTCAGTGTATTACTGTCATTAGTCCCCCCCCTTTTTGCCGTCTACAGCCATTTCCCCCTATAATTTGAACTTCATACAGAGTTCCTACATATACCAAAGTTTTTATTTTTCTGATTTTCATCTAATTGGTCCCAAACTTTTAGTCTGGTATTTTATCAACCTCGTTACTATTTTAGATCTGTACTACATTAGATGTTTTTACTTTGCAATTTTTATTCACAGCAACAATATATGGATATTGTTCTCAGAATTAACTAGCATCTTAAAACTAATTAAATAAAATACTTAAATATTAGATATTCATATGGATTAGCTGATAAAATTTTATTTCATTTAACTTTGGGATGTCTGGACACATTTATGATTAATTTACAGGAATCTTCACAAATACAGTAAATAAAATATACTGTCGTCGTCAAATGATTATCTGCTATGAGCACTTTTTGGAGATTTAGACATTTTGACTATTATGACTAGTTTACTAACCAAATTTTCGTATAAAAAGACTTGTGTGACTAAGCATTATATGGTGAACTGTGATCCCCCCAAAAATATGCCATTTGAATCCACCAGAACACTGTCAAATAATAACTGCTAATAATAAATAAAATTTTTGCACATAGCTGGCTTGACAATGACAATATAATAATTTGAAAGCTAAGCAGTGTGATAATGCTGTAATACATAGGCTTGAAAAAAAGAGATGCAGTGTCATTATATGCCACTACTTCAGTGCAATACAAATTTTGCTACAAGCTACAAATTTTGATGCTGACATTGAGGCTATCAGACAAGTAACTCTCATGCTGCTATACTGGCTCTGCTCTTATCATAGAATTGATTCTCATTGCATCCAGTTAACAAGATCTTTACTGTCGGATACCATCCATGGTGACTGATATCTCACTTTCCAGAGGATATCCAGCCACTGCGACATCAGGGGGCAATGAACGGATTGATGTTTTTGTTAAGAAAGTTAATCTCTTCCCTTAGTCTCTTCATACTGCCTGTTATAGTCTAGCTTGCAAGCAGATTGACAGCAAAATCAAAGCTTTTGTTAGACAAACACACCAAGATGCAGCTGCTGGGAAATGCTGAGGCATACTTTTAAACAATCCCATTTCTATGCACCTCCGAAGAATTTTTGTATCAAATTCTAGAATCTGTACTTCTCATGACTTTTTGTAAAAACATTTACATCACATTAATGTCAGACTCTCCTGACTGTACTCTCTGTTCTGCTGGGGGAGCCAATGAACTTTAATGATATTTTAATGTGCCCTTTTTTGTCTAATTTTCATTTTGAAATTGACGGCTGGGTTAACAGAGCCAGTTTGTACTGGACTGCTTGCAAAGGGCTATGGTCACTTATATATTTTACGGTAGGATAAAAACTTCAGTGTGAGTTGGTTATCTGGCATATAAGTACAGGTTTTGACTTATTTATATTGCACCTAGTGTCATTATACCTATAGGGTATCCCAAAAACATTAACCTAGGCTTTTATTTTTTATATACTGATCTGAGAGATATACACTGAATTACAAAATTTTGTAAAAAAAGGAACAGAATTTATGGTATTGATTAAGATTTTCTGCAGATTAAGTCTAATGAAATATTAAATTAAAATTTTTAAATGGTCCCATAAGAAAAACTCCTATTAGTAAAATATACACTACACATTAATTAAGTGATGTACAAAATTTCAGCCTTTTAATATAAAAATATATTATCCTTTTATTAAAGGGAATTTTTTTGTGAGGGTCTAAGATTTTCCAGCACACTAACAAACATCGATAAAAATGCACATGTAAATTGTAAGAACAAACCAATAATCTACTTTTTTACTTACTTCTTTACTAACACCAGCTAAAACATGATGGAGGCTTTCATTTTCTGATACCCATTTCGGTACATCAGAGTCTCCTGTAACATATATCATGCATTTTTTATTTTCTGAATGAGAACTAGTAGTAATACTAGAAATCATAACTTTCAGCAAAAATAACACCATAAATTGGTTTCACAAAAAATCTTATAAATTATTAACTGCTCAATTTCCATCTATGCAGAGAACTTGAAAATTCCAAAAACAGTATGCATTTTTAAAGATGTACATAGAAATTCAATACTGTATGCAAATTGGAAGTTTCATTTTTACTTGCATAGCTTTCTCACATCACACTGTGCATATATATATATATATATATATATATATATATATATATATATATATATATATATATATATATATATATATGATAGTTATATAACTTCTCTATTTGAAATTCTAAATTCAGTTACATAGCATTCTCAACTGGAAAAACCTTTCAAAAATAACTTTAGCTAGTAAAAATATATACAGTTAAAATGAAGTTATCATTTATGCAGTGAATTCAATAGTAAAAATTTCATTTGTGCAAGAAATAATCAACACTTGTAATACTCATAATATATATATATATATAAATACCTTTTTTTGCTAAAGTTAACTTCTCCAATTTTTTTGAAGAAAAAACCAACACACAGAGAAATTTTTTAAAAACAGGTAGTTAGAGCATTGTTTCTTCCCAAATTATTTTTTAAATTAAGGAATGATATTGTTTTATTCTACTTTCAGTATTTGTCTTCATACTGTATAGACCTTTCATCTATGCAAGAACTTTTTTTATAGCTTGTAAAGCGTGAAACAAGCACAAAATTTAATATGAATTTTCCTCATAATTTAAGAAACATTGCTCCCCTTGCAAGAATTTCAAATTAATTAATGCATTTAAACAAACTCATTTATAATATCAGCTATTATTTTATTATAGCTCTGCTTAGATTGAGTTTAACTATATAATTAATCAAACTTAACTGAAAATTATTCATTTTCCTTAAATCTATTTAGTGACATTTTTGTAGAGATGGAATAAATCGGTATCCTTCATTTTTTTTTTACTTTTCTCAGCATAAAATAGCATAAAGGTGACAATATATTGAGAAAAGGAAACCACCCATGAAAGAGCTAATTATAGATTGAATTCACAACAATATTTTTAAATTCACATTTTTTGCACATTCTACCATCCACACACTATTTCGCCAAAAGTATCCAAAACCCCTTCTCCCAAAGTGGATCTGGAAGGCTACAATAATTTGATGCACAACCAAAAGCTATAAGTGTTAGTAGTAGTTTTAGGTCGTATTTATGTGTTTGTGAGACAATAAGTAAGTCAAAGAAGCTTAGTGACTTTGATTGTGCAGACAATAGGATGCCAGTTTGGTGGGAAATGAGTTTGTGAAATTTTGGGCATTCTGCAGAAGCCAAAATTCACTGAGTGATGCAATTATGAATTGGAAGCATTAAGGCAGTTAAAACTGCAGAACAAAGTGGTAGGTCAAAAAAATTACTAAAACCAGCTGTAGAGCTCTGAAAAGAGTAGTGAAGCAAAATCTCAAGTCCTCATTGGTTGAAATCACTCAGGAATTCCAAAGTTCATCAGGCATTAGTGCTAGTAGCAGGACTTCATTAAGAGTTAAAAAAACCTGAGATTCCATAGTCCTGCAGCTACTCACAAGTTGAACACCACTTCCCAGAATGTGAAGCATCGAGGAATGGTGCAAAAGCTTAACACTTTAACACTCTGGCAGCCCAATTGATGCATCTGGGTTTGGCAGATGGCCAGACTCTAGCAGACATTTGCAGACTCTTCCAGACATTTGGCAGATGCCATGACTCTTATGCGACTGCACTGTGCCAACTATAAAGTTTGATGGTGGCAGCTGCGTCACGACGCTGGGATGTTTTTCATGGTTTGTCCTGGCTCCCTTAGTTCTTGTGGTTGGAAATATGAACTCTGAGATGTATGTGGACATTTTGAAAAATACTGCTCTATCCCGACTCTGGCAATATTTTAGGAAAAGCTCATTTCTTTTCTGCTTTATCTGCACATTAACTGCTTTATTTACACATTAAGACTTCCTGAGCCCTGGTTTGATGAAATAGATTTTAAAAAACTGCCCAATATAAATCCTATAGATTGAAGACGATTTAGAACATGGATTATGCAGCCAACCAAATCAACCATTCTTACTGGCAGCACTTACTTCAGCTGCTATTGATGCCTGGAAGTCAATTCCTATGGCCACCTATCAATAACATTATATTAATATATGCCTCAGGATCATATGATGAAAAAGCCAGACTTGGCATTTCTGATACTTTATTGGCTCCTTAATTTTATTTTAAAAATATTTTATAGAATTATACTATCAACAGAAAACATATTTTACTTTAGTCACTTAAAGACAGCCTAAAAAAAATTCCAAATAAACTAAAATAAATGCACAGGAGGAGGATTTCAACTTTTGTTCAAAAATAATCAGGGTGTCTACCAGATGGACAATTTCTCACATCTGGATCTTTGACTTTCTGCGAACATTCTTTGACCAGCATGTATTGGATAACTTAACTTTACTATATATAAAAATGCAAATTAATCACAAATTGATTTTAGTAAACAAAATCAATTTTCAAATTTTTATCAAATTCTGTGACCAACATCTCCATTATGCGACTTTTTTTAAACTTTTATGATTTTCCTATTTTTTAACTTATCAGTGATTTCTGATAACTTTCTTGACCTGATAAACACCCTGATAATAAAGAGATAATTTTTTAACAGAAATACACAGTATCAAAATAATTATTTTGAAATACCACCTTGTAACTTTGATTCTTCTAATCTTCGTTTAAGCTCCTTCAATCTATTGATTTCTTCTTGCTGCTGGTTTAATCGCCTGTGAAATGCTTGTAAATCTAAAGCTAAATCCAAAGATGTTCTAACAGTTCCAGATTTCATATAACTTGATGTTCTGTGCTTTGAGCATGCAACGGGAGGCTAGAAATAAGAAGGGAAAAGTAAGATCAGATTTTATAACGAGTCATTTGGAAGAATTTTCTTCTATTGGATAATCTTATTCCTTTTCAGCTAAGCATCTGATTTTCTATAAATATAGATTTTGTTGTAACATCCATACTAAATTCTCCACTTATTTTGAATATACTTGTAAAGTCCTGTACATAGGCGTTGTTTTTACTAAAGCTGTCTTTAAAAACACAAAGTAACCAAGAAAATTCATGTATAGACTTGCACATATAAGATATATTCAAAATGCAGACTCATCATCAGCATGAGTCTGTGCATGTTTCAGCTAAAATAAGCAGTAGTAAAAGAAGAATGCCACACTTACATTAGGCCAGAATATTGAGCTAGTCATGCTATCTAATGGCAAAAATGGAAAAGTGAATGACTAAATTATACTAGAAGTAGAAATATTATGATATGCTTCCATACTTAAAAATTTAAAATTTGACAGCAACCAAAGTAAAATTCCAGCACTTTCAGCCAACAGCATTTTTCTTTTCATAAATTATGAAGATTTAGAGAAGATTGCATTACTGACTTTAGAAAGTCAGTTCCATAAAGAAATATAATAGATTACACAAGATGCATCAAAACAATATATATCCTTTATTAATCTTTAGAATGCTTTTGTACTTAGTATGCAATATAGCATTATGTTTGAAGAATGAAAATTATAAATGAATACCTTTTTCCATCTTAAACTTCGTCGTTCTATTGAATTTCTTTGGAAAGGTCCACCTCGACGATAGAGTGGCATAGAGCTATCACTGTCACTACGATTTAACTGGGGAAAAAAAAAAAAAAAAGGTTTAAGTGTAAAAGAAATGGCATTTTGTAAGCACGAATGGAAGATGACCAGGAAACTAGTAAATTTTTTTTTTTTCAGTTACACCAACATGTGTTTCTTATGCTCATATGTTCACATACAAACAAATAAAAAATGAACACAGCACAAAACAGATTACATACTTTAATCAAAAATACACAAATTTTATTGCCAGAATATATCTTACCCTGCAGATATATTGATGTTTATTTACAGCAGCACTAGGAGAAAATGTTTGTGATCTTTTAATGACAGCACTTTTTGCAGCCTCATCTGATCGCTTTTTTAAAGCCTTTTCGGGTAAAAATACACATTCTGTATTTGTTTCTTTATCACATAGTTCCACATTAGATAGTTCTGCTTGCTGTGCGAGGCGTTCAGCTTCACATTCTGCACAGTTCTAAATTAGAGAAGTGATAAATCAAAAATATTTGAAAGATATCTTTAATGTGTTTTCAACGAATTTTCTTATACAAAACAAATTTAAGGTTACACACATAGCTACTATATAACTTAAAACAAAACAAATGAAGAGTAATTTATTCAGATCAAGTTCCACACATTTTATTTTTTTAAATGATTACAGCAATATTCTACAAGTATGTGTGTGCATAAGGGGGAGGGGAGCATATCAAACCAAAAAGCATGAAACATACATTTTAAGTTTTGATTATTAAAAGGAAAATTTTGTAGGAAGGTTTAAATAAGGTCTATTTTTTAAAAAGGGGGGGGGGGGCTTTTTGACAGGCATGGAAACAGCTGAAGAGCAAAATTTACGTGGATGTATTTTCCAGCAAAAATTGAAAAATTTACGTGCATGTATTTTCAGGCATATATATTTATAACAAGGATGATAATACAAAAATATGAAACAGGGGAATACTGTGTGAGCTTAAATAACACCACTGGTAAATTACATGGTGTACCAAACAATTTCTACCATTCAAATTTCAACAACGAACAAACTGCTGTTATCCGGAAGAAAATAACTATGCACTGTGAATGTTTAATAATGAGTTTTAGATATAGAACATTTAATAAAAAAAAATAGGCTATCATTATTTAAAATGATTATCATAGTAATATCCCAAAATCCAAGTCAAGACAAATAATAAGTTTCATATCCAAATTTTAGACTATTCTTTTGATATAAAAGTAAAATAAACTGATTTTGAAAAAAATTGATTAAAGACTAATTAAAAAAAAACTCGATCAGAAATAGAATGAAAAATTATACATACAGCATCAGCATTTTCTAAATCCCATATTCAGTTTCTAAAATAAGCCTTCGAAGGAGAATAAAAGAAGGGAAAAGTTTTCTTGTTCTAATGGTAAATGATTAATTGTTTAATAAAATGTCTAAATATTTTTTCAGGAAAATTTTAGAATCTTTTCAATCGTGGAGCACATCAGCACACAGAAGTGGAACTTATGACAGGGATATATGTTGTGCTCCTTCCTATATCCAGCTGCAAAATACCTACTCACAAGATTATGCTTTTTAAAATTGACTGTAAAAATAATTTAAAAATAAAAACCTGCACATGAGAATAAAACGAAATACGGATTCTGCCAATTTTAAAATTGCAGGAAAAAATGATATAGAAATCGATAAACATATTACGGGAAAAATAATACTTTTCTGCTGAGTTGAATTACCAAAATGCCTTACATTCTAATTTAACAATAGAATATTAAAAACTGCAATTTTAAAAACAAGATGCAAAATATTCATTTACCAAAAGGATGCAAAAAGTGTGAAGTTCAGTTGGCAGATATGGAACACTGAGACTAGCAATAGTTACTATAATTTCGCGTGTATAGTCTGTGGACTATGCATGTCAAAAATGGACTTTTTTTTACAGGTGCGGACTATCTGGCTGAAATAATTTTTTTTTGTAAAAAAATTTAGTATAGTGATCTTGTTTTTTTGATCGATAGTTAGTGTGCCTGCTCCAGTGGAGTTGATACTAACAAATTTATTTCCGTACCAAATGAAGCATATAGATGCACTTCAAGTGACGTGATGTCAGCATGCTGGGAGCATTTGAATTTCCCCCCCCCTCTAATGCCATTAAAACATCGACGTAGTTACTGATGTGGTCAAACTTCAGTAATGAAACCATTTTACAAATATTTTAATCGAATACAGAAGAGTCAAATTTTAAAAGGTGGTGTTTTTCTTTTTAAAATAATTTATGTAATATTGGAGAAAACGGACCTTCACAAACCGAGGTACTGTCAGCCACATGCCGATCTTGCAGAGTGCTGCTGAATCATACCACTTTACTGCGTGCCTTCAAAAATCGTTTTTCTCAAAAGAAAATTTTTGTTGTAAAGTGGTTCTACCTATAAACATTTTAATTGCATTTTTCTAACTTTATTGTGATTTAAAATATTAATATTAGATAAATTAACAATTCGATTAATATTTTTGCAGCAAAACATGTTGGCCAGAAATACTAGAGTTTTTGAGATAACGAGTTGAAATTAAAGAGAATCAGTTTGTAAATGGAAATGTAGATTACGGCCAATTATCTAGGCTATGGATCTAGGCCGGGTGTGTCATTGTCCTCCATGGAGGACTTTCTAAGGGGTCCTAACCTGTATTTATGCAAAGTTTCGAACCAGGCACCTTCCGTCTCCCAGTTCAAAACGCTAGCGCTATGCCACTGGTGGGGCGGGATTCAATTTGTAAGGGAAAACACATTTATTCGAGATATCAATAATTTCGATGTTCAAGATATCGAAGTTAAACTGTAATTAAATTTACATATATCCCTTAATTTTATAAAAATAACTGCAATTTGTGTAAAAGCGTGCAAATTTAGTCATGCTTAATTTATGAAATAACTTTTCAGTGAATTTACAGCAATATTCTTGCACAAAAAATTTTTGGTTTCTGATATTTTTTCTGCAGGGGAAAAAAAATGCATAGAACTTTCTTCGCTGAAATTTTTTCCAGGAATTTCATTGATATGAAATATTTTAAGCGTTAACCTGAAGAACTCTTAAAAGAAGCTTTCGAGATTTTATAGAAACGTGCAAGACCATAACCAAGGGGGAGGATCATGTGGGTTCTACCCCCCCCCCCCTCCAAAATTTCAGTAAATGTATTATCAGTTTATTTGCGTTGATTCTAGAGATCAGTTAATTTAATTTTAGCACTACTGATCCCCTCCACCCACCGAAATTTTTTGCTTTCTGAGGCCTTGGGGAAATATTTGTGTAATGAAAAGAGTTTGAGATACGTTAATTAGGGTCCGTTTAAATAATAATCTACCAGGAAAGATTGTGCAGTGGTTTTTTAAAATATCCGGGGCCTGAATGTTCCGATTATGTACGTCGATCCAAATCCTGGAAATATTTCACAATACAAAACATTATATTGTCCTCCATCTCTTCTAAACTTATCTGTATTCTGGATATTTTAGTTTGGAAAATGATTTATTGTGAACAAATCACTTTCTAAAGTAAAATATTTTCAAGTGGTGCAAATAGTTGCAAATTTCCATATCATTCTTGGTGACAAAAATGTCATCCAAGAGGGTGGTCAAAGCCCCCTCTTCAATACGCCACTCAGCATATGTACATGTACATTTGTGCCCCCTCGTCGGGGAGTGGTGACCCCCCATCGGGGAACCGTTGCCCCCCCCTTTAATAAGTCCATGGTCTTACCATTAGTCACCTCTGCACAAAGTTACAGTCAGTGATCAATCTACGAGTTTTTCAGAAGAGTAAAAATACTCCTTAACCTATTTAGAAAGAGTATTTTTTTTCCAAAGGAGTAATTAAAGCAACGAACAATTACGCTAAATATTCAAATACATAATAAAATTGCATTTGACACATAAATAATAACCGATTATACGTCTAGTAGGTACATAAATGTCAGTTTAACAAAAATCCAGTGCAATAATTGGATTTTTTAAATTTAAAATTAGCAAATCATAATTATTTATCAAAATATACCTAATTTTATATGGAAAAGCAATGTGTAAAAATACGCATTCTGAAATTCTTAAGGCGTGAAATATGCATCTAGAGGAGTTATCGCGATCACTGGTTACAGTATATACTTTAAAGTGAAATATGCATAACTGTTTTTAGAAAGCGGTAACCATAAGCGGTAGTCCTGGGTTCGACCCCCAGCTCTGGAATTTTTTGCATAATTGGTAAAATAATCAGCCTATACACTCCAACTTGCCTAATATGCCAAATAAGCATAACTGTTTAAAAAAGAAAATGCAGAAAATAAGCAAAACACAGAAAATTTTAGTGCCTGAGAGCAGTAATTGGAGCTTTCTTATTACAGATTTCTGAACAAGAATTCCCATAAAAAAAGTATTATTCTTTTATTCAGCAGAAAATAAAGATGTGTACATTTTAATAGTTATAAATATTGATTTATTTATTTCTGTAACTAACAGACGATCCTTTTTGTTTTATTATTTATTTATTTAAGAAATAAGTATGCACCATAAATTATTTTACTTCCTTTGCATGTTGTAAGATTTATATTTTAAATACCATTACTAAAAGCTACACTTTTATACAAGTTCAAGGAGATTGTCAGTTTGCTTAAACAAAAATTCCAGTTTTGCATTCATAAAATGTCTCAAAGTTCTCGCTTCATCGACGATTTTTCTAAAACCTACCAAATTTTCAGATTCAAAAATGACCACAAACATTTCGTTTTCAATCCACATTTTTAACATATTAGGTATCATCAGCCATTTTCTCAAGAAATAATCCTCAATAGA